>JACGDI010004478.1:140406-154319 GCA_014898725.1 Jacaranda copaia
TGATAGTAGTTTAAGTGGGAGTGACACTTTATATCATTCTGGGGATGACAGTGAGGGGGCAAATGATAATATACTTTTTGACCAATTTATAGATCCTGATGAGGAATGGATTGGGGTAGAGGAAGTAAATGTTAATGTGAGGGATGGGAAGAGGGATGAAAATATTAGTTATATTGAGAGTGAAGAAGATATTGTTGATAATAGTGATATAAGATTAGACAGTGATGTGGAGTTTAATAGGGAAGCTTATCGCCCTCATGCACCTTCATTTACTTACAACAAAAAAATCACTCCTAAATTTGAACTTGGCATGAAATTTAGGAACAAGATAGATTTTAGGAAGGCTGTGCATGCCAAAGCTATTCAAAGCATGAGAAACATCAAAATTAAAAAAAAAAGACAAGGAGAGAGTGTATGCTAAATGTGAGTCTGAAGGCTATGGGTGGAAAATGCATGCATATAGAGTGGAGGGTGAACCTACTTTTTAAATAAACACATATTGCCCCACACATACATGCCAGCCAATATATGATGTTGCTAATGTCACCTCTACTTACCTTGTTGAGAGATATGTTCATAAAATGAAAACTGATCTAGCTAAGAGGACTGAGGGGTTCAGACAGGAGTTAGAAATGGATGTGAGGGTGAGTGTCGCTTGGCATCAAGCCTATAAAGCTAAGAAGAAAGCAATTCAAACAATTGAGGGGATCCCAAAGCTTAATATGCCAAACTTTGGGAGTATGCAGCTGAATTGAGAAGGACCAACCCAAGTTCTACTGTTATTCTAGGGATGGATGATAGTAGTGGGGAGTACACCTTCACACACTTCTACTGCTGCTTTGGGGCAATGAAAATCTAGTTGCAGACCAATTTTAGTTGTAGATGGGTGCCATCTAAGTATGTCTCACAAGAGAGCTTTGCTTGCACCTTTTGGTATTGACCCAAATAACAAACCATGTCCAGTTGCATATGCTATTATGAACAAGGAAGCAGGAGATGCTTGGTCTTGGTTCTTGACCTTAATAAAATAAGACCTTCACATAACTCAATCACAAGATTTTACTTTCATGTTTGATAAATAGAAAGGCTTAATTCAAGCCTTGGATGAAGTTTTTCCAGAGTCTGAGCATAGATTTTATGTTAGGCATATGTGGAAAAACTTCATGAGTGGTGTATTTAAGGGGTTTCTGTATAAGAACTTGTTGTGGAAAGCAGCCACTAGTACAACTTTTGGACAGTTTAAGATGCACATGCAAGCTATGGCTTACTTTGATCCTATAGCTGTTGATTGGTTTAGTGACAAACCACCCTCTCAATGGAGTAAATCTCATTTCAATTCAATGTCAAAATGTAATATGGGTTTGAATAACTTTTGTGAATCTTTTAATAGTTGCATTCTTTATGCTAGAGAGAAGTTAATTTTAACTATGCTTGAGTGGATAAGAGAGTACATGATGAGTAGGTTGCAAAAGAATAGGGATAAAGCCAAAATTTGGAGAGATGATCTTTGTCCTACCATCATGGAAATCTTGAATGAAAATGTGAAGAAGTTAGGAGATTGCATCCCTAGGAAATTTGATGATAAGCATTGTCAAATCACACATATATATGGAGGGCAATTTTGTGTTGATTTGGAAACATGGAGCTGTAGCTATAGGAAATGGGATTTGACAGGGATTCCTTACCTTCATGCCTGTTGTGCAATCTATAATCAAAGACAGGATCCTAAATTGTATGTGTCTGAGTGCTATAGTGTTGAATATTACAAAAACGTTTATGAAAGTGCCATTATGGGTATTAATGGTCAAGACTTGTAGGGGGAGACCATTTACATACCCCATCTTCCTCCAAACTTCACTAAGGCCAAAGGGAAGCCCACTAAGGTAGGAATACAAGGACTTGAGGAGCCTATAGAGAAAGGAAAGAAAAAGAGTAGAGGAAGGCCTGGGGTTGAAGACCAACCAACAAGTTTGAAAAAGAGAGTGAAAAGCCTCAAGTGTGATTTCCTCAAGCAAGTTGGACACAACCAAAGAAAGTGTCCGCTGAAGTCAAATCCTTTGGATGAAGATGTTACAGATTTCACAATTGATGCCCAAGAGCCAGAAGAATTGCCTGCTACTCAAGCTTCTCAAGCCTTTGCAAGTAATTTAAAGGTATGGCCGCAATTTAATTATTTTTTCAACAAACTCATGCTATCACAAATTAATTCACTTAATGTGTATGAATGGTCCTTCTATTGCTTCATAGGTCACAAGAAATGTTGGTTCCTCTAGTGAACT
This sequence comes from Jacaranda copaia, assembly GCA_014898725.1. NCBI lineage: Eukaryota > Viridiplantae > Streptophyta > Magnoliopsida > Lamiales > Bignoniaceae > Jacaranda > Jacaranda copaia. The sequence goes on from JACGDI010004478.1 coordinate 142,686, forward strand.
TCAAGAAAATGCAGAATGGAATCTGCAAGACAATCCAGAAACTGATGGGCAGGATAAGGTCAATAATTCTTTCATGTTTTCCTTATTTTTGTTATATATAGTCCTACTAATTCATGCAAACAATATTTTATAGGAAATGTTAAGCATGAGGAAAACAACCACTAGTGCTGCAAGAAGATCTCCAAGGGGTCAAACAAAGGTATATTAATATACAAGGTCAATTTAGAACTATGGTACTTGTATATTTAAGTTCAACAAGTTGTCTTGCTTGTGTCTTTTTCTAGGTGAGGCATGATGAAACAGAAACTAGTGGCCTTAGAAGGTCTCCAAGAGCCAGAGACAAAACAAAGGTATAAAATTAAAATTCAACTTTCCTTTCATATTCATTTGTCTTGTCACTAATTTGGTGAATCTTTTTGTAGCAAATCAGTCAAAGTGCTCCTGACAAAACCAAGAAGGCACTTGGGCCTTCCATATTTCAACAGCTACAAATGTCATAAAGTAGCAGCAACCTCACCACTGCCAAAGGAAAAAAGAGAGTTATACAGCCTAACAACCTGACACAAGCTATGGATAGTTTGACTAGGGAGAAGAAAGCAGCGGGAAAGAAAAAGAAGTGACAATGCTTATAGCTTCTGAAGATTTTATTTTGTTTCATCCTCTGTAACTTGGTTATGGTTTCATACTTGTTGCTACTGCAGGTCAATGTTATTTTTTTGGCTGGGATTGGATTGTTGGTTTTTAGATTCTTATTGCCTCTAGTGGTTGGTGCTTTTGGATTCTTATTTATGGCAAACCCAGCTAAGTTTTGTTCTGGTCATGACAAACTAAATGTATGAATGTTTAATATTTCTTGGATAGTAACGAGTATTTTAAGTATTCAGCTTAATAATATTTTAGCGTTCCAAAGTGTTGTTTACACCTTTTTACATTGATTATTCAGTGTTTTATTATCTTGCATGACCATAACTTAGGATTTTCAAAAGCAAGATGTACACACTGGTGCTGTTGGTCACTTCCATTTTTGGCAGCAAACATGACATGGCACTAATCATTTGGTCACTTTGTTAAATTCCATTACTACATAGATAACACAATTATAACTAGTCTTCAAGAAAATAACATCCAACTACAACAAAAACAAAGAAAGAGGGGGTACAATAGATCATAAAATACATAAAATTAGGACTCCATTACAATTGCTCCAAAGATCAACCCATCAAATCATTACACTAGATTGCTGCAAAAATGACCACAAGAAACGCCAATGCAGCAAACATCCCACAAAATACAATCTTGCAAGTCATCTTCCAATCCCATCTAGACATCTTCAATTTTTTATTCTCAGCCTCCAACTCATTGATTTTGCACAGAAGGCCTGGAATAATGCTTTTGGATCTTGCACACATGGGTAGGTCAACCTATTCGAAGAACCCACACCTGTTTCTCTTAATTAAAAAAACTATTAGAACTTATCACAAACCCAAACCCAAACACCGATTCCTCTTAACCCACACCTATCAACACTAAAGAAGACATTGAAATTGAAAACCAACCCCATTTTAGAAGTTGACACTTATATTATATCTTGGGCAAGAAATAAATCTTCTAGTGGGGTTTTGGTCAATCCATGAGGTCTTCACCAAGCATCTCTCTCCACATATGCATTCCAGAGGCCTTATAGAAGCTGCCGATGAACTTGAAGATGAGGGCATTATGGAAAAAATAAAAAAAATAAAATGTAAGATAAGGAACAAGAGGGGGACAGAAGCTTGCAGTCGTGACGAGAAGAAACGGCAAAGATGATGAGGAGAAAAAGGAGAAGATGAGAAGAAAAGGGGAAGATGAGAACAAGGGAGAAGGGAACTGGTTCCGACGTGTGGAGAGGGTGAAGAAGTCTGAAAATGGCGAAAAGGAAAAATGGTTTGTGTTTTTTGGTCATATGCGTTTTTAACAAAAATTGGCAACATTTTTAGTTTTTTTAGTTTTTTAGGTTTTAAGAGTTTTAAGTTTTTTTATTTTAACTTTCAAATTTAAAAAAAATTAATAATTTAAATAATTCAAATCAGCATGGTGATGTGGCGTAGCAGCATGGTGATGTGCAAATCCATGCCACGTGGCATAAAATGCCTAAAATTGGAGCCCAATTGGTGCTGATTGGACATCTATCAGGCTTAATTTTAAATTAATCAGCCCGATGAACCAAAATTGTAAAAAATTGTAGCAAATGTGCAAAAATTTGCAGGCCTATGGATCAAAAGTGCTAACCCCATATCAAAATGGACTAAAATTGAAATAAGGTATAGTTGGTGGACCAAAATTGCAATTTTCCCAAACCAAATTGCAAGATGGCAGTAGAAAACATAGCAAACCATTGTCGTGAGGCTTCTTTTAACCTATAAAGAGAGCAATGAAGATAGCAAACTCTTTTATCATCGGCAAACAAATATCCAAGTGGTGGTTGCATGTAAACTTCCTCATGTAAATCGCCATGAATAAAAGCATTATGCATATCTAATTGGTGAAGTTCCCAATTTTGAATAGCTGCAAGAGCCAAGAGTGTACGAACAGTAGTGAGTTAAGCAACTAGAGCAAAAGTTTTAGTGTAATCTAAACCTTCAACTTGAGTATAACCCTTGGCGACAAGGCGAGCGTTGTAACGCTCAATGGATCCATCATAATTATATTTTATTTTGTAGACCCATTTACACCCGATAGCCTTTTTATAAGAAGGAAGATGCTCCAAAGTCCATGTGTGGTTTTGTTCAAGAGCTTCAATTCACATTTCATGGCTTTCTTCCGATGGTCAGCCTGTGTTGCTTGTTGATAAGATGTGGGCTCATTGTAGTTGGAAATAGCCGAAAGAAAACATTTGTGAGTAGATGAAAATTTTGAATAATAAAGATATTTAGACAAAAGATATGTTGGACCTACTATACTTAAGCAAGTTGCGTTGGGTGAACCTGAAGAAGAGCCTTTATTTTTTTTGAGAAATTAAGTTCAAATTCTTTAAAATGGGCTGGTTGGATTTTGGCATGTTGAGATCTCCTAGAAGCAATAGATGGTGGTGGTTGTTCAACATTTGGTTGTTGAATTTGTGAGGTAGGCATGATGTCATGTGTATCTATGTCATTTTGTTGTATTTGTGTAGGTATTGGGTGGTGGTCAAAGTCTGTTGATGATGGACTTTGGTTGGGTGAGAATGGGTATGAAGTGGACACATCATCAATAGGTAATGGCAAAGGTACTCTATGTGGTGGTGCTGTATAGGACGGGACATTTTCTTTGTAAGGAAAATTTTTTTCATGGAAAATGGCATCACGAGATACAAAGACTTGATGTGTTTTGAGATCATAAACCCTATACCCCTTTAGTCTATATGGATATCCCAAAAAAATACATGGTGTGGCTCTATCATGAAATTTATCATGTGATCGTGGGATAATTGAAGCATAACAAAGGCATCCAAAAACACGTAAATGAGCATATGAAGGTTTTGAATAAAATAAAAGTTTGTATGGACTTTTTCTGGATAAAAGAGGTGTGGGTGTGTAATTCATTAAATAGGCATTTGTTAAAACACATTCACCCCAAAATTTTATTGCTAAACCAACATGAAACCTTAAAGCTCTAGCAACCTCAAGTAAATGTCTATGTTTACGTTCTACTACACCATTTTGTTGAGGTGTTGAAACACAAGAAAATTAATTGAGGATTTTTTCTTGTTGACAACTTTGTTGGAGAGAAATGTTGGTGAATTCTGTGCCATTATCACTATGAATAATTTTAACAAGACAATTAAATTGTCGATGAACCATGGCAAGAAAAGAAAGTAATATTTTTAGGATACTTCAGTTTTATATTTATACAAATAAACCCAAGTAACCCTGGCAAAGTCATCAACAATAGTCAAAAAATAATGAAACTTAGATAAAGAAGGTGAATGAAAAGGTCCCCATAAATCACAATAAATAAGATCAAAAGCCCTTTTAGTTTTAATTGAACTAGTGGGAAAAGGTTGACGAATTTGCTTAGCTCGATGGCAAGCATCACAAAAAACATCAAAACTATTTGACGTAAAAGACTTAAAATCTAAAATAAGAGACAAACGATTAAAAGATAAATGACCAAGGCGTTGATGCCATAAATCAGATTGGTCTTTATTTGACAAGAAGGCTGAAGCAGGTGCTTGATTTTTGAAGTAATAAAGTTCATTCTTCAGCTCATGCATTCCAATCAGCTTCCTCATGGTTAGGTCCTATAGCAAGCAAAAGGAAGGGAAAAAATGAGCAACATAATTCAGTGTTTTGATCAATTTGCTGACAGAAATGAGATTACAAGCAAAAGTGGTATATGAAAAACATTGTTTAAGGTGATTGAAGAATTGAGAGCCACATCACCATAAGCATCAGCAGTGACAAAAGAGCTATTTGGAATGGTTATATTAGAACCAAATTGAAGCTTTCTTTCTTTAATTATAAAGCTCCTTTCACAAATCATATGATCAGAAGCCCCAGAATCAAATATCCACTCATAATTAGTTGCAGGAAAAGTAACAGCCTTACCAGCAAAATTGGCCATTGGTTCAACACCTTTGGAGTTTTCAAGGCTTAAAAGAGAAATAAGCTGGTTGTATTGCTCTTTCGTTAAACCACTTACTGGAGAAGAAGTGATACATTGATCTACTGGTATTCGACCAGAATTGGCCGATTTGCCCTTTCCTTTTTTGTTTTTCTCCCACCAATCCGGGTAGCCATGTAATTCAAAACATGTCTCTTTGGTGTGTCGTGTCCTTTTGCGGTGATCACAAAAGAGTTTAGAAACATCACGGTTACCTCCTTTGCTGGCTACAAGTTGCTGCTGTCATTCTTCTTGTGCCGCCAAACCATAAACACGAGCTAAAGAGGGCAAAGGTTCAGTATTTAAAATTTGAGATCGAACAACGTTAAACTTGTCATGCAATCCCATAAGGAATTGGTGAACCTTCTCTTTTTCTTTCTCTGCAGCAAATTCCTTAATAGCACCACAAGTGCATTTTGCTGTGTTAGAATACGATCCATATTCACTCCATAATCCCTTCAATTTGGTGTAGTAGGTGACCACCGATTGATCCCTTTGTTGAGTATTAACAATCTCCATCTTCAGTTGATGAACACGAGGTGCATTTCCTTGTGAGAATCGCTCCTCCAAATCTTTCCAAAGCTCCGTTGCCGTATCAAAGAAAGCCCCGCTGTCATGAAGAGAAGAATGCAACGAATTCAAGAGCCAAGAGATCACCATGGAATTTTCCTTAATACATGCAGCCTCGTCCTGTGAATTTGCTTCAGGTCGTGGAAGACTACGATCCACAAATCCCCATTTTGTTTTTGGCTAATAAGGCATTTGTGATGGCTCTTCACCATGTTCGATAATTATCCTCTTTGAGTAAGCAGGTGACCAGAGAAACTCCAGGATTGTCAGTTGGTTGCATCACATATGGAGAATTGACTGCACTTTTGTTGGATGAGTTTGTCATCCTATTTTTTTTTTTCAAACTCCTGCTTTGATACCATGTTAACTATGGTAAAAGAAAGTCAGATGTCGCTTTATTGTTGAATAGCAAATTGCTCTTATAGTTACAATAGGAAAACATAATATCGAAAAATAAGGAGACAGTTACAACAAAATTTTGAATCCTATAATATCTCTATTATATATGCACAATATATCTATAAATTCTGCTCAATAATAGCTCAACAATATCTCCAAGATTTTGTATAATGACAGCTCTGCTATTACAAGAACTAGAGTTAGAAAATTCACTGAAATCAAGAATAATATGTAGTTCATAGGCTAACATCTCATTGAATATTTTGCTATTATATTTCTCACAATAATGCAAGAAATTGGCGTGAACCTTCCTATTTATATATAGCGTTTATTTTTATTTTTTTATGTCCATATTGTATCTTTTTGTAGCACATCCTATTATATCTATCCTCTATAAATCTCTCTTATTTGTGTCATTAAAACATTTATAATAGTGAAATATTGTATATAGGAAAATTTGCAAAAATAAGATAGTAAATAAAGTCATTTTGTAAAAGAAGACTAAAATTAGGGCCCGACAAAACTCTAACTGTAACTATAAAAAAATTATTAAAAAAAGGACAAAGCTTCTCGAAAAAGATAGCCAACTCACAGGAAAGCAAAATCAATGCCATATATGCTTGTGTGGTACTTGGATGGTACAATTTTATGGCTTGTCATGTGCCATGTGTATTTTGATAAAGAAAAAATTGCAAAAATAAAATCATAAGTTAGGTCATTTTGCAAAAGACAATTGAAATTAAGGAATAGCAAAAAAGATAATCAAACCTAAGGATCACTAAAAAAAGATAACACATAAAATTGAAATAAGAAGCAATATCGTCAATTTTTTTTTTTTATCAAACATAAAATTTATAAATGCATATTTTAGTTCGGGATGGATCTAAATTCTATCTAATCGCCTTCCCTAACTATAATATGTGCATTCAAGAATTTTCTTGATTTCAATTTATCAATCCAGCATTAGATATAATTCCTGATATTCTTAGTCTTTTTGTAGTGGAAAATAATCAACATAATGTTTGGTTTCACAAATTTACTTTTTCATTTTCCGAAATATTTTGTATTATTAAAAAATTTTAATCATTTCAAATCATTACATCAATATTATATATATCATTCTATCATTATCTTTTTAGTGTATGTATATATTTTCAATTATTATTTTATTATTAAAACAATGTACAATAATAGAAAATTTTGATATGTGATATTTCTAATTTGACAAAGACTTACATAATAAGAAAAATTATCTCCCCAAGATATAGTTAAATATTCCTTTTATTCTTCACCCTCTGAAACATCCAAAACAAAGTTTAAAAAATGGCCTAAAAAATTAGTCCGTTTAAATGTTTAGGCGTGTATACTGCGCAATTGACATTAATGTCAGTGGGGCAGCGGACCAGCTAATGACACATGCTAGCTCATGGCTATGAAATTAACATGACCCGTCACATGACCAGGTAATTATAAGGAATTAAGGGTGACAATTTCTAACGAAAACACGATATGAACCACAAGATATTATTAGATTTGGGTTAAGAATTATTGAGTTGGGTCACTATTGAACAGATTCGATCAACAACATAAAAATTATGCATTGGTTCGGGTTAAATTTTGAGTTACACGATAATAATCTAATAATACAATATAATCTTATGTTTTTTATATTTTTAATTAATAACTTGTTATTTTTGAATAATTTACTATAAATTGATTTGTAAGATTAATGATTATTATTGAGAAGAAAATTGTTACAATTGAATAAGCGGGAATTTCATAGAAAATTAAGTACACGGTTTGGTACATCTCTTTTCTTATTTGAAAAGCAAAGCTGGCCTGCTGTACCTAATTCATGTGCTAAAAAAAATTACATTTTAATCATGTACTCTATCTGAATAAGTTCGAAAAGCCACTCTATTATGCTAAGTTCTGTATTACAAGTTGATTAGTGCAAAATATATATATATATATATATATGTATATATATCTTATTCCAATCCTACGTCTTCTTGTAATGCATCCTGAAAATTTTGTATCACTTTTACAGACAAGTTTCAGTATTATTTTCCAATTGTATGTGTCTTGTATGAAGGCCAGGTTCAAGCTCAATATTAATGTGTGTGATTTTTGGCTGGATTTGGACTTAATTGAGCTATTATTATACATCTATTAGTAAATAAGTAGGAAAAAAGGGGAAACAATTTTGTGAATATGAGAATAAATCAGAATTTTGATAAAAAAATTGTTGAATTTATTAGATTATAAAGATTTTTGAAAAAAAAAATTGTCAAATTTTGATAAAAAATACAACTAAAAGTGATCAATAACAAGTTAATATAACTCCTTGTGCAGTCTGTAGCGGTAATTATGTATTACAAGTTGTGCATTAATTATTACAACAATCAACAAACAAGCAGTTTCTAATGTTAAAACCCTTCTAATATTGTACTGCAATATCATTTATTTCTCTCTGATCTGTGTTAATTTGTGGAAGAAGATAAATCAGCTATATGGCTTATTATGCTGCTCTTGTTTCACTTGATCAATTATTCAAGGACATCATCCATCGTGATATTATCAATTCCTCTCATTTTGTCCACTCATTTCAGTTTTGACTTGGTCAAATTTATGTATTGCAGATTGCTTAGTAGAAAATTACGTTAATCATGTCTTCTTGTGAACTGAGAAGCCAGCGTATTATTTATTATACTAATTTGTATACGTTGCAAGTTGATTATAAAAACATTTTTTTTTCATGTCTTGTAGTGCATGCTAATCTACAGCCAGCCTGTATGTACTACTATTAAAGTATTACCAAGTTGCCTATTACATATTATAACAGTCAAAAAAGTGGTTTCGTAAACTATTAATCACTTGAAATTCAAATAAACATTACATTGCAATATCGTTTGTTTCTCTCGAGATCTGTGTTTGTGGGAAGAAGATCAGCTATGGCTTATTATGCTGCTGTTGTTTCACTTGTGCAATTGCTCGAGGATATCATCCATCGTGATCAATATTCGGACTTTCTTTTTGATGAACACCAACTTTTGTCTCTCTATGAAAAGTTAAGCCTTTTGCAAGCATCATTGGAAGATTATTGTTTGCCAAAAGATGAAGCAGCAGCTGATTGCCTGGAAAGCTGAATCAGAGATGCAGCATATCGAGCACAAGATGTCATTGAATCCCAAATATCAACTCACACTCCTCCCAAAGTCAAAGCTCATGGAGGTAAAAGGGTATTGATTCAGCGCTGGATTTCTGCTTTCCAGAAGGCGAAGGCTCGACAGCTTAAAGACTTGGACAATGTGCAGAAAGAAGTTGTTTCCATTGTGGAAGAGGCGATGAGGATCAAGAAAAGCCACACAAATGAAGATTGGCAACTCAACACTGTTTATTCTGCAGACACTAAAGGAGCATCAAAACAAGCATGGAGTGGTGGAAATACCATGGTGGGGTTTGACGTGCCTCTGACAACACTAAAACAACAGCTCTGTGGACATTCATCAGAACTTGAGGTCATTTCAATTGCTGGAATGGGGGTATTGGTAAGACCACTTTGGGTAGAAATATTTTTGATGATAATTTTATAGTATATCACTTTGATTGTCGTGTTTGGATTATTGTATCTCAAGATTATCATCTGCGAAATATTCTTATGCATATTCTAGATTTCATGAATATAAACAATGAGGAAATAAGTAAAAAGGATAACAGTGTATTAAAAGAACACTATACCAATATTTGAAAGGACGGAAATATCTCATCATAATTGATAATATATGGGATACAAAAGTATGAGATGAATTGAAGTGGATATTTCCAAATGACTCTAAGGGAAGTCGAATAATGATAAACACTAGGATAAAAGATATGATTTTTTATGTTGGCACTTCTGAATTTTTTCATCAGCTGCAATTTCTGAATGAGAATCAAAATTGGAATCTATTTTGTGAAAAGGTGTTTTGCCCCTCGGAATTAGAGAATATTGGAAGGTTAATTGCAAATAGTTGCTGAGGACTTCCACTTGCAATTGTTGTGGTTGTTGGATTTCTCTCCAAAGTCAATAAGACAGAATAATTGGGAAAAGATTGCAAGAAATGCAAGTTCAGCCCCTACTAAAAATGATGAGCACTTGTCAAAGATACTATCTTTGAGTTATTATCATTTGCCTCGTCATTTAAAATCATGCTTTCTATATATGGGAGGCTTTCTAGAAGACTATGAAATTCTTGCCTCCAACTTGATAAACTTATGAGTTGCTGAGGGTTTTCTAAACCAATTGAATCTAAAAGCTTAGAAGAAGTAGCAGAGGAATATTTGAAGAATCTGGTCAACAGAAACCTTATTTGGTCACTAAGAATAAGTACAATGGCAAATTCAAGCATTGCAACATTCATGACGTTTTGCGAGAATTGTGTAGGGAAAGTGCTCGTCAGGATAATTTCCTTCATATTGGATGGAGAGAATCACTTATGCCTAGAAGTTATAGGGAAAGTACGACATCTATATATTCATCCTAGAGAAATCATATTGGATGGAGAGAATCACTTATGCCTAGAAGTTATAGGGAAAGTACGACATCTATATATTCATCCTAGTTTCTCAAGGTTCAAAGAAGTAGAAAAGCATGGTTTACATGGCTCATGCATTCATACTATTCTTTGTTTTGGTGATTATTGACAGTAATGATAGCAAATTTTTATCATTTGCACTGAACTCTAAACTATTGAGAATATTGAATATTTCAGTTGAATCATTTCCTCATAAAATTTTGGAATTGCATCATTTAAAATACTTCACCCTCCGTCCAAATGGCTACGCTAGCCTTATTCTTCCTCAATTCATATCCAAACTTGAGAATCTTCAAGCATTAATTAGTCCACGGGTAACATTTGATGCAATATTTGACATTTCATTAGTACCTCATTTGAGGCATGTTGTCATTCCGCAGCTCAAGTTGTCGCATGCTCCTTCTGCTATCCTAGAAAACCTACAAACGCTCTCGAAAGTGTTAAGAGTCGCGTTCACCAATGAGGTCATTGAAATGATTCCGAACCTTCAGAAATTGAAAGTTGTGCACTATTATGGGAACTACGGAAAGTGGCAGAAGTTGGGCCTCAACAATCTCGTTCGTCTTGGCCAACTTGAGTCACTGGTTATCTTATTTCCTATGTTCTTCCCCAGAAACCGAGACCCCTTCCCTGAGGGCTTTGCCTTTCCACAGAGGATTAGAAAGTTGACTCTAGGGGGTTGCGGGCTTCCTTGGGAAGACATGACAGTGGTGAGTTCCTTGCCCAATGTAGAAAAACTTGAACTACGAAATGACGCTTTCAAGGGAGAGGAGTGGGAACCCATAGAGGGCGAATCTCCCCAGCTGAAATTTCTGATAATGAATTATTTATTGCTCAAGTACTGGCGAGCACAAACAGACCACTTCCCAAGACTTCAACCCCTTAAAATCTTTAGTTGCTGGAATTTACAGGATATCCCTCTTGAAATTGGAGATATTTCAACTCTGGAATTGATTGAGGTGCACGATTGTAGGAAAGATGCGGAATCAGCACTAAGAATTCAGAAGGAACAACAGGCCCTGGAAAACAATGTCCTTCAATTTGCTGTCAGTTTGGAGCAGCTAAGTTGATTGCACTTTGCCTATGCATTTAATATCTTGATTATTCAAAATTAATAGGTTTTAGCTAGCATTTTGCGATCATTTCTTTTCGTATTAGTTCTGAAAGATGAATTCAGTCGTCCTGATGTTGTCTAAGTTCAAATGTTGCCTATTTTCAATGTTTTCAATAAGTCATGGTTGTTCCAAATATTTGAAAATACATGTCGTCGCTCATGACACTTCTTGAATATGTTTTTTATACTCCAAAAAAATTGTTCAACATATTAACAAATCTAATAATTAGTTAACACACACGTGATGCATTTTGCATTTGTTTTAGCTGACTGCAATAATGACAAAATATAAATTTTCACAAAATATATTAAGTCTAATTGTTTTTATAAATTAATGTTTTATTTTTTTTTTTG
>JACGDI010004478.1:163801-207040 GCA_014898725.1 Jacaranda copaia
TATGGACCGTGCAATTTATTTACAGCAAATATGTACCTCCTTTTCAACAAAACTATTCTCTTCTTAGTCAAGCTAAAAATGTAGAAGTTAAATTCTGATTAGTTTTAGACCTTAACTTAAAAGATTATCTTGTCAAATAAGCATATTACATTATTTTATAATTTCTTGTTGGTAAAAATATGTGTGAAAAATGTTTGGTTAAAGGATTACTATCTCATGAATATTTTTGCAAGATTTGAATTATGAATTAAGTTGGCCATTAATGTAATGTGAGATTTTATCTAGTGAAATGTATTCGTTGATCTTCCATCTTATATTGTAAATGAAAGCCCTTCATAATGTCATATTCATGTTATTACTAAAACCAATATATATTTACACTTTCTAATTTTAAATAATTTAAATGACATAATTATCAATCCAACAATTCATCGTTTTTCTAGAAAAATAGTCAATTATATAATAAATAAATTATACTTATTATATCATTAATGTCCACTATAAAAATATTTGCCATATGATTAGTTGAGTTATATCAAATTTTATCTTCACAAGGTTATGCTCATCCTCTATCGCGCATGAAATAACAAATCTAGTTTGATCTTGCATAGGAGAATTGAAAAATATAGAATTATATTTATTTCCATCTTATTATGTCTTAAAAATAATTTATTGAAAGTCAGTAACATCTCATCATCACTTTAAGTGAAAGGGTTTTATTTTGTTCTTTTTTGCAACTTATAATAGCATTATCAATTATATATTATTTTATTTTTATCCACATTTTTGTCTTTTAACTTAAATAAGTAGGAATACGAAATTTTCTCATATTAGTGACATATTATAATGCATCTTTTGCCACTAGTTCCCAAGAAAATAGCTGTGGGCATCTCAATGAAGAATTGACCAAAATATATTTCATAAATATATAGACATATATATACACATATATAAGTCAAAAGAAGAAAAATTGAATAATACTTAGTTTATCCTTTTCTATTATCATACTATATATACTATTACATTTGAGTTTGGCACCTATTTACTCATATAACAAATATATTTCTCTTTTTAATCCTTGAGAAGAAACTCATATTTGTATGAACATATTTATAAAATATTATCCTATTTCCTCATCGATTTTGAATTTTTCTTAATCATGTAACTATAAGACTTAATCTATTTATTTTTATTATATACATATTAGATTTACTATTATATTTAAATTGAAGACATACTTTGATATATAATAAATATTTTTCTTTTTTTTATTTTTAAGGGAGAACTTAAAAAGAATATCTCCATGACATATTTATGAAGACACATTTTTTCCTCATCAATTGAGTTTTTCTTAATTAATGTCAATGTAGTTATTATTTTATATGAGTATAACTAAAATAAATTTGATTTTATTGCAATTTATCATGAAATCATATATATCAAATGATAACTATAATCTCGTCAGATGGGATATAATTTAATTAGCTAATTTTAATTTAGTTGTTATTTTCTATGAGTCTAAGTGAATGTGTTTATAGAAGAATAAATCACAATGCATATAATGCATGATTGGTAAGTAGAGAAATTGATTAAATGAATTTAACATAATTATTACAGAGAATTAAATATAAAATTAGATTCATGAATCAATTCATATATTAATATAGAATACACATGAATTTATTAAGTGCAATCCATTTTTTGAAATAAATATATAGTTCATTCATAGCGACTTTTGACTATTACATTAGATACTATTTATTTGGTAGATATTGTAGCAGGATATGAATAGTGCCCATGATTCATGGAATATTTTATCTAGTGAAATGTATGCATTGATTGCTATTTATTCATACTTTTTATAAATATGATGTGATATATTTATTGATATGAGTATAGCCCACAAGCTAGCCACCCAAACCAAGACCTGAATCCAGAAAAATACACTTGAGGTCAAAGCACATATAAAGTAAATTGACCTCTTGAGTAGTCCGACTAGCTCCATGGAAAGTAGGTCCTGCCCTCTGGACCAACTAAGGTTGAGAAACGCAAGTAATGGGGTGACCTCTTGAAAACAAGAGCATTAATTATAGCACTTGTCACCAATCGCGTCTGCATTAGCCAAACCACCATCCTGTCTGCATTTAACGGCCCTGTCAGTGCTCCACTTCCACATTAATGGTAATAAGGGTGCTCCTTATTATCGGCCGGTCATAAGCATTGCACTAAGCTAGTTCACAAAGATATGCAATTCCCCTACCTAGAGAGGAGAAGAACTGATCCACAGTAAGGCGAAAGTTGTCTTTTGCATCCCTTGCTGGCACCATAAATACCCTCATCTCAGAAACAAAGGTATGTTTTTTAGACATTCTAAATAATTACTCTGCCAAATTACTCTCAATAGATCTTCTACTAAGTTAAACTTCAGAGGGTTTAGGCCAAAGACCCTCTCAACTAGCCTAACTTATGTTCCCTAGTTGCAAATTTTGACCTGCACTTCATTTTACACCCTCAAACTCTATATTTCTAGTTGACCAAGCCATTAGGTCAAGATAAAGGAACTCACCAAAAACACCACCATTACTTGGCGCCATCTATGCAATATTGAATCTACAACTAAGAAAGTGGTGAATACTAGGCGCACCACATTCAAAAGGCAGAGTGACCACAAGTCAACACCACCACCTCCACTATTACCACAGCCACAGTAGGACTAAGATGTGGCGAGTCCAAGTTCTTAGCCAGAACAAGTGGTGACTTTGACCATCACTCAACTTATACAAATGATAAGTGATCAAAAATTAGTGCAACTCTCATCACAAATGTCAACTACTTTACAAAGGCACAACAACCATCTTGTAGTGGCTGCTAACACCACCCTGTATCCCTCCCGCCAAGAAGAAAGACCCCCATACAAGGATAGAACAAAGAATGAAGCATGTCGCAACCTTACCAAACATGATATTAGCCTTAGGTGCTTCCCTCAAGATGAAAGTTGCCATCAACCTAGGAAAAAGGTAGCAAATTCGACTAAACACTTCGCTTGACCCAATTGAGCCCAACAGTGCAAAATGGTCTAGCGTTTAGGACCTTAGGCAACCAAAGATTTTTCTCGGGCTAACTGTGAGAAATAAAAGGAGGTATCACATCAAGTCTAACAGCTAAACAGGCAACTTGAAGAAATTTCAAGGAGAAATACTGAAAGAAATCTCCAGCTTGATAATGCCCCTAAGCTCGGCTAAGATAGGAGTCCTCATTCATTTAGGAGATAATTGACGAACTCATAGCAATCGATGCAAAAATTTACAATCAATCTACTCAGATATGTGGATCCACTGACCTCAATGAGCATCTATTCCAGTTCAAGCACATAATGCAGTTCCATGGCCACAATAACCACATTCATGCTAAAATATTGGTCACTACCTTCTAGGGAATAGTGATCTAATGGTTTGTTAAGTTGGAATATGCATCCATTTTCTCCTATAACCAGCTTTGTGATAAATTCCTCCATTAGTTCATTAGCAGATTGAAAGCAAAACTCTTCAACTCCTGCCTCTAATACAGTGAAGTAGAATAATGGAGAATTTCTTCGAGATTTCTTTGCCAGATTTAATACTGAGGTGCTGAAGATTAATAATCTTGGGATTGAGTTTTGATCAACATGCTGTTTCTCATATTCAAGCACAAGGAGTGCTCCAATGCTTTGCTCAGAGAGAGATTATGCACAATAAAAGAATTACTTGATGTCGCAAAGAATTACATGACCCAAGAGGACATGAACAAAATGAAGTATGGAAGCATGGAGAATGAAAAAAAGAAAGTGAAAGAGAAAGATAACAGACATTAAAAAGATAGCCACCGATCCCCTATCAAAAGATTCCATAATTACACCCCATTGAACACTCCCAGAAAAGAGGTCTTATTTGCCATCTAACATGAAAACCCCCTCAAGAAACTAAGAAAGCTCAATGAGATAGTGACCATGAAAAACTCTAAGAAGTATTGCTCCTTCCATAAGTAGAAATGACATGACACGGAGGATTGCTTCAACCTCTATGATGAAATTAAGTATCTCATTCGACAATGCCACTTGAAAAAAATTATTGATGAGAAAGTCAAACAAGAAATAGGCCTGGCCGACCAAACTCCCCATAGAGAAGAGTTAGTCAACCTAAGAAAATATGATAAAGGGAAGAGAAAGGTTTCCCTCACTACGTCAGATATGATTGATACCATTACGGGAGGACCAACTAGAGGGACTAGAAAATATCAAGGAGACAGGTCCAGAGGAAACTTAAATCCAAGGAGACCTTGGAGGCTAAAATAGTTTTCCAATTATCCACCAACGCAGAGCCTATCTTCTTCTTAGATTTTGACCTCTCTTATCTAGGGGACTAAGCCTCAGAGAACAAACTAGATTACCTGCTTGTCGTGATAATGGAAATTGCTAATTTTGAAGTCAAAAAAACTCTAGTCGATAATGGTAGCTCCGCCAACATAATTTTCTTGTCAACCCTAGAAAGAATAAAGTTGGGCAAGCTTAAGTTTGAACTAGTACATTCTCTATTTGTTGAGTTTAGAAGGATCAACATTATCCCAATAAGCTCTATAAGATTGTCCACTTTATTTGGTGAAGTGCCCCGACAGACCCTGATGATTACTTACTTGGTGGTCGATGCCCCATTCACTTGTAATGCCATCATCAGAAGGCTTGGACTAAATGATTTGAGCTATTTTTTTGACCTATCATATAAAGTTCAAATTCCCAATAATGGTTGGAACTGGCGAACCACTCTGCAACATAAAAGAGGCATGGTAGTGTTACACAATCTCGGTCAAAGTAAACAACTAGAAAACTCAACCAAAACTAAAACTCTCGAGGAATATCCCAGTAATGAAAAGGGATAGACCAATAAGAAAGGGAAGAAAAAAGACACAAAGGTCGAGCCAGTGGAAGAATTCAAAACTATAGAGCTTGAACCTGGGAACCCTAACAAGACCACAAGAATCAGGACTAACTTAAGGAGCAATATGGAATGCATGCTGGTCAAATTCTCATACGCAACATCGATGTTTTCACTTGAAAAGCAACCAACCTACAAAGAAATGACCCCAAATCATTGTCCACCATCTTAATGTAGGCCTAACCTTTAAACTGGTCAAGCAAAAAACCAAGACATTCAATGGAGTAAAAAGCTAGATCATCAAGGAAAAGGTCAACAAGCTCTTCAAGGCAGGCAATGTAATGTCCCACAATTTTCTGTTGTATTTAATTAATTACTTTACCTTATTTTATTTTATTTATTATTTAAATTAAAAAATTGCAATGCCTTAGAACTTCTTAATTATTTTGTCCTATGTTTACCCATAATTTCATTAATTTTATTTATTTTGGCCACATCAGTTAGGAAATTATACATATATTTTTTATAATTAAAATATATATAATAATAAAATAAAATAAAATTTTCTTATAATAATATTATATTATTACTAGGAATTAGTAATTGAAACCCTAAAAACTAATAATAGAGTGGCCAGATTTATTATAAGGTTATACTATTCCTAGGGGATAAATAACCAAAGTTTTAAAAGAAGTAAAAGACTTCTCTCATATATAGTCCTACACTCAAAAACCCTAACCACTCAATCAAAATACAAAATAAAGAAGAAAATAGAAAAGCAGAGGAACAGAAGAAAAAAAAGGGAGCGGAGACTGTAAAAGCATAAAAGACGAAAGCAAAGAGAGAGAAGGGTCAGCTGCTACAATTTTAGTTTTCTTCACTCAAGGACTTAAGGTACATCATCTTCCAACTCCTAGAGAAATAGTCCAGCACATGCTGTCCCTACTTTTTTTTGTCCTTTTCTGTATCAAATTGCCATAATTTTATGCTAACATGGATTGACTGTTTTACACAATTTTGAATGGAAATTAATTCACCAAATAGCCATCAATTTTGACTATAATAAACTAATTTTGAAATTTCAATCACTACAATTTGGCCACAATTGTTGATGGTTTAATTGCAAGCCATAATTGTTGACTTGAAAAATAAAATGATAAAAGAAGGGAAATTAGGGAGAAAATCGAGAGGGTGAGCAACGTTTAGGCATGTGGGGTTTTTTTTTTATGGGTTAAATTGGTGTGTGTGTAATTTTATATATATACATGTATATATGTGTGTGTGTGGGATATGATAGATTAGTAAATTGATTTTGATAAGTTGATAGAAGGTATGCAATATGTTGACTTCTATGTTTGGGCAATATATTCTTTGGCATTGTTGCTTTCTGACTAGAGGCTAGGGACTTTGGTTGATGACTTTATAAATTTAGATTTTGAGTTCCTGATAATAAAACTTGACCTAATTGTTGGATTTTGGATATGTCCACTTGATTGTATTAGGTTGAGATTCTAGAAAATATTGAGATAAATTTTCTTACATATATTTTAGGATTTTGATTGGACTTTAATAAAGAAAAAAAAAGAGAGAAAGAAAAAATATATATGTATATATGTAGTAAAATTATTTAGTATCAAGTAGGATTGTTGGGTTTTAAGATACTACAAGTTTATGCTACCCATAAGACTAGTTTTAAGCAAATTCCTATCTGGTTGGTCAGTTAAATTGGAGATTGATGTGCTTATTAGATGAATTCAGGTGACTCAACATTCGATTTGATTGATTCCGAGATAGGTGATTGACTTTTAAGATTGATCCTAAAAGTGAGTGCCTAAACTTATAACTATTATATGTATTACTTTTCAAAACCAAAAAGATATATGTATCGTGACACATGCTATGAAACTTCTTTTCAATGTACACTATACTCTATATTCCACTATGCAAAAAAAAGAAATATTTTTCTTGTTTTATTTCTGGATAAAAGAAAACCTATGCATTTATAACATTTTTTTATGCTTTTAGACTAGCAATTAAATTTGATGATCAACTGATTACTGTTAATGTTAGTGTTAGTTGGATCCAACTTGGTCCAGGTATGTGAGGGACTTCACTAGGCAATAGTGTGCTAGCTGGTTGAATCCTAAACCCTTATGGCTTAATCCCCCTAGCGCACAACAAAAACCATTTTTAGCTGAGGTAGGTCGTAGGAATTCCTAAGGATACTTAGATACTATTTTGGTAAGATTGCACCTTTCCCCGAGCAATAAGAGACTATTACAGTAGGAATCATAAGGTTAACTGGCTACAGCAAACACTATCTAATCATCACAATTTAAGTTGTTAGTCTAAGAAAAAATTTTATAAAATTCTTGATTAATTACTGCTTGACTATTTATAAGCTTCTTGACTGTTACTGCTAGACTATTTTATGAATTCCACTTATATTTCTCGAATATTTCACTATGCAAATGATTTTAAATTCAAGAACTCACTTTACACACACTTGGCACTCACTGAGTCTTTTACTCGCACTTGTCTCTTCTTTAACTACCTTCTAATAGACATAGATCCTAGTCCTAGTGAGAAGGTGGATATGGCACATGATGAGAATCAAGAGTGAAAATGTAATTTTGGATTTTTCATTAAACTAATATCTTTCTCTTAAGTTTATTAGTTTTTTTTTTGTCTATTATGGATTTTATTGTACTTTAGTTCTGAAAAGGTTCTGATACTGTGAGTTTTGTGTTATGAGTTTAGTTTGGATTTGGTTGAATTCTTGTTTAACCTAATGATTGTGGATTGTTAGTATTATTTATTTGGGACTAGTTTCACACTTCTAGTATACATGGTTTGAATTTTTTTAGGGCATAACATGCTACATTGTAGAAATTTAATATTCTAGTTGGTTCTACAATGTAGTCCTTCTCCCTAAAAATAAGGACGACTGAAGAATGCGTAATGATTTCAGTAATTTGAATAAAGCATGTCTTAAGGACCCATACCCACTGCCTCGAATAGATTTATTAGTATATTCAAAAATAGGGTACGACCTGTTAAGCACAATGGATACCTTCTAATGGTATTATCAAATTTTTATGGCTCTTGAAAGTAGGGACAAAAAAACCTCCTTTGTGGTCCTAAATGGCCTATATTGTTTTCTAGTCATGCCTTTCGACCTCAAAAATGCTAGGACAACTTACTACAAGTTGGTGAATTTTATGTTCAAAAAATAAGATTGGTCGAACGATGAAAGTCTATGTTGATGACATGATTGTTAAATCAAAAAAGAAGGCAAACTATTTAGCTAACCTCAACCATAGATTCTCAATTTTGAGGGCTTTTTTGATGAAGTTTAACCCTAATAAATGCACATTCGGGGTAAGAGCCAAAAATTTCTTGGGGTATATGGTCAACCAAAGAGGTATTGAAGTAAACCCACAAAAGATTTAGGCAATTCAGGATATCTTTCCCCTAAGAAGATTCAAGATGTTCAAAGACTAGTCGGAAAGATTATTGCTTTAGTTTGATTTATCGTCTGGCTTGTAGACAAAATCTACTATTTTTTAAAATTCTTAGGAATTCCCACAAGTTTCAATGGATAGAAGAATGTAACCAAGCTCTAATTGACTTAAAGCAATATCTATCTACCCCACCAATGCTCACAAAGCACAAGGTTGAAAAAGTTTTAGTATCCATGCAACAAGGCATACACAGACCAATATAAAGCCTTACAAGGTCCAGAACATAATTACCTGGAGATTGAAAAGTTTACCCTTACCTTGATTACAATAGCAAGAAGTCTTAGTCAAAATTAAATATGGAATATTGAGAGATCGCCTCCTAGATAGTATTTGGTAAGATGAAATCAAAGTTTACTTAAGAAAATATAAGGTGCCAGAGGATAAGGCTAAAGCTCAAAGATTAAGAGAATGGGCAGCCAAATTCGCCCTCAATTAGTTTGGTAAACTATACAAGAGGTCTCTCTCGGACCCTCCATTAAGATGTTTAACATCAAAACAAGCCCAAAAGGTCCTGAAAAAGATCCATGCAAGAATTTGCAGAAACTACTGTGGTAGATGAGCATTAACCAATAAGGTCAACAAACATAGCTACTTTTGGTCGACTCTATACCATGATGTGATCAATTTCTCCAGAAAACACCCATCTTGCCATATACACACTAATGTAAGTTATCTACCCACTTTAACTCTGATCCCACTCAAAATCACATGGTCATTCAACTAGTGGGAAATAGACATTGTAGGCTCATTGTTGAAGGCCATAGGTCAGAGAAAGTACATAAGAGTGGCAGTCAAGTACTTTACAAAGTAAGTCAAAACTAAAACACTCCCAAATATTTCTGATGCAGTAATAAGAAGTTTTTTATGGAAGAACATCATCTGCAATTTTGGTTTGCCAAAGGTGTTGATATTGGATAATAAAACTCAATTCCAAAGCAGAAGCATGACAAATTGGTGTGAAAGCCTTGGGATACAATAACACTTTACATCGACTGGCAACCTGCAAACAAATAGGCAGACAGAAGTCACCAATCAAACTATCCTCAACCATATCAAAACTAGATTGAAAGGACACAAAGATAAATAGGCGGATGACCTCATGGGCGTGTTGTGGGCTTACAAGACAACTCCAAGAACTACAATAGGTCACAGCCCCTACAGTTTGGTCTATAAATCAGAAGCAGTAATCTGAGTAGAATTTATACAACACACAGCTCAAGTGACTTACTAAATCCCATCAAGAACGAAGTCAAGAGGCTACTTGACCTTGAAACCATCAATGAGCTACAATAGCAAGCATACACAAAAATGCAAAAGTACAGGTCGATAATGGCAAGTCATTATGACAAGAGAATAAAACAAAGAAGCTTCCACGGCAACAACTTTATCCTTAAAAGGATGGAAGTATCAATGCCCATCAAAAAACTCAACCCCAAGTAGCTAAAAAGAACTCTTATAGGATAGTGGATATAGATAGAAATGAGTTGCCTCGACCATGGAACGCAATGCATTTGAAAAACTTCCATGTATAAAATGAGATAATGTGATCTCATTCAACCACCTTAAAGTCACGTGAGATCCTGACTTCTTGAAAATGCACAATTATAATTTTCTTTTGTATAGAGAACTTTGTTTCCCATATATAAAATCATCCTGTGATGATAAATTAAATTGGTTTCAAACCAATCAATGAAAATGTGAGCATATATCAACCTTATAGTTAAAATTGGTTTTGAACCAATCAACAAAAATTAAGTTGGTTTCTAACCACTTAATGAAAGGAATATTGACCTCAAAGGTCATCCATATGATTAAAATGACATAATATGCAAATGATCAAAACTATCATAAAAACACAAAGTCAACAAGATGCACAATCATAATAGAAATTAAAGATATCAAAACATCTAGTAGTCATACAAACAAAGAGGTCTTTGTTCAAGTGCCTATTAAGGCATCACATCATCAAAAAATCTAACAAATATATAGCCACCAAAGAAAAAAAGAAATTTTTCAACTTGACCTAGCTCCTTCTCCCTAACTTGTACGTGCAGCAACTTCAGTAACAACCTCATCTATAGCTTTATCAAGCTCATCCATCATGTCCACAACAACGACCTGAGGTAGGCCTTTGACCTCTTGATCCAGACTAGAAGGAAGTAACCCTGCAGGTTGAGAAGGACCAACATCCTCACCTAAGAATACATGCTTAGAAGAAAGGAAATACATAACGACATTTACCTCCTTGTTCTTGATTTGAGAGCAAAATTGCTAATGAATCCAAACTATTTCCCTACCTTTACAACCTTGGGATGGGGCCTTGGCCTCCTCAACAAGGCAATCTCATCATAATCCTTCAATTGTTCATTTTCCAAAACATTTGATCAAGCTTTATCTTTCACTCAAATCTAGTAGCTAAGGAACTCAAGCTACTTCACCATTTTCTCTAATGCTTTCTTAGCCTTATCTATGCTAAAGGTCACACTGGCATCTGTGAAAGTAAAACTTAGCATAAATTGTTGAATGGCCTCCTTTCAAATGTCAGGTAACACCTTAAAAAACTCACCCTGGGAATGGAGATAGCTATTTTAACCTTGCGACATACCAAATAAAAAAGCCTACTACATCTCAATGGTCGAATTTTTTAGTAAATCCTCTATCAATTCTTCTCGTGTATAGCAACTAATAACTCTGCATCCTTTTCCTCAAGTTATTAGATCAACTTCCCAATCCTTGACACTAAGGGCTCAACATGAGTCTTGGACAAATCAATCTTCTTCTTAGCCAACTCCTTATACCTCTTCTCCAACCTCTATTGGGCAATCTCGCAGAGCTCGAATTGCTGGTGAAGGTTATAACCCCATTGGCCAACCTCCATAGGATAAGAATGAATTAGCAAAGACTAATTTTAGAATGCAACCATAGTCGAAGTCGAATGATGTGATGCAACTTTACCATATTTGTATAGTAAGTGAACACCTTCAACTCTTCGACCTGTGAATGGTCGAACATCTCTTTTTGGTCTCTTTAGAAAAATTAGTTGTCAACACCGCTAATTGTGTCACACCCTTCAACCCCACACTTATCATGGATCCAGTATTTAAAACTCCAATTCTTGGTCCAAAGCACAACTCCAGGAATATGGGCAAATAGCACAACTTCTCCTCAGAGAGCATCTTGTAAGCAGCCACATCAAGTGCAACAACTTTTCCTTTCCCTTTATCCACTACAGTCTTCTTAGCACTGCCTTATCCCTTAACTTTCGTGCATTTATCTTCTAGTGGATAGTCGAGCTAGTCATCTTGACCGCACTTTGTACTGCTAGAGATGGAGTAGCTAGAACAGCACATTCTGACCTAGCAGTCTAAGATGCTACTTCTCAATGAGCAACAGAGGCCTCTCGGCTCTCATGGGCCCTCTGTTGCATGTTCATCGCTAATTTTCATGCATAGTTCATGATGGATCGACTTATAAACAAATATTACACAGATCAAAACTTTAAGATAAAATATAGAGCAATAATAGTTAAGAAAAGTTAGTTCTACCTAAGCGAGCATTAGCTTGCAGCCTCAATAGAGTGGTCAACATTCCCACCAACACCAAGTTTCTTTCCTTAGTGAACTTAGACATCTCAATTTCTCCAAATTCGAGCAAATATTGAATGAAAGTATTGTTCCATGTTGGATTTTCATCCCCAATTATCTTGACCCTACCTCTCCACCAACCTTAGGGAATATTAAAATCGGCCCCACTGAGGACTCACACATAGAAATACCTCTTCTTTCAGACTTGACCATGAAAAGAAGAAGGGGTCACAAAGATGTTTCTAAGAGTTCAAGTGGTTAGATAATAAAATCCCAACTCCTCAGTACTCTTCTACTTTTGGGACATCAGTAAGTGAGAAAGATACTAAAGTTAGCCCAAGAAGGGGGTTAATCATGGATCATCATCAAAACCACAAAACTTTATAAAATCAAAAAACAGTTAGGTAATAGTTGGTTGATGCAAACATAGAGACTTGTCAAAAGGTCAACTATGGGTTACACAAGAGGAAACCTAAGGCCACACTTTAGTGTACCTCAAAAATAGTTATGTACACTTTAGGGGGGGTGTTCATTCTATCCTTTGCCCTAAGCCTAATCAACTCAAACTCCTCAAGAGCATAAAACTTTCCCCTAATCAACCTCAAATCATCTATAGTTATTTTGGAAGCAATCTTGCTATAGTGAGCGATTGTAAATAACCTAACTCTCAATGGAGAGGCTGGTCAGCTTCTTCAAAAGGGCTCGCCTCATCAATTCCAAGCATAGAGGGACCAATCTCATCAACCGTAGGGCTAAAAGGCCTAACCCCATCATTGACCTCTACCTCCATCTTGACAACGCCCACTCCCTTAGATCCACTAGAGAAGCTCGAACCATCCCTCGATGTTTCAAACGAATTACTACTCTCACTAGTAGAGCTATTTAATGACCACATCACCTCAAAATACGAACTCTCAACCCTACCCTCCTTAGCAATCTTAGATATTTCTATAGGCAAAAATATGATAATAGAAAACAAAACAAATGAACTAAGTACAAGGAGAAAGAGACTTACAAAA
Source organism: Jacaranda copaia (assembly GCA_014898725.1). NCBI lineage: Eukaryota > Viridiplantae > Streptophyta > Magnoliopsida > Lamiales > Bignoniaceae > Jacaranda > Jacaranda copaia. The sequence continues at coordinate 176,836 of JACGDI010004478.1, forward strand.
GAATAATGCTAAAATTACAAAGTGGGATATATTGGAACTCGAAAAGAATTATTTAGAACTTGACCTCTTAATGATGCGGTGAAAAGATAAATGAGCAGTCAAATGCGCTATTTATAGTCTGGGCCCAGTGTGTCAACCGGCTAAATTGATCGATTACTAGCTAATTAATGCATAATTGATTATCAATGCACGTAATTGCCTAGGAAAATGCCTAAAAAATATTTCCCACCTTCAAAAACCTTGTTCGACATGCAAATTATGAGATCGATAGTCACCCAAAGCAGAAAACAAGCTACTCCTTACTCCAACCCTCTACAAGGTCGATCGAATTGTGGAGTAGGTAGGACTCATGATATAGGTATGTCCCACAAGCCCAATAAGGACATCTACCTGCAAGCTAGTAACCCAAACCAAGACCCAGATCCAGACAAATATACCTGGGTCGAAGCACATATAAAGTAAATCAATCTCCTAAGTCATCCAACTAGCTCTGTTGAAAATAGATTGAGCCCTCTCAACTAGTTGAGGTTCAAAAACACGAACGATATGGTGGCCTCCCAACCGCAAGAGCATTACTTACAAAACTTGTCACCAATCACATCCGTACTAAATATGGTCAAACCGCCATCCTATCCGTATTTAATGGCCCTATTAGCACATCAATCTCTACATTAATAGTAGTAAAGGTGCTCCTTATTGCCGACCTATCATTAGTGTAGTGCTAAGTGAGGTCGAAAAGACCTGTAATGTCTTAACCCAGAGAGAAGAAGAACTGATCTTCAGTAAGGCAAAAGCTGTATTTTCCACCCCTCGCCAAGCACTATAAATACCCTCTTCTTAGAGATAAAAGTATGCTTTTCAGACATTCTAAGCCATTACTCTACCAAATTACTCTTTAGTCGATCTCCTACTAACTTAAGCTTCAAAAAGTCTTACCCAACCTCTCAACTAGCCAAACATGTATTCCTTGATTGCATGATTCGACCTGCACCTCATGTAGCACCCTTAACCCCTATCTTTCTAGTCAATCAGAACATCAGGTCAAGATAAAGGAACTTAACAAAAACACCACCATCATGTTATATTTAATGCATATATGCTTGTTAGGATGAAAAAACTGATAGAATTAACTTAGTAAATTTTTTACGAGTTTAATTTAATATAAATTTAAAATAAATTTTTTAACTAGTAATGCATGTAATAAATAAAATTTATATATAAGTGAAAAGGCATAATAAATATAGTTTATATACATCAATTTAAATTAAGAATTTGATTATAATTTACGACTAATCCATATATGTTAAATGCAATACTTTAGAATTAATTTAGTGGATCTTTTATGAGTTTAATTTAATTTAAAATTTTAAATAAATTTAATTAGTACTGCATGCATGTAATAAATAAAATGCATAATAAATATGGTTTATATACAAAAATTTTATTTAATAATTCAATTATAAATACAATGAACTTGTTAAGGGTACAAAGAAGCTAAGCCACAAAGAGGATTATACCCTTCATATTCTTCAAGTAAATAGAATTTGCCACATGTTGACAAATAAATGACCCAAAAGAGTATTTCAAATCAACATCATAATGAAACAAAGAAAATTTTACCAATAAATTATATAAATAAATTTAGTTTAATAATTTAATTTTACTTTTACTCTAATCCATATATAGTAAATGCAATACTATAGGATTAATTTTGGACTTTTTACTAGTTTTATTTAATTTAATATTTAAGATAAATTTAGTTAGTAATGCATGCATGCAACAAACATAATGTGTATACATTTCATGTATGTACATTTAATGTGTATACATTTGATATAGTCAAAAGGCATAATAAACATGGTTTATATGCATAAGTTTCATTTAAAAATTTTAATAATAATTTAATTGTAATCTACTAATAATACTTTCATTAGATAGGGATATTTTTATCTTCACATAAAAAGGAAAAAACAACTATACTCATTTATACTTTTATATGTAATAGAGACAGAGATATAGATATACAAGTTGTTAGGAAAAATTGTGTTTTTAGTCCCCATACATTAGGGGGGTAAGCAACTTTAATCCCATGCTTTTTTCAAACTTAGAAAACATTCCAAAATCTTAAAAACATTGCAAAGTTGGCCCCAAAAGTCAATTTTCATCCACAATTTAAAAGAGAAAGTGCGTGTGATGCGCATGGCCGTTTGGTAATAGGATCTAGTGGCGATTTTGTGGAAAAATTGCACGTTTAGTCCCATACGTTAGGAGGTTGTGCAACTTTAGTGCCACACTTTTGCCAAAAGGGGTCAAAGGTCAAAAAAAATGAATTAAGCTCAAGAGATAGCATTACAAGGTAAAATGCACTTTCTATGATGAGACTAGTCCTAACAAGAATGGATGTGACTTGAGAAACAAGCATAAGAGTTTGTGGCTAAGCTTGATGGTATTGATGGGGAGAGGTTAAATTCATGAATATTATACAATGACTTAGTTTTTTGATGCTACAAGCAAGGAAAAGAGTAGTAAATCTAGGATAAAAAGTTACCAAACAAGTTTCTTAATCGGTTACTGGACAACCTTCTAAATCAGTTATTGGACAAGCTTCTGTGCTACATTAATTTCTTCTTTACTTCTTTGCTTTGTGTTTCATTATTTGTTCTAATGTCTAATGTGAGTTCCTTAATTTTATAGGGGACAAATAACAAGAGATCATACCAAGGAGTTGTAGCAAGTGCAGTTGCAGAACTAACACAATCTATTAGCTTTGAAGCTATAACTCCACCTTTCATATTTGTCCCAACACCAACTCTAAATCCTCCAATGCAAAAAACAGTGAATAGCATAGTACCTCCACCATATTCACAAGACCATCCACCAATTTCACAAATAAAGAGATGTATTAGTTCACAAGTAAGCACAACCGGAGGGAATGTACATGTATTTGTGAGAGGTGGCCAAAAGTTTATCACTATGTCAAACTTAAGTGCACCAATTGTAGCAACATATGGAACTAGAAGTGTGAAGAAGTCCAAGACTAAAACGAAAAAGCAAGGTTAAGAGAAGTCCAAGGATGGATTGCAGCAACATCATTGAATGAGAATTCAATGTAATTTTTTTTTTTTAATATCAAAAATGTAGTGCCAAATTTATGAGTTATTTTGGAATCAATCTTTGGATTATAAATTGGAATACAATCTTTTTGTATGTGTCTGTGTCTTAGTGTTCAAGCTTGATAATGGATTGAATGTATGGATTGGAAACTAAACTTGTTTGGTGTTGTCTATCATGCTAGAAATACAAGGACCCTTTATGTAAACTTTTGTGCAAATTTTTGCTATGGAAATACAATTTTCAATTGTACCCAAGTTTTCTTCAAGTTTTGCCTTTGTTTTGTGCCAATTCAGACTCTCACTTATGCATGATTTTGCTAATTGCTCAATAGTGAATTTGGGAGCATCTCAGTGATGCCTGATGCTTGATTGTATTGGTGGTTCAAATTCAGCTATTGTGATAAGTTATACTCCTATCTCAGTTCAGAAGCTTTTCTGTAAAATTTGACTACTTTTTCTATACATTTGGTCCATCACATAATATATGGTTGCTTTATGGAATGTGCATGTGGTGTAGTTGCATGGTTGCTACCTTCCATTACACCATTAAGCAACTAAATACAAAATAATTTCCTTCTCCATTAATAACACAATTCCATTCCATTATAATTCAAAATCAGGAGCTTGTTTAAGCTCTACACCCACAAGCTCCAATCGAGATATAGAAATACAATACAATAATTAAGTAGCATTTTCCTCCACCTTAGCAAAACAGAAGCAATATCCATCTTGTTCTAACATAACACCACAATTGGCTTTTTGGACCTCTCGACCCCTTTTGGCAAAAGCATGGGACTAAAATTGCACACACCCCTAACGTATGGGACTAAAATTGCAATTTTGCCACAAAATTGCCGCCAAATCCTATTACCAAATGGCCACGCACATCACGTGCGCTTTCTCCATTAAATTGTGGACGGAAATTGACTTTTGGGACCAACTTTGCAATGTTTTTTTGATTTTGAGACGTTTTTTAAATTTGGCAAAAGTGTGGGACTAAAGTTACACACCCATAGCGAATGGGACTAAAAATGCAATTTTGCCCAACTTGTTAAATAGATTAACTAAAAGTCAAATTTTTATAAAATTACTTGAAAAGGTGTTGTCTCATTAAATCACTCTCTTTTTATTTTATTTTTTTATGAAAATAAATCTTTTTTCCCTAAAAATATATAATTTACAAATCATAAAATAAGTGTTTTTCCACATTCTGTTGTACAAGTTGTGGTAGTGGTTGAGCCTAATGGTGTTTTTATATATATTATTAATAATTGGCAAAAGAAAATGCCTTTGGACAAAAGGATTTCGAGCATACTAACTGTACATTGAAATTAATTTTCTGCCCTTAACCGAACTCGCATTGAAATGTTTGTATTTCCACATCTATATAAATTCACTTAAGAAAATATATTGCAGAAGGTATAATAAATAAACTCCCTCCATGGTTCTAAAACACTAGTTGTTAGCTCGTACGTTGCACCAGGTAATATATTTAAAATTTTATCTTATTTAATTTTAATCACAATTTAGATATTAATACTTTTTATAAATATTACAAATATAACACTTGAAAAATTAAGAATTTTATTGATATAATATAATTGATGATGTAAATGAAATATAACAATATTTTATATGAATATGTTTTATGAACCATTAGATCAAATCTCATTCATTAATTTGTTTCTATACCAAAATTAATGATTAAATATTAAATAACTTTAAAAATTCAATAAACTATTCATAAAATATAGGAGAAGATAAAATAATGAAAATCACGCTAACATTGACTTAAAAAGTTTGAAGAAATAAAAGAATTCAACACTGAAAATGAACTCAAGTGATAGAAGATAAAATATTTTAATTTGCCATAAAATTGGGATTTCAAATTTCTTTTTTATAAAATTGTCTTAATTCATTAGCATAAAAATTAAGACTTTAGAAAAAGATATGAGCATTAAACATGCATACATCTTGAAAAAAAAAACTTTAATGTGCCAACAAAATAATCATATAGAGTTGGAGAAAAACGAACAAAAATATTTTTATATTTTTAAATAATAGATTGTATGTTTAGAATATTCTAGTACATATATTTTTAAAGATTATTATGTTAGATTTAGGAATTTTCCCAACTATGATTTAACTTAATTAAAATGTTAAATTGTGGAATAAAAGATAATTCATGGGATAACATAGTATAATACTTAAAATTAAATTATAATAAATTCTATATTACTATAATACTCCATATATGAAAAGTTGATATTTGCACAATATATATGGAGCAAGACATATTAATTAAATTATAATATTGATAAATACACCTATATATGTGCAATAAATATATATACACATATGTATATGTTCATCCATAATTGTATTAAAAAATATAAATATTAGACAATATGAGGAATTATAAAAAATATATATTCGTAAAGAGAGTCAAAAAAATTATTTAAAAAGTTACATATATGTTAATATATATATATATATATACACACACACATATTGGGTATTTACTAAATTTAAACATGTAGTTATAAAAATAAATTAGTATAGATCTTTATATTAATATTAAAATAATTAATGATAGAATATCAAATGTAAAAATATGTTGACATAGAAAAAAATAGATAAAATTAACTTATCCACATCACTACCAAATAAAAAAATACTTAAATCATAACTCAAACTTTTTTCTAAATTATCCTAATTCATAAATATAAAAATAAAAATTTTAGAAAATAATATAAATATTATAAAATATATTCATTTTCAAGAAAAACAGTTTAATTCAGAAATAAGATTTTATAGAGGTGGAGATAGAAAAAATATATATTATTCTATTTTGAAATAGTAAATTGTATGTTTGAACTATTTTTAATATAAACTATTATTAGAATTTTTATCTTAAGCAAGACATGTTGATTAAATTACATGGACAAATAAACTTACGTATATGCTTAGTTATATGAATATGAACAATCAAACACACACACACACACACACATGTGTGTGTGTATTTGTCCATAATTATTCAAAAAATTAAATTTGAGAATGCAAATGACAAATATTAGGAGAAACTATTAGATATATTTATAGAAAGAAGTACAAAAACTATCTATTAAAATAAGGGGTTATAAGAATTAATATAAATTATATATATTAATATATATTGAATATTTATCAAAGATATAGAGTTACAAAAGATGAACTAATATAATTTTTTATATTAATATTAAAATAAATATTAATAGAATATTATTTGTAGATATACGTGTATATATGTGTGTGTGTTGATATAGGCAAAAGGAATAAAATTAACAATATAGAAGGAGTTACAAAAAGTATACATTAATATAGAAAGTTACAAAAATTGATATAGAAAATTACATATATATTATATATGCAAACATGTTGACATAAAGAAAAAAAATGTGGAAATATGTTATAGTGAGCTACACATCTTATATTTGGAATATATTTACATGCCAAATATGAATAAAATTAATTTATCCACATCATTGCCTCATATGAAATATACTTAAAATAGGATTAAACATCATTTTACCTTATATATTAGATTACTTCTACTTATTATGATACACGGAGTAATAAGTAATAAATATGAACAGATGTATAACATGCATTAGCATTTTATCTATACTATTCTAAAAAAATTATTTTGTCTACAATGGAAGTTATTTTAGAAATTTTCACATACTTCAATCTTTAATTATTCTGTCAATTAAAATTGATAATGTAGTTCAACAAATAAAATGAAGAATTCAGCATATGAAAGTTAATTTAACTATCGACTTTACTTCTGTTCCAAATTTATCCTTTAAATTATCTCTCCATTACAAATGATTCAACAAGAATATGATTGTGCACATGTTTCAAATTTCATACTCCATTTTCTTCTCTGTCATGCTAAGCACTTAGCACAATCTGAGGCAAAATTATAATTTTCATTCTGTAATTTTACCCTATTTGATTTTTGATCCTATAAATTACATAATATCAATTCTAATTCTATAAGTATAAAAAAAATTATCACTTTTAGTTCTTTTTTCGCTAGAGCCAACGAAAGTCACCGGAAAATGTGACATGGCTCATCAGGCATGTGGCAGCTTGGAGTCATTGCCTTTTTGGTGGGCCTAATAAGCATTTTTTGTCTTTTTCTTGCTTAGTGGCAACATACATGTCTTTTCTTTTTTATTTTTGTTCATTTTGTAATTTCAAATATATTATGTAATTTATATATACACACATATATATACACATATATTTATATATTACATATCATCATTTTTCCTCCAAAATACAAATCTTTTTCCCAAAATACCATCTACTATCCTTCATTATCCCCAAAATTTTCTCATTTTTTAATATATACATACATATAGTATATATATACATCATATATATTTTTTATTATTTTAAAATAAAAAAAATCACTTAATTCCATTTTCACCCCAAAAATCTAACAAAAAAGTATTGATTTGACTTCTACAGTAAAATATATCTCCCCCAAAATATAAATATACACATATATTTATATATAATTTATAATTATTTACTAATTATAAAATAAAAAAATTTAATCAACATATTAATAATATTCTTTTAACTCGCTTAATTGGCACAACTTTGAATTTAAAAATATACACATATATTTATATATAACTTATAATTATTATTTACTAATTAAAAAATAGAAAAAACATAGTTAAAATAATTTAAATAAATTTAAATTAAAAATAAAAATTAAAAGAAAAAGAAGGCAAGAAAATGGTTCAATGGGCAGCTCATGGCTGCCAACCGTGAGCTAGGCGGCCGCTTTGGCCATGGCCAGATCTAGGCGACCTCGCCGGCCACCCGGATCTGGCCAGGGCTACCTCACCAACCATGGCCGAGCGAGCTCACTTGGCCAAATTCGGGTAGCCGGCAACCTCACCTGATTTAGCCATGGCCTAGGCAACCATGGCCAAATTCAGGCTACCAGTTCACGGCAAATGGGCTAGGGGAGGAGGATGGGGGTGCATGTATATGTATATGCATGTATAAATGTAATGTATATGTATATGTATATATAAATATATATCATATATATGTATTTTTTATTTATTTATCTATTTTTTAAAATTTCAAATGTAATATGCCAACTAATACCACAAATCTCATGTCAACACTTACTTTTTGCCAACAGGGCAAAATCAAGAAATGTCTACATGCCCCATGTGCCACGTCACATTTTCTAGCGTCTTTCATCGGCTCTGACGAAAAAAGGACTAAAAGTAACAATTTTTTGATACTTATAGGACTAAAATCGATATTATGTAATTTATAGGACCAAAAACCAAATGAAGTAAAATTACATAATGAAAATTGCAATTTTGCCCACAATCTTAATTTTGCCATACAACTTTAGATTATTTCATACATTAATTTTGAGGGACCTAAAGATACTTCTCTGTGTGAGAACCACTAGTTTGGTAATAGATAAGGACATGGTTGCACTCATGCTTAATATTTTAGTTCATCTTTTATTACTGTAAATGTTTCTTATACTCGGTGTTCTACAAAGACATCGAGTTCATGTATTTTATCTTTGTTTCTCTTTAACATCTTTGTCCTTTATGACTTCCTAGTTTTGTTCCGTTTCTATATTTTTCCTAGACATTTCATTAAGCCCATATTTATTAAGTATTCACAAGTTACAAAAATAAAAATAAAAGTGCACCTAAATTAGCGGAATCCTATGATTGCCCTCAACTTCTAAAAGTAACTAAAGTAAGCACTTCAGAAAGCAAGTTGTCCACTCTTACTTTACAGCAAGTTTTGTCATAAAAAGATACAATAATTGAAGTCTTCTAGCGGAGTCTGAATAAACAACTTTGTCATCCTGCTAATCTGTGCAAGAAGCGATTATTGCACAATTTACAGCCCCAGTTTTCTCAACTGTAAAAGATCCCTTTGAAGTTCGTGCTGCGAAACTTCTGAGCCTCTGTATGAGGAAGAATATATATCAGCTGCCATGGCTTATTATGCTGCTCTGCTTTGCTTATGCAATTACTTGAGGAGATAAGCCATTGTGATCGTTATCAAAAATTTCTTCTTGAGAAACAACAATTTGCATCTGTCTATGAAAAGTTCAGGCTTTTGCAGGCATCACTAGAAGATTTTTATTCACCAAAAGATGAAGAGGCTGCTGCGTGTCAAGCACAGGACATCATTGAATCTCAAATTTCAAGTCAGATTCCTCAGAAACTTCAAGACTCGGAGAAGGTGAAGGAAGAAGCTGATTCCATCATGGAAGAGGTGATGATGATGAAGAGAAGCCACACGACTGAAGATTTGCAGCTAAACTATATTTATTTTGCAGATACTGCTGGAGCATCAAAACAAGCATTGAGTGGTGGAGACACCATGGTGGGGTTTGGTGAACCTCTGGCAACCATAAAAGAACAGCTCGTTGGAGAATCATCCAAACTTCAGGTCGTTTTGATTGTCGGGATGGGCGGTATCGGTAAGACCACTTTGGCTAGAAATGTTTTTGATGATAAGCTTGTAGTGAATCATTTTGATTGCCGTGTTTGGATCACTGTATCTCAAGAGTATCATCTACGAAATATTCTTCTACGTATTCTAGATTCCATGAATATAAACAAAAAGGAATTAAGTAAACAAGAGAATCATGTAATAGAAGAACATATATACAAACATTTGAAAGAAAGGAGGTATCTCATCATAATGGATGATATTTGGGATACAAAAGTTTGGAATAAAATTAAGAGGATACTTCCAGATTACTCCAATGGAAGTAGGATAATGATAAACACTAGGATAAAAGATGTGGCTCTTTATGTTGGCACTTTTGGATTTTTTCATGAGCTGCAATTTCTTAATGAGGATCAAGGATGGAAGCTATTTAGTGAAAAGGTGTTCTGCCCCCTCAGAATTGGAGGATATTGGAAGGATGATCACAAATAGTTGTCGAGGACTTCCACTTGCAATTGTTGTGGTTGCAGGACTCCTCTCCAAGATGAATAAGACATGCTATGATTGGAAATAGATTGCAAAAAGTTTAAATTCAGCTGCTAATGAAAATGATGAGCACTTCTCAAAGATACTATCTTTGAGTTATAACCACTTACCTCATCATCTAAAAGCATGTTTTTCTATATATGGGAGGCTTACCAAAAGATCATGAAATTTGTACTTCTAAATTCATCAAGTTATGGATTGCTGAGGGATTTTTAAAACCAATTGAATCTAAAAGTTTAGAATAAGTAGCACAAGAGTATTTGGAGGATCTTATCAGCAGAAATCTTGTTCTAGTCCCTAAAAGGGGGTCTAACAACAGATTCAAACATTGCAGCATTCATGATATCTTAAGAGAATTGTGCATGGAAAGAGCTCATCATGAGAATTTCCATTATATTCTGGATAAAAATGATGACTTCTACCCAGAAGCCATAAGGTTCGCACGCCGTCTCTATATTCATCTTGCTGACTCAGAGTTTACAGAAGAAGCAGAAGAATGTGACTCACATGTTCATTCTACTCTTTGTTTTGGTGATGTTAAGAAGCTCTTATCATTTGCATCCAGCTCTAAACTATTGAGAGTGTTGGATATGCCAAAAATACATTTTTGGTCGTTTCCTAATGAAATTTTGGAACTGTTTCATTTAAGGCACTTGGCCCTCTGCGCTGCCATTGCATTCAATCTTCCTCGATCCATATCCAAACTTGAGAATCTTCAAACATTAATTCTTGAGTCCAAGTACAATATTCCTCCCATACCCAGACTTCAGAATCCTCAAGGTACCTTAATTCTTATAACATCGATAGCATTTGATGAAGGATTTGACATCTCTGCACTATCTCATTTAAGGGATGTTATGGTTCGCCACCTCCGGTTTCCACCCATTCCTTCTGCTATACTAGAAAAACTACAGACGCTCTCGAAGGTGATAAATGTCAAGTTCACCACCGAGGTCATTGAAATTATTCCAAATCTTCAGAAATTGAAAGTCTGTTACTACGATGACACCTACCAGAAGTGGAAGTACTATGGCCTCAATGATCTTTTCCGCCTTAGCCAACTTGAGACATTAGATATCTATTTTCCCACACTCATCCCCAGAGATCCTGACCCCTCCTTCCCTGAGAAATTTGCCTTTCCGCTGAAGCTTAAAAAGTTGTCTCTAAAAGGTTGCAGACTTTCTTGGAAAGACCTGACAGTGGTGGGTTCCTTGCCTAATTTAGAAGTGCTCAAACTACGAAATCATGCTTTGGAGGGAGAAGAGTGGGTACCTGTAGAAGGGGAATTCACCAAGCTGAAATTCCTGCTAATGGACAATTTAAATCTCAAGCATTGGCGAGCAGATACCCACTTCCCCAGACTTGAGCAACTTAAAATCATAAGTTTCTGGTATTTAGAGGAGATCCCTCTTGAAATTGGAGAAATTCCAATTCTTGAATTGATTGAGTTGTGTGAGTGCAGATTAGCTGCAGATTCAGCACTGAGAATTCAAGAACAACAGGACCAAGGAAATGATGTCCTTCAAGTTCGGGTCAGTTTTTGATGGGGATCAGGATTTCAGGTCATATACTTTGCTTGTATGCTTTTCATTTTTCATGAACTACATACAATTCGTTTATATAAAGCATGAACTTTTTTTTACCTTGTGATGGATGCTGTTTGCTTCTGCTTATTCAAGCCTAACCAAAATGTTTGCTATCCAAAATCTTAAGGAAGAGGAAGCTTAATTCTAAGAGCATGCATGGAGAAGCTATAAGAAGCTCAGTATGTATATGCACAAACCATCAATAAACTGTCTCTGCTTTCACCAATCCGGAGGATGATTTGTTTGACTTTTAAGATGATGTTGTGTTAGTTATGACATAATTTTTACCGTTGGACAACAACTCCCTTTGATGTCTTATATTGGATTTTCAATGTTTATACATGTGTCAGACTGTGCATAAAAATAAATATGTCAGATGTGTATATATTATGTTTCAAGAACTTCAAAATGAATACAGAAAACAATTTGGAAAATGGACATATATAGAGAATTCTATGCAGCTTATAATCTAACATCTCCCCGAGTATTTTGTGTATATATCTCTCACATGAATGTATGAAAACTTGAACACATTGCACCATACTACTATTTGCCTTAAAATGGGGCCAAAGTTCTGCAATGGAAAAGGACATAACAAGAAGCAAGAAATGAGGGGAAAAAATAAAAAGAAATAAAGGAAAAATGTCAACGAGATGCAAAAGAGGCAGACCTCCTTCGAAATGATTCCGAATGAGAGTTTTTTAATGCTTCAGCACATTTTAGCAGTTCATCATTCTTTTCAGCATTTTGAGCATCTTGATCAGGCTGGATAGCTGGGGACCAATCGTCATCTTCTGTTAGCGAGTTGATTCTTCTTAATATACTCGAGGAACCATCATCACTGGTTCTTTGAGAGCAATTGCTGCTGCCCCCTGCAAGACTCTTTTGACTTCTGGAATAAGATCTAGGGAGATCAAAGGAACGTCTAGATGAACACCCAGATGAACTTCCAAACGTCTCTGTTCCACCATCTACAACTACCGGACTAGAATATCTACCCGTAATATTGTCTACTGATACCGTTCTTTGCAGGGGCACAGGTTGTGGCTGATTATTACGATTGCTGCCTTTTCCTTTTAGTAGCTTCCTCAACTTGGCAAAGACTTTAGTTTTCCCAGTTTTGTTGGCCGGTGAAGTATCGACGAACAAGTCGTCTCGCTCGCCAGAGTCCGTTACACAAGAAGCCTGAGACAATGAGCACCGGTCCAATTCAATATCAGTAACGTCCATCCCCTTTTCACCACAATTTTCCTTATGTGAATTTGCTTTCTCATCTGACTTGGGGTTTGGAGTCCTGCTGAGGTCCCTGGCATTGGTTTTACCCGCACTGGGCTGATAACTCCTCAGTTGGTGGCGTAAAGAAGCATTTATCCATCGGAGATAGACAAGCTCCTCCATATCTGTGGAACGACCAGTTTGGAGCCGCTCAATTTCCTTCCTCAAATCTTCATTTTGTTGTTTCAGACGATGACTCTCTTCTTTGAGTTCTGCTACCTGATATAGAAAAACGTCACACAAATTCGATGATTTTTATAAGCTATAGCAAAGAAAGAAACTTTATAGAAGTTGAAATATGAAGAAATAGATACACCCAACTACTTTTTTCTATGGAGAATTGAAAAAAAAAAAAAAGAAGGATCTAATTGGCAAAGGAAGCAGTGTAAAAATCAATTAGCAAGGTTCGCAACAGATACAATAATAACTGTGTACTTATGTCATGATGGTAGGTAAAAATTCACTTATATAATAGAGTCGATCTACTAAAATCTTGGGCAGTGGTGTAGGATCGGATCCTATGTTCATCGTTCAAATATCGTATAAAATTGAGAATTATAATTTGTTTCAATTCAAATAATAAAAATGATGTAGATGGATATCCAATGTTTCGAAACGAAAAGAATGTAAAAAAGCAATGGCCAAGTTTCACATGACGATAACCATCTTGACAGAGAGAAAAATCAATTAATGAAATTAAAGCTCTTTCTTTGACCTAATTATCAATAAGAAGATTTAGCTTATATGAGTCATCATTGGTCTTATACCAACACCGGTCAGTATGTTAAGAATAAATCTTTATAGAAGAAAGAAATGAAATCAAAAACAAAGAAGAAAGAACTTACCTCCTCATTGTCTAGAGCAGATCTAGCAAGCATTTGCACATACTCTAATTTCTGAGCCAAATCAGAGTTTTCCATCTTCAAACTCTGATTGGACTTCTTCATCTTCTCCAAGTCCTCCTCCAATTCCATCCTTCTCTTTAGCTGCATTTCCAAATCTTGATTGATTTCAACAGCCTTCTGCTGTTCCTGGTCCTGAAGTTTCATGACTCTATCTTGAAGGGTTAAGATCTGCTCCCTATTCTGTTCGGCCTCTGACTTGAGTTTCTTCCTTAGCAGCTTTATCTTGGCTTTTGCGGCTTCAAGCTCAGCCACAACTTTCGCATAATCAGCCACTTGTGCCTCTAGTCTTTTGTTGTCTGACAGCAAAGACTCAATCTTGAGGTTATAAAGTTTAGCCTCCATATTATTTAGTTTTAGCCGGTTCCTTAGCTCCATGACAGCAGTTTCCTGCTCTTTAATACCATAATACTCAAGCAATTGAATCTCCAAGTTCCTCTCCCTTTCTTCAAGAATCTTAACCTTGCCCTGCAGCCCCCTAATCTCCCTCTCGTGTTCATCATGTTCAGAAGATTTATATTCTCTTGGTGATTCTGCATCCGGAACGGGACAATCTCCATTCTTCTTCGGCGAAACATCGTCTATTGAGATAGCTATATTACATTCTTTTACAAGCTCATTGAACTCCGGTAAGAGAAAACCATCTCTATCTCCACTACGCCAGCCACTTGAAGAATGACCGCTGATGGAATTCTGGGAAGAAACTTTTCGGGGAAACGAAACCTGCAAGGAGGAGTTCAATGTCTATGTCAAAATGGGAAGGTTTTCTGACATCTTAATCAACAATAAGGGAAAAATGGATGAACCATATAAAAAAACACTTTGGGAAACAATCGTCGCCAATCCCAAACCTCACTACTAATCAAAATTAAAATAACCAATTTCTATGTTATCTATGAAATGAACCATACAAAGAAATTTTAAAAATATAAGAGAAAAAAGGTGAAAACAAACTTCCATGTTAAGTTCTTGAAAAGAGATTTTCATAATTCTAGAAGGCGAACTGAAAGTTAAGCAATGGGAATTCTAAGAATCCTCTTGGGGAAAGATCTAAAGATTCCTAAGGAAAAATAGAGATGCCTCCTACATAAACTATAATAAGCAGAAAAATCTACGTAATTTCTTAGAGTCTTTACCGGCAAAGCATAATTTTCATCCCTGAGTTCGTCACTTTCCCCTCTTGTATCAGCCTGTCTGCCATTGCCTGTGGATCAAGCATGAATCACTTATAAATCACAAGAAGAATAAGAAAAAAAGAAACACCAAGAATTTTCAAACAAGAACTAATTTTTTTCAAAAGAAAAAGACAAAATTTACCTGAATAACCCTGTGAAGATTTTGATTTAGGGGCCTTGACATTTTGGGCTCTGAGATATGTATAAAGAATCCCGCCAAGAGAAATAGCCACAGCCACCCCAAATTTCAAAAGCACAGGTTTTATGGGACTGTCCCCATTCTCTTTCACCACCACCATTTTCTATAACTAAAGATTCATCTTTCAATCTTGCGACAAATGCAGAAAATATACTATATAAGATCAAAATATTATTGTGTATATATGATATATGATGTGCCCTCTACATCATCATCATTGTCATCATCAATCTCCATCTGAAATTGAAAAAAAAAAAGGAAAAAAGAAAAGAAATAATCACAAACCCGTTTGGAAAAAAAAAAAATTCAGAACAACTCAATTCTGAAACGCCATTTTTGTCAAAATCAAGAATCCCAGAAAAAAACAGCCAAAAAATATGAGCGGACTTACGGGTGGAACAAGAATCCTCCTTCTGCATTGAATATGATGAATTTGCAGCGATAGAATGTCAGAAGGAGGAGAAGAATAAACTGGGTTGTTCTTTGTTTATTTAATTTTTTTTTTCTCATTTATTCGCCAGCAGAAACAATATGGAATGAGGCAACCTTAATTTGTTGTCTTCAGGTGGTTTTGACTTATCTAAAACTAGATTTGGTTGACCCATGACCAAAGAATATTTCTGCTTTATTGTCTCATTAAAGCAATAAATGTATGTTTGACTTTTTAACATTTTCCTTTTTCTTTTTTTTCTTTTTTTTTTTTTGGGTTTATCATTCTTACTAACATAGATTTGTGAAATAATCCTCCTAGTCAGATGAGAAGATCAGTTCAAAATTTGTGGTCTAGACTTGGACAATCCGATTGCAGGCACCAAAATCAAATAAGAATTATAGTGGTTAGGTTCACCTAGCAAAAATAAAAAATCAAAGGGAGTAATTTTATAAAAGCTATAAATATAATTGTGTACCTATAAATTATAAATATGTTGTGTTTGCTATTCGGTGGGTAGACCATGATTGAGGTGGTCTATTATGGACCATTTGAGTATGTTTGGTATAATGAATGTGATTTATGGGATTATAAATTAGGCCATATTAGGTTGGCCAATACTAAAAAAATTGTGTGTGTGTGAGAGAGAGAGAGAGAAGATAAATATTTTTGTCATATACATCATGTATTATTTGCAATGATGTGTAACCTAGAACATTGGGGGGAAAGAATAATACTAGCATTAATTCTTAAAATTAATATTATTTAAAATAGTATTTTCAATTTTAAATTCTCGAATCACCTTATCTCAATTACCACTGTTTTTAAGTTAAAGACGCATGAAGAAATAGCAATCTCGGAGTTCAGACATTGAATTTTCGCAAGAGAAGGAAGACGCATGAAGAAATAGTGATACTCTGAATTCTAACATTGAATTTTTGCAAGAAAATACAGTGAAAGCGTGCCCAACTCTACAATTCACCCACTATTTTTCTTTTGCCTGAAAGTGAAATTAATTTAACAATTTTAAATCTAATTTATATATCAAGTTTTAACTTTTTTTTAATGTAAAAATATTATTATAACAAAAATAAGGTTGAAGTAAATTCCATTCAAATTATTCGGACAATACAAAAAATTCAAGTGGAAAATGTGAACGGCACTCATTCAATCACGTCAAAATCTACGGCCAGTAATAAATCTTCACGCCCCATCCGGGCCCACCTCCCCCGTCTTAGGAACTTTCCAAAAAATTCCTTTTTCGGGTGTATTTATCTCCACCCTCGACAGCTAAAAGCCAAAACGTTGGACAACCAAACCAATAGAAAAAATAAACTAAATAAATAAAAGATTTGTCAGAAGAGAATAACGAAACGATGTCGTGGCAGAGCTACGTAGATGATCACCTGATGTGCGACGTCGACGGCGTTCATCTCAACTCCGCCGCCATCATCGGCCTTGACGGCAATGTTTGGGCTCAGAGCCCCTCCTTTCCCCAGGTATACATCATTTCGCATTTGCTATTTTAATCCAAGATTGAGTTTGATGTGTAGATTACATCCAGTTTGCCATTAGAAATTATTGTGATCATTAATGTGATAGGTCGAAACGGATTTTATCTTTGATATGATTCATGGAAATTAGGATCTGCCCTAGCTTTGTCGAGTTTAAATTCCAGCTATTCTATCCAGCAATCGGTTCCATAAATCTGGAAAAAATCTTATCTCAAACGCTAGATCTATTAATTTTTAAGGAAAGTTTGCTGCATTGTGAGATTGAGGTAAGTCGGTTGTAGATTAGTTTAATCCATCTTATGTCTGATCAATTTTGTTCTTGTAGAAGGTGGTAGGAAATTATGAATGGATCTGAATGCTGACAGATTTTTTCCTTTTTTTTTTATCTTTTTTGCTTTTTTAATGGTATCATTGGAAATTTGTTACCTTTTTTTGGTCTTGTGATCGTTTGTTGATGAGTTTATGCATCTCTCTTTGCAGTTCAATCCTGACGAGATCAATAACATTGTGAAGGATTTCGATGAGCCTGGATTCCTTGCTCCCAATGGACTCTACCTTGGAGGCTCTAAGTATATGGTGATTCAAGGAGAGCCTGGCGCTGTAGTTCGTGGAAAGAAGGTGCCTTTTTTTTTCTCTCTCTGTTTCCGGATAGAATTGAGATCACCAGGCATACATTTACATTTATGAGGAGCCGTCACAATCACAATATTTATCTGTCACATTTTCTTCGAGGATTCAGAATTTTTGGTCGAGGATTCAAAATTTTTGGTCGAGGATTTAGAATTTTTGGTTATTCTGTGTCCTGCTAATTACATTTCTAGAATAGTTCCTGATCAAGATTATACGCATAATGATATTCCTGACACAACTGATGGACCTATAGGAGTGGAGTTATGTAAATAACTTTTCATTGCATCCTTGAATACAGGATCACTCTTTGCTTTTTCATTAAAATTATTTCTGAAACTCATTTGTCCGATGATGGTTGGCCCTTTTGCATTGCACATGGTATGAATCACATGTTCTTTTCCACCTGCTTTCAGCATGATAATTGTCCTTTTCTTTCTGTGGGCTTTCTATATCTTTGACCTAACGATAAATGTTCCCATGGTGATTAGCTGGCTTCTGTACTAGATGGATCCAATATTCAACCTTACCTTTAAGCTTTATATATTGATCATTTTATTGGATTTGGTGTAAACTACCTGGCATTTGGGGTGATTTTCTGAGAAATAATTATGGGACCCCTTTTGGTAAACGCCCCGACAAAGCATTGGAAATGACATGAAAGAAGATTGATAGAGCATAATCTTTATATTCTTTGACAAATATTTATGACTTTACTCTTTTTTCTTCCATCCCGATCATTGTAGGGATCTGGTGGCATAACTGTAAAGAAAACAGGGCAAGCTCTCATTTTTGGTCTGTACGAGGAACCCATGACTCCAGGACAGTGCAACATGGTTGTTGAGAAGATGGGAGACTACCTTATCGATCAGGGCCTGTAAGGGATCGATTATTTCTTGTGTTTACAGCTAGCAGTATTGCTTCTCCAAGTCATTTGGATGACTATTGGCGAAGAAGCTCTTTGTTGAGACAATAACTTTGAGTATTAGGATTGTTGTTTTGTAGGATTAATGTAGTACTGATTTCAGTTTCTTGTATGAGATTTATGTATATCTTATGCTGATGCTGTTTTTGCATCAACTGAAGTGATTGATGGCTTAGTTTCTCGTTGCCTCTGTAATGTTCCCTTCTTATGCCAATTGGTTGGTCTATTGAAGCGCAATGTCCGAGATCATACTAGTCATGGAAATTTAGATGATCAACCAACTAAATGAAAGAAAAAAGGGATAAATATTGAAAAGAATATGCACATATATATATAAAGAAACTCCATTTAATAGAGCCCACTAGCCAAATTATTTACATAATTTAATTTTCAAATATCAATTGAAAATAGTTTATTTCAACGAATTTAATATTTTTTTATACAAATTTTAGTCCAAATTAAATTTGATTGAACAAAACTATTATTTTTTTCCCTCATGTGGTAATCGGATTTTTTATTTATTTTGCTGCCCCAAAAATTTTCCTTCAATACCAAGCTTTTATATTTAAAAAATGATTAAGATCGTTGGGTATTGATCCAAAAACCAAAAAAAAAAAAAACTAATTAAGTGAAGCTATGCTGGTAAAAGAAGATATAACAACAACAACAACAACAACCATCAAAATAATAATAATAATAATAACAAAAATAAAATTAATAATATATTGAAGAAAATATGACAAACAAAACATAATATAAAGAATAACAAATATTAACATAGCCTAATCATTAGGGTATTTAGTTATTTTATGATTCGAATATTAAATCATAATTAGACTCGACAACATTCAAAGTTGAACTCATTTGTAAATCTCATAATGAAGTAGATGGACTTAATAGCTGTTAAGGGCATCCTTCAGCCCTTATAAATGCAAGCCCAATATCACAGCCCTACCGACAGAATGCAGTCTAATTTATTAAGAGCAGATATATCAATATTAACTTTAATATCTTAAAAGTTGTAAATGAAGGATCCTACCAGTACTAACTATTATTGTTATTGTTATCATTATTGTTATTGTTATTATTATTATTTATAAAATTTACTAAAATGGTTTAATGGGCATACACAAATTAGAATCATTTTTGGATGAATAAATCACAAAACAAAATTAATATATGTCTTAAATTGAATAAGGTGCGACCAAACCAAATCTCTAAAAAAATTTATGGATATAATTATATAAATATCAAAAACTTAATTGAATCATCTATGGAACACAAAATTTAACCACCTGCTTCTTTTTTTCTAATATTGATTTCCTAATTTAAAAATGTGTAACCGTTAGGGACATGTCCATGTCATGATAAAGGCAAACAAGTGGTGGTCTATGCTTCTCTATTTTAATGCAAAAGTGCTGCTCAATATCCACAACTTCTTTTTGACAATTTTGACAAAAGATCCTGTTACATCATAGTATTCTATAATTAATATGTGTGTGTGTGTGTGTGTGAGAGAGAGAGAGAGAGAGAGATGGTGACTAGGATATGGATGGATTCCAGCACATTGGAAACTTATCTAGTTCCAAGCATGGCAAACCTAAAGTCAAGAATTCAATTCAAACCATTCAAGAAGATAATGTTGGACCCAAAGATAAGGCGAATAATTAGGGTTAGTTGCAATCTCACTTGGGGGTTTTCTAAATTTACTTGTAATTATACAAAAGATACATGCAACCATAATTAAATTATCAAAACGTTGCTTTATATTTAAAAATTTATCAAAACTCGAGTTTGAGATCAATCCATCTTCATGCCCATACACTTTTAAAATTATGAAAATTCCATGCTGCTAGTGTCAAACTAGCCTAATCCACTCATGACCCTTATCTTATTATTATGCATGCCCTTGCGCATATATATATGTGTGTATGTGTGCGTGTGTGTTTTTCCTTAGCATGGTCCCGAGTTTCATGTAAAGGCACTCACTCTTTTCTTCTCTTGATTACTTTCCTTTTTCTTTTTCATTCATTTTGGCATTGTTGCCAAATGGAGCAAGGCAAAACTCATGAGATGTTTCAAGAATCATGGGCTCAATTTGAAGACTTCATCAAGAAAAATGATGACTGTGAAAAATGTCCATCATCATCTACTTCTTCTGTTGAAGGTTCAATGATTTCCAATAGATCTTCTAAATGTCCATCTAATGATGCAGAAGATGGTTCTTCCTCTTCAACATCATCGTTAACCTCGAATCAAACTGTGTATGATTTATCAGAAATCATGGCACAATTACCCATCAAGTAAGTCAATTATATAAACAAACTTTCTGTTCTACATTTAAGTAGTGTCGTCCTACTAAATTGAGTAAGTACATTCAATGTAATAAGTATCTTGTATTAAAATTGAGAAAAGAAAGTAAACTAATTTTGATCACACCACTTATTATTTCCTTGGCTTGTAGTGCATATTCTGACCACTGCTTTTATTATTATGTTAGAAGTTACTCCGCATATTAATTTTAAGGTCACGGTTTTCAATCTGTTTCTACAATTACTTGCTGCCATTGCTCCTCAGTATTCTATTCCCCATGACATTTTTTGTCCACAATCAATGAGTGTTTAGAACGTTTGGGGGTCGGTGTGTGTGTTATGTGAGTTGTGTTTCAAAGGCTAAACAAAGCCCTTATCATGTTTATGCGCAGAAGAGGGCTTTCCAAATTTTATCAAGGGAAATCAGAGTCTTTTACATCATTGTCAAGAGTGACAACCATAGAAGATCTGGCAAAGAGAACACACACCAGTAAAGTGAAGGCTTCCAAGAAATTTGGAAAGGGCTTATTAAATAGCTACAGGAATTACACTCTCCCTAAGGCCATTATAGCAAAGGAATCCACAAGGAGCTCTATATCGCCATGTTTTCCAACTAAAAGAGGGACTATCATGAGACTGAGGACTTCTCCAGACAAAAACTTGCAATCGTAGAGAGAGAGAGAGAGAGAGGAGATTAGGTAACAAATTTTGGCGTCATGATATATATTTTCTTGTGTTCTTTTATTTTTACATCTTGGATTAATTTAAATTGTGTTTCATTTCTTTTTTCACTTCATGAATATAGGTCAAGTTTTTATAATATAAAATTAACTATTTTTTAAATAAAATATTTATTGTACTTTATTTATATATGTAAAATGGTAAAAAAGATAAAATGCTGATTAAATACTAATTTTCTTTAAATTATGCATCAAAGTTGGCATCAAACTTTGCATTTGGAATCATTTATTTTAATTTACCATTTATTGGGTATCTCATTCAAGGAATATATATCCAAGAATGTCGTTCACAATTAAGTATTTCTAAACTATTACAATTCTTGATAAATATTCTTTAATAATTATATATAATATGATCAAGAGATCTTCATATTTATGTACTTTATACTTACTTTGATCATGATATAAAAATATGATTCTTAAGTGTATAATGTGTGCATATAAATACATACACATATATATATCATATTTCATACATTAAAGAATTACGTGGCTCTTTTTTCCAACGAATACACATGCATATTGAGTTTAAAATTTGTATATATATATATATATATCGAGTGCAAAAGTATCAAATGATGAGAATTAAGCCTCTTTAAATTCTTATATTAATATGAGTTTTTATTGTAGCATGGTTTTTATAGTTTAATATTTTTACATTTGATACATTTAAAACTTTCTAATTTGAATAAGTTATCCATTAAACCCACACCTATGAAAAAATCATCATAAACAAACGTAAAGAACTAATCTTGTAATTCTCTTGAATTTGTTCTATGTTTCTTATGGCTCAGAGGATGAGAAGTTTGCAGATAGGATAAATTACTTCCCTGTTAGCCACAGAGACAACTTGTTGGGCTGGGTAATTATGTCATGATGGGCCTGAATACAAGAAAGTGTGTCGGCCCAACTGTTTTGCTGCTTAATTCATGAATGGGGTCCAATTCCATGATGATCCAGCTAGACCTGTCAATAGGCAAGATATTGTCTTATCCAAGCTCATACCATAATATACTCAATTAATTAGACACTATATTTACTTACTTACTCAATCCATAAACCCAATTAGACACATCCTCTAAATTCCTAAATAATTAACCCTAGATCCTACCCTATTAAACCCAAGATCCATTGGGTTTATAGTATTATGTTGTGACCTAACTAATTTTTTCATATTTTTTAAATTTTTTTATTATCAATTAAAATGCTAAAGCTACCTAATATTTGAATGCTAGAGTAATTTATTAATATTGGCTAATTTTTTTGGCATATTTTAACAAAGTTAACTCAATTTTTTTAAATTAAAAAAGAGTATACATTTAATTTAATTTAGTTAATTTATATATTTAATTTTTTGTATATTAAACAAATAAAAACTACAAGAGTATATATCACTTCTCTCTCTCTCTTCCCCATACTATATTGTTTTCTCTCTATTTTTTCTTTAAATTATTATTTTTTCTTTTTTTGACTTTATTCTTTTTATTCTTTTTTGAAATATTATTATTTGATGTAATATATTCAATCAAATATATGTAAATAGTAGAAAAAATTTTGCTATTACATTTAGTAAACATTTTTAAATATAAATAAAAAAGGAAAAGGCAAGGATGTCTTCAAATCATTCTTGAATAAGTTCAAATTTTTCTTGAAAAGAACATGTTTAATAAAATATAATTTTAAAAAATATTTTTGAAAAATAAAAATTTTCAAACAATGCACCATAATTTTCCATATTTTGAAAGATAATGTTTCATTTTCAAAATATAAACAAAATAATGTGGATACATGGATAACAAATGCAATTTCAACTTTAATATATATGCAAAGCCTTCTCAACCTGTAATGCATCAAAATAACTTGCATCAAGTACTGCAACACTCCCCTCTCCCTCACCCTCCTCCACCCACCCCCATCCCCACCCAACCATATAGTAATGTAAACATCCTTTAAATATTCTTTCTTTCTCCACTATCCAAAACTATTGAAAATAAATTCATTCAAAATAATTTTGATTTTTTATTTTTAGATATTAAAAATTTAAGTATACATTTCAAGTATGCCATGATTATTAGTATAAATTTAATCTTGACATAAGTAATTTGGGTTAACTAGTTAAATTTGAGTATTTAAAAAATAAGTAACTAATTTTGAGGTATAGGATATGTAGGTTAGTTTTCCATATAAGCATAATTACACCCATTCAATAATTTTTAATATATTTTTGGGTTTAGGTTTGATGAAAATGATAACTAAATAAAGTTTTATGAGTAAAAAAAGATTAAAGTTGGAAATGAGGGAGTTGAAACATGGGTATTTGCTATTAGATATTTTTTTAATATTGGGTATTTTATGAGTAAAGACCCTATCCTTACTTATTTCATTTTTCTTAATGGGTTTGGATAAGGTTCGAGTCTCGTGTCTATTTATTAGATATAAATATAGATATTGTACTATTGTCATGGGCAAGAATAGAGTAAAATCCTGTCCATTGACAGGTCTAATCCAGCCCATTGATAGACATTTGTAGCACTACTATTCAAACATTTTCATTAATATATAATTGATAGTATATGAACATATATGTATATGCCTATATATTTATTTAATTAATTAATTTGATAAGCAGAAACAAAAATGTTGAACATGTCTGGTGAAATTTGAATCCAAAAACCAGCCTCAATTTTATTACTTCAAAGGACCTCATCGGCCAATTTCAAATAGTCCTAAGTCCAAAGAAATTAAATATAATTATGATCGCATACATATCAAATCATATTTAGGTTGTAGATCTATCAATACTTAATTTTTGCATATTAGATCTATCGAATACATGTTCAAATATACTTAATACATAGAAATCACATTCTGAAAGTGCTTTAATTTATAATTTTAAGTATATAATTAAACAGTCGATGACTACTTTCTTAAACATACTTAATCCGTACTTTAATCTTTCATTTATCTTTACATACTAGTACAATAAATTATGATGAACATCATAATGAATTGTTACACATAAAATGGCTAGAGTTTTGATTTCATAAGCATCTAAAGTTTCATATTTGGCCCATAAATTACTTGACATTAAAGAATCCCACTTTGATCTTTTTCCACCTTTACAAGTAAACTACATCAAAGCACCAAATGATCCCCCACATAGACAAAAAGTTCTATTCCCACTTTCATTTATGAAATTAAAGTGCATTGCACATGAGAACCCAATTCTAGTTTTAGAGAAATAAGCCCATTTCCTGGAATCTCATTTTCAATAGCCTAGTTCTAGGGTTGTAGCTTCTGGCAATTCCAAAAATAACCATCTTTTCTCAAAGTGAAATATCACATTCCAAGAAGGTCAATGTGGGTTACTTTTTGGTAATCCAAAAATCGCCAAATTTCATTCATTATTAGGGCGATGGTTAATGCTAAATTTGACTAAAAATTAAAAGAGGCCCTCACGATCAGAATTGTCTTTTGATTAATTCCACACCCTCTTTTCAAAATTCAAAAGCTTTTTCAAATTACATGGGAGAGTATAAAAAAGTACTGCTACTAAATTCCTCGATTTGCACCAACAAATCCCGATTAGTGCGTGAAGATACATTAATTAATTCCTAAAAACTGCGCTTAGATCCCTAGATAATGTTTTTGTAATGGTAGGGTTCTTGTTTTTTATACGAAATGCTTAGCATAAAGTTTATTGATTATATGATTTTGTAATCTTGAGTAGGGGACAAGATGATGAAAGCAGAAATGCCTAATCGCCTCCCATGTCATTCTTGAAAATTGAGCTTTCTATAGAAAATTGGTTGTTAATGTTTGAAGTAGATGAGACATGTCACTTGATTAGGGTTAAAGCTTGTTTATTATCATCATCACTCAATTTCAAACTAACATATTATTTAGGTATTTGAAAGAAAAATTAAAGCCCTTTCAATTTATTTATTTTTTTGTCATTTATAGTTCAAAATTTAAAATTATTAACAATATCAAAAGATCAAAAAATAATAAGTTAGGTTAACATTTATCGTACTTTTTTCTTAAAACTTAGCAGCTTCTTAATCTTAACATCCTTTAAGCAAGATTCAACACCACCTTTTGTTGATTAAGGTTCAAATTGGTATATCTAACATGATGAGTATCATTTGGCATTGTACAATTTTGAGAACCAAGATTTAATACATATGACTAATTCATGGATAGGCCATAAAGGCTGAAGCTAGGTCAAATAATAATGCTGTGCACGATTACCAAAACAACCTCACAACCACGTCTTCTACCAAAGTGCAGTACTTGAGGAAAACAAAAGCCTTAGATGATGCAAACAACTCCACAATTTTCAAGAGATCCCCAATAGATCAATCAAATCAAATGGAGTCCTAATCATTGTTGATAAGAATAAGAGAGATTTAAGACCCAATTTTCAACCAATAATCTTTTAGTATTCTCTTCAATCTTGAACCCACAAGATGCCACGTGTACCCATGTAATATGCGCTAAAAGATGAAAGTTAGCATAAAGTCTCAGTTAGTTGTAGGCTTGCAGCCTTGTAGGCGGGTGAAAAGAAAAGAGGAAGGATAAAGGTGGCGCTTTTCTAATTTTTTTTTTTTTAAAATAGAATTTGATTTTTCTTTCGTAAATGCATTGGGAATAGTCATCCATCATCATCATGCATGATTAGAGCAAATTCTCATCTTTTAAATTTTACATCGTTGTTTAAATAATATTGCAAGAGTGGGTCATTTTGTTGGTGAGCTCTCCGAAATTTAACCTATTCTTCATTTCTTGCATGATTAGAGTAATATGCTGAGATGCACACAGGTGGCAACCAATTGAAACATAGGAAAGTGTAAGCTCTAAGACAGTGAGGTTTTGAATTCGAAAATTATTGGAAGATGATAAAATTATCAATAATTAGAATTCTGTATTTCTATTCAATAATGTTTGAGTAATTCTTCATATTTGAAGGAGCTGTTGAACTCTGCCTCGAAATAAAGAAAATAAAAAAATTATAAATTGAGAGATTTCAACGCCCAATAAAAAGAACGAAATCATTTCTTATGAAAGTGAGAACGTGTCTTCATACTTATTAGATAGATTAAAATAGCAAGAACTGAACGAATGAAAAATGATAAAAACCTTGCTTACAAGAATCAAGTTTTTATTTCATTTGAGAGCCAACGTATTTTGTCGAAAATCTAATTATTTTGAATAACGTATTAAAGCAGACACCTCATTTGATTAATCTATCATATTATTGTTTGCAATACATGTAAGTGCGACTATTTATCTACTTCTATAGTAACTATTTATGATAGTTGATTATTATAAAAATTATTAACTTTTTGTTTATTGCTATCAATCTTAATAACATATTTGATTAACTAAACTAAAAAATGAAATACAAAACAATAAAATTATTGAGAATATACACATGATGATCTGTACACAAAAAAAGAAAAAGCATATGAAGATGCATGGACATGCATGCAGTTTATATCAGATTGGTTGAGTCCCATTGCATATTGAGCACACATGTCTAGACATTTTTTGTCTATGTGCACCAACATTACATTGAACTTTCCAATCAAGTGTGTAACCTTATATTATGTTATGCGGTGTTCAAAAAAAATATATAAAAAAGCATTTAATCTCTTTAAATGATATAGTGTTATGTTTTATATAAATATATATATATATATGGCTTTTTTCTCTCTCTCTCTATATATATAGGCTTTTTTCTACGTTATATTCAAAATCTAAATTAGTATAAGGAGTCGGGGTGAAAATTTTTTAGCATTTTTCAGGCTAAATAACATAAAAATGGAAATTACTGTTAAGACATGCTGTTGTATTTGTACAAACACGAGAATATTCCTACATTTGGTACTTGGAATAAATTTCACAGTAGACTAGGAAAAAGCCTTCTATTTAGCAAGGGCAACAAACAAACATCGATTGGAAATTGTGCGCCGACCCCCGACCCCCAACCCCCACCCTGAAAGGGTGAATCCCAAAATAAGGTGTGCAATAGGTTACTGTGACGGAAGACACATATGGAAGCATCAATGTTCACACCATGGGACTAGAATATAAAATTTTGAGAGGGAAAAACATGTGTCCCCATTTCAAAATAAAAGGGTAATTTTCATTTAAAAAATTAAATTATTTTTTCATTTATTATGTAATTGGTCATGTTTGAATCGCGAAATGCTTGATTTTTATTTCAATTATAAGTGTATTGATTTGCTAATAAGGATATGGCAAAAAGAAATAATTAAAAAAAATTACAATATAAAGATCTTTCATATTTAGCATGTTAGTTGATTGTATATCATCACTAATAAATATTAGAATAAACGATATTTATTGGGCCAAGAGCACACCCTCAAGCAAAAACTTTCATTGCCAGTTGACCAAAATGAGGATTCCAAATTGTATGTTCAATAGGTTTTTCATGTAAAAAGTGTTGGTTGTTCATTTTTGCAATGAAATTAAAATGTAATGAAATATAGTGAATGTTTTTAGCATAACATTCTGAAAGGTACAGTAGGGAGAATTGGATGTAAAAATAGCCATTCATTGGAGAATCAAGCTCGGCTTCATTGTTTATGGATAGACGAGTTAAGTTAAAATGACGCATTTTTAAAGTAATTATACTCCCTTGAGGAATGAGCTATTCTTCACTTATTATCTAGTTCGTCACTTGTTTTATAATTGGATTGAATATAGAGCAAGTATGGTAAGTAATTTAGCATCACTACAGAAAAATCGAATTCACTTTCATTCTTTTGGATGGACATGAAAAAATAAGTGAGTCTTATTAGTAAATAGTATTATACAAAGCGAAAGAAACGACTTGAGCAACTTGTCAAGCAGAATGGCTCAAAAAGTAAGAAAGTATCATTAATTATTTGTGCTTGTTCCAAATTTAGTGTAGTTTAAAATACTTACGTATAATTTGCATATATAAGAATCTCCATCTAATTTTTCCTTAACATTGATACATCTAAAAAGGCATACAACTTAGGCTCTGTTCTTTTGTATTTTGATTGTTTTCTAAAAAATATTTTGAGAGAAAATTTGAAGAATGTATCAAGCGTTCTTTTGTGTTAATATGGAAAAATGAGTTGTTTGTTCTTTTGTGTTTTGGAATGAGATAAATTTTACGGTAGATGTTAGATCAGTTGTTTTTTTGTTAGGTTGTAGGGTAAAAGTAATTTTTTTTATGTAATGTATGTATATATATATATATAGTTGGACAATGTGTATGTGTGTAATGATTGATAAATGGTTATAATAAAATGATGTGTAATTAATTTAATTGGTGATTTATTATGAAATTTATAATTTTATAAATTTAACATTGGCAAATGATGTGTTACTTGGAAGAAAATACTTATTAATAAATATTAATTATTTATGAAATCATAATTATATCTTAATTATAAAAAAATTGACTAATACCATAATTATTCATAATTGTTAATATCGCCTTATATAAAAAAAATTAATTTTTGTACATTAATTATAAAATAATTGCTATTTATTAATTAAAATATAATTATTTAACTATTTATTATTTCTAATTTATGTACAAATAAAAATTAATTATTGATTTAAATAAAATAATTTATTTAGTAATTTATATATGTAATACTTATAACAATTCATCAAGTTAAAAAAATAAATAATTTTAAACCCTAAATGAAATTAAATAATCTTAAATTATTTACTAAACAAATAAACACAATATTTAATTATATGTAAAATATAAAACATAATTAATATATAGATAACAAGTATTTAAATAATTAAATAAATTAATTTAATAAGTTATTTAATTACTTTAGCTCATTATTTAATTAATAAATTATTTAGTAAATAAATTACATAGGAAACAATCAAATAATTTTTACTTAAATTTAATTAATTTTCTTGATTTTTATTTTAATTATATTAATATTAATTTATTAAACTTAATATGTTATTAAATAATAATTAAATTTGCTATTATAATTTTAAATAAATCTAAAAATTAATATTTAATGAAGATTAATTTTTTTTGAAGAAGATTAATTTATTTATTATCAAATTAAAACATCTTAAATTATTTATTAAATGAATAAATTAATATATTAAATATTAAATATAAGTAAATACATTATTTATTTCATAAGTAATTTAATTAATTAATTTAATATGTTATCTAGTAAATAAATTATTTAGTATGTTTAATTAAATTTAGTTATTTTTTCAACAATTAATTTAATTAAATTTTTAAGCATAAGTTTTAGAATTTTATAATTAGTAAAATTTATATATATATATATGTGTGTGTGTGGGGGGGGGGG
>JACGDI010004478.1:207074-221821 GCA_014898725.1 Jacaranda copaia
AAGTAAAATAGTAATAAATGAATGAGTGATATGAAAGTTAGAGTAAAAAAGGAAGAGAGCAAGTGAAGAAGGTGTGGCTTTTAGAGTATAAAGTATTTTGAGATTGTTTTGAGAGGGAATTTTTGAGTATAAAATTTTTATATTTTAAGAGAATAATTGGAGAATGTGTTCACTTTTGGAAATTGAAAAATATTTTAAAAAAATATAGGAGAACAAAGCAATTCATGAAACAACATTATGATGAGTGCCAAAATATGCCTGGACAAAGCCAGCAGAAGAAAGACATCCATTTCATTCATAAAACTTGCTCAAAACACCGTCAAGGAATTTACACACTGGAAAAGAAAGCCACAGGGAAGTTTTTATGTTAGTTCCACCTTCTTTATAGAAAAAAGCCACTATCTATGCACCAAATTTCCAACCTTATGGTTTCTCTATCAGCTTTAACTAACTATAGAGGAGCTTCCTAAAATTCAAAATCTTCTTGAACTTGATAACATGACCTCTGCATTCTAACACCACTGAAGCTGCTCCTTGCTGCCATTATTTCGTTCAATGAAAGCTGCTTCTTGGGGCCGGGCTCGGGCCGTTGCTTTGGGGCACTATGAGACCTCAGCTTTGCCCTAAATGACTCTGTGTTGGCCATATAGTTAGGGCAGTTTGAGTATGGCCTAAAGAAACTATCTCCACATACACTCTTGGCCGGTGCAACCATGGCATTGGCCCGGCCCGAGAAAGCAAACCTAGGTGTGCTCTGGGCTGTGGCTGACTTGTAATCTTCTTCAACGAATCCCCAATCGTAATCTTGAAAGTAGTGACAGTTGGGAATCGACAAACGGTTTGGGATTGGACACGGAAGAGGTGAAGATATCACTTGGTAGTATTGCCCATCACCGACATACTCAGACATGCAAGTGCTCATCCTCCGGGACCTTGATTTGGGCCGGTAGGTGTCCATCTCCACAATCTTCGGGCTCACATTAAATGCATTAACGGAGGGTTCATACGAAGTTGACAGCCTTTTGCTATGAAATTCACTCCTAGTCTCGTCAATTCTCCCCTGCAAATTCAACAAAGAAACTATTGTAAGTCCAACTCAACCATCAAAAACCTTTTAAAACCCCTTCACAAAAGCCCGAAATGTGTTCTCACAATGGACTTTCTAGCTCTCATTTCAGGCTGGAATCCATACTCATTATTCATTGAAAGACGGGCTCTCTGGGACCGGACAGCAGCTTGAGCCCGAATAAGAGCTTGCATGCTCTGCAGAGTTGCTGCGGCCCGCTTTCTTACAAGGTACCCTCTAACATGAGCCTGCAATTTCACCAGCCCTTTTAGAGCTCTTAGCGCTTTCCGGGCCTGCAAATATACCAAATCCGGATCGAGTTTAGCTAATGCAAAAGGCTAGTAACAAGAAATCACAATGAAATTTTAGTACTTCCTTTTCTTGTTTTAGGTAAAAGACATTCGCAAAAGCTTAAACCGTAATTTCTAGCTTTTGGTTTTTGGTAATTCAAACTTCTTACCTGATTTAGAAAGGAGAAAACATAGAAAACTTTTCAAAGGAATAAATATTCAAATTTCAAATTCCAGATATCCCAGAAAAGAAGGGCAATCATATAAGAAGAATATGTAATAACTGGACAGGAACAGGACAGTATGTGAAAAATGGCAGACAATTGTGCTGTTTGGTTAGAATGTTGGGATTACAGCTTGCTGACATTTCCAGCAAACAGAAGAAAATGGATTTTTCAAATCGTTGTTATTGTATTTTCTTGTCGAAATTTCCAAATTAGACAGCAACAAATTCAAAAATACAGACAGGAAAACAACAGGAATATAGAAAATTTGCCGTTACAAGAGCCTGAAAACTTAAAATTGAACAAATCCTACTTAGAATTCAAGAAATTAATGAAAATGAAGCCAAAAAAAGAACCAAAAGAAATCCCACTTACCAAATAGCCTCTAAACACAGTCTGAATCTTTATAGCAGCCCATCTCTCTCTGCCACCAGTAAACAAAGCTCCTCTGCCCTGGCTGGTCAGCCGGACCACAGCCACCGCCGCCTGAGCAGCGGCAACAGCCGCATCAGCAGCCGCAGCAGTGGCGGCAGCCACCGCAATGGCATGCTTGTTTTGCTCCTTCTCTGAGTCAGCAATGAAAGATCTCAGCCACGCTGAGTCGGTGGCTGCCGGAATCTGATCCAGCCCACCGGAATATTCTTTCCCTGATTTTACACAACTCCATCTTTTCTTCTTTTTCTCACTGTTCTCCACATTTTCTTTATCTTTCTTCATCCCAAGCAGCCCCCTCAGCCACCTCGTAGCTCTTCCCATTCTTTTTCCCCCCCTTCAAAAACTTCAGAATGAGATGAAAAAACAAATGACGGTTAGAATTTTGGGAAGGAAAAATCTTACACAATGCATCAAACCTTAAAACAACGAAGTGATAAAGATTGGGCTCTTTTCTTTTTCCTTTTTCCTTTTTCCTTTTTTTTTTTAACTTTTTCTTGATTATATTTCGAAAATTTTCTCCCCCTGACAGAGCCGCGTGAGGAGGTGGAGCTGTAAAAGACAAAAAGGCAATGTGGTTTTTATAAGTTAGGAAAAAAGATTGAAATTTTCACCAACCCAACAAGAAAATTACACACAGAATCAATGAAAAAAGTTTGAACAAAAGCACAAAATCACTGGCCCTTACAGAGTTCAAGAAAAAAAAAATTAAACTCCCATTTGCACCAATCAGAAACTCAAGTTTCTCACGGAAAAAAGCACAATCATTTCTCCCACAATCATATATACATACAGTTAAACAAACCAAAAATTACATCCAAAATTCAAAACAAAAAAGGTGAAGAAAAAGAATACTCAAATGTTTCTTAAAAGTTACTCAAGAACAAACCTTCTCAAATTCTAAAAAGCACTCAAAATCTCCAATGAGAAACCCAGAAAACCTATATAAAAATCAACTCCTACAGTATAGTATGAACAACTCTCTCTTTCTCTGTCTGTCTCTCTCTGCAGCTTTTCTGGAGCGACGTGTAGAGAAAATGAGGAATACTACTCCACTCAGCGTTCTCAGCGGCTGACACCAATCGTAGAGAGCTTATTTTAATGTTTTCTTGGCCCTTATTCTTTTCCTTTTTTCTTTTTACTCAAGAAACTGACTTGTGGATCTTTTGGCATAGGCTGCAGGCTTGCAGCTGGACAAACTCTCACTCCTGTTTTGCCGTATCACTTTCAATTTCTATAGCCCATTTTTGTCCAGAGTTTTTAAAGACTAATTGAGAAAATGAAATGGCAATATTTGCTTATAAATTATGTATTTTGAATTATATATTTTGGGAGAATGAGTTTTAAGAGTAGGGTTAGAAAATATGAAATTTGTATTGACAAATGTAATGTATATTTATTTATTATTTAGGAATAGTAAGAAAATTATTTTGAAAAAATTTGGTATGTTTGTTTATATTTTAGAGGAGACAAATTCTACTATATCAGTCAAATCAATATATTTTTATTGTTTTAGAAGGAGAAAAATTCTAGTGTAGCAGTCAAATCAATGTCTTTTTATTGAATTTTGAAAATATAAATGAATTTTAGTAGTATTTTTTATTAAGATATAGTAATAAAATATTGTGATATGTAAATAGAGGAACTTATTTGAAAGTACCAAAAGCACTTTTTCATTTTGTGATTAGTACTCATTTGATTTTCTTTAGAATAAGCTCTCTAATTTTGTTTAAATGTTAAAGATCACTCACTACTCACTTGATTTAACAAAAATACTCTTAAGTATAATATTTTTCACTTTTTTTTTTCATTTCTTCATCATCCATACAGGCAAATAATAAACCCTAGCATATGTATTTTTATTATCAGAAATAGAAAGAAAAGAAAAAACGTAATAAGCTCCACGATGGGAACGAGAATAATCGTCAGAGTCAACAACCACTAACCCGATATCTGCATTGTCTTCTTCTTCTTTTTTTATTTTCATCATTTTTGGGTTTCTTCTTCTTTTTCTTAGTTTCTTCTCAGTTGCTGCTGAGTGTCTTCTAATAGTAAAGTTGGAGTATTCAATTAATTATTGGAGAGTTGTCGCTACAAAAACTAGCTCCATATAATGTCAATTGAGGATAATATAACTTTAATGGACATGTATATTAATTTCAAAAGAAAATGGAATGAAATCAATGCCGAGCTCTTCAGTTTGCAATACATAGCTCCACATCAAAAATTGCACTTGAGTTTGATTGATGACGATGATGTCATAATTATGGTCTTAGTGCATTTGATATTAAAGATGAACATTGTTGATATCCTAGTAAATCGAAAGGAAGAATCAAGTAGCAGTGCAAAGAAGAGCAATGATGTTTTAATATAATACTTCTACAGAATTTAAACTATACTATAGTTTGTAAAGTTTTGTATTTGAAATATTCTGAAATTGTACTGTATTTATTTGAAAATTTTTCTCTATTTGGAGTGTTCAACATTATACTTTATTGCAATTAAAATTGTACTTCATCTCACAAAACTTGTACTCTATTATGTAAGTTTTATACTTTAAGTGTTCTGCTAATGGATTATCCAAAATTATACTACAACTTATAGTTGTTTATACTTGAAGTATTTCCAAATTGTACTTTTTATTTTCTGAAACTATACTTCATTTTACCAAAATTTGTACTATATTCATTGAAGTTCTATATTCAAATATTCTATTTATTGATTATCCAAAATTATACTGCAGTTGCTAAGGTTTTATAATTTAATTATTTTGAAATTGTACTTCATTTTATACAAATTTATACTCCAGTCATTTAAAATTATACTTCATTTCACATAAAATTGCACTTTATTATTTGAGTTTTATACTTTAAGTGTTCGACTAATTGTTTATCCAAAATTATACTACTATTGCTAGCGGTTTATACTTTAATTGTTTCCAAATTATACTT
Organism: Jacaranda copaia; assembly: GCA_014898725.1. Lineage (NCBI taxonomy): Eukaryota > Viridiplantae > Streptophyta > Magnoliopsida > Lamiales > Bignoniaceae > Jacaranda > Jacaranda copaia. Next base: position 212,038 of record JACGDI010004478.1, read on the forward strand.
CTTTGATCTAAAATTATACTTCAATTCACAAAATTTGTACTTTATTTGAAGTTTTATCTTTAAGTGTTCTATTTATTGATTATTCAAATTTGTATTGCAGTTGTTAGGGTTTTATACTTCAAGTATTCTGAAATTATACTTCACTTTATCTAAAATTGTATTTCTATTTTTTAAAATTATACTTTATTTTATATTTCATTTTACCTAAATTTATACTTTATTCATTGAAATTCTATACTTCAAGTGTTCCAAAATTGTACTTTATTTTATCTAAACTTGTATTTCAGTTATATGAATCTATTATTTAAGTTTTATACTTCAAATTTTCTACTAATTATCAAAAATTTTATTAAAATTGCTAAGGTTTTATACTTTAGGTGTTCTGAAATTGTACTTTACTTTATCAAAAATTGCATTTCTATTTCTTAAAATTATACTTCATTTTATCTAAAATTGTACTTTATTCATTGAAATTATATGCTTTAGGTGTTCAAAAATTGTACTTCATTTTATTGAAACTTGTACTTCAGTTATTTGAATCTATTATTTAAGTTTTATACTTCAAGTGTTCTACTAATTATCAAAAATTATAATACAATTGTTAATAATTTATACTTCAAATGTTCTAAAATTGTATTTCTTTTTATATAAAATTGTACTTCTATTTTCTGAATTACACTTCATTACCTAAACATGTGCTCTATTCATTGAATTTCTATATTTTAAGTATTCTAAAATTATACTTTATTTTATCTAAACTTGTACTTCAGTTATCTGAAACTATTATTTAAGTTTCAAGTGTTCTACTAATGAATTATTCAAAAATTTTACTTCATTTGTCTACCTCAAGGAATGCAGTCGAGGAGAAAATTGGTTCAACCAATGCATCGCATAATGAATTGACTTTAATTGGCAACTCAATTGATGCATGGAGGAATTGCATATATGGAGAGGGTAAAACATAAGGGTATTCACAATTTGGTAAACCGGCCGAACCGAATTGAAATCAAAATTTTGATATTTATTTTTTTTAAAAAAATTGGTATTCGGTTCGATTTTAATTTTTTTGTACCGGTTAACTGAATCGAGCTGAATTACCAAACTAAATATTAATATATAATATTAAGATATATTGTATAATATATAATATATATTGTTAATTAATATAATAATATATATTATATATGAATATTAATATTAAAAATTTGGTATTTCAATTTTTAACCAAACCGAATGGTTAACCAAAGTTTTGATTCGGTTTGTATCAAATGAATACCCTTAATCAAACATTCAAGGATGCTCAGAAGTTCAGAATTATTCTTAAGAATTATATAATGTCTACTTTGCGGTCATTTAAATATAAGAAAAATGACAATAAAAAAATTATAGTCGTTTGTCTGAGATATCAGTCATTTTGTACCATAATATGAGAGAATTATACTTGATTACATGAAAATTGTACTTCATTTTGATAATTATGTATTCGATTTAACATAAAATTGGCATTTTTGTGTGTTGTCTGAGACATCAATTATTTTTTACCCCAACTTGGGAGAATTATTTTTGATTTCATGACAATTGTACTTCATTTTGGTAATTATGTATTTAATTTAGCATGAAATTAGCATTTTTTTCATCTTGCCTGAAATATCCGCACTTCTGTATCTCAATTTGAAATATTTATACTTGATGTCATAACATTTGTACTTCATTTTCGGCCAACATGTACTTCATTCCTTAATATTTTTGCTAATATTGTTGAATTGAAATTTTTTTCCATGATTTGCTTTTTAAGTCTTGGTAATTAATAACCAAACTCTAAAAATACATGTAATATTTATCATATAAATAAAATAATATTAAAATTTTAAAGTGTTCAACGAATGAATGTTATTAATCATAGTAATATAAAAAATACTTATGCTTTCAAAGATGTAAACAAATGAACATTTGATGATAATATCCACCCTATCACCCGTACAAATACGTACTTTACCTGATCCAATAATTTCAAAATATTGTACTTGACCATTACTATAATTATTAGAGACTAATTATTCAATAGCAATAAGTGTATTTTAACATAACGCCATTTATACTTTGTTTGTTTTATATTTATACTTCATTTTCATCATATTGTACTCAAATTCACTGTCCGTTTTCAATTGAATTGAGGTGTACTTTAACATAACATCATTTATACTTTATTTGTTCAATATTTGTACTTCATTTTTATCATATTGTACTCAAATTTACTATTCAATTTCAATTTAAATGAGGTGTACTTGAACATAACACCATTTATATTTTATTTGTTCTACATTTGTACTTCATTTTTATCATATTGTACTCAAATTCACTGCCCAATTTTAATTTAAATTAGGTGTACTTTAATGTAACATCATTTATATTTTGTTTATTTTATGTTTGTACTTCATTTTTATCATGTTGTACTCAAATTCACTGCTCAATTTCAATTGAATTGAGGTGTACTTCAACATAACACAATTTATATTTTATTTGTTTTACGTTTGTACTTTATTTTTATCGTATTGCTTCTAAAATATACTGGAGATACACATATTATATACTACACTTTCAGTTAATATATATTGCAGACTTGAATGTTTGTGTACTACATATGCTTCTAAAATATACTACAAATATACAAATTATATACTATACTTTTATTTAATATATACTACAGACTTAAATATTTTGTACTACAATTACTTCTAAAATATACTGCAGATACACAGATTATATACTCCTTTTTCAGTTAATGTATACTGCAGATTTGAATATTTTTGTACTACAGATGCTTCTAAAATGTACTGCATATACACAGATTATATGTTATAATTTCATTTAATTTGCAGGCTTGAATGTTTTGTTTTACAAATATTTCTAAAATGTATTGTAGTCACACATATTATATACTATACTTTTGCCTAATGTGTACTGAAAACTTGAATATTTTGTACTACAGATAATATGCTATCACTTTCACATAATTTCACCATATAATTTTAGGTAAAAAAAAATATAAACCCCAAGAAGATGAAGTACAACTTTCATACCTTTCAAATACAAATTAGAAACTTCCCATCTCACAACAAAAATCATATATATATATATATATCGAATGGGTTTAAGTGTATAACAACTAAAAAAGGAATAAAAACCGTAAATATGAGAAAATATACAAGAAATAAGTGTCAAACTGAAAAATGACAGACATTTAAAATTGTAAATGCAAAAAATAATCATTTGTTTTTTTTGCTCACTTCTTTTTGTACTTTGCTTCTTGTAACCACTGTTTCTCTTTCCATTGTTGCAAAAAATAGCAGAAATTTGGGTATATTTTCTTTTTCCTCTTCTTCTTCTAGCACAATGGCGGATGAATGATTTCGTGCCCTTTTGTTTGGCCATTTGGAGAAGTCATCTATTTCAAGGGGAAAAAAAAAAGGAAAGCGTCATCTTGAAGAAAAGAATGCATTTTTAAGATATTTTTGTTGTTTTTTCAACAATAAGGGTATATAAGTCTTTCTAAAAGAAATGGGGAGTGATTCTTAAGTTTTGTGAAAAAGTAGGAAGTTTAGTATGTAAAAATTCAAATGGGTACTGAGCACAAAAATGAAAATAGATTTAGGAATTTTTTTTTAATTAACCGTTGTAAATATATTTATATGTGATGGTAATGATTGTAATGCAAAGAATATAGAATTTTTGGTCATTTATCAGTTAAATTGTAAGGATAATTTGGCCATTTTAAGAACCATTTTGGGAGAAAATGAAGGTATATGTTTGGTTACATTCTCCCAGAACAAATATTTTTTGTGAGAATGTAACCAAACACAGCCAATGTGTTTTCGATTTTATCTTTATTTCAAAATAGTTTTTTTTAAAAAAAAAGAGAGGCAAAATTGAATATTGTATATTAAAATAATTAATTTAAATTAAATTAACTACAGAATGACATAATTAAATTTCATACTAAAGTAATATTGTATGCATGATGAATTAATTTTGAATTATTAACTTTTTTAAGGGAAGCTCTTAACACTCCTAGGAAAAATAGTAGTATGAGTACAAATGAGTTGAATTGGGTCACGAGCCAAGCTCGAGTCAAGTTCGAGCTCTAATTCGAGCTGATTTCGAGCCGTTTGTATCTAGGCTCGAGACTCGCAAATTAGTATATAACTAAATGTTATTTTTTTAATTTTATTAATAAATATATATTATGTTACTATTTTTTTATTTCGAGTTCAAGCTTGAACCTGCAGTTTTTTATAATTCATTTGTCAATTTGAACCTTATCGAGTTGAGTCGAACTCGAGCTCGAACTTAAAAATTTTGTCCAAACTCGACTTGCCTTGATTGCACCCCTACATGCAAGATATTTGATCAAATGTATTGTTGTTGGATTGCAAGAACATGCAGTTTTCACAACTCGCTTTTTCTATAATTTAATGATCATGAATGGATCAAGTGTATTGCAAGATCAATTCAATTAAGAGTTTTACCTTTGGGGGGGGGAGGATACCAAGGGCTTGGGTATCATTTTTCGATACTCGATTCCCAACCCCCGTTTGATGGGGGCACCCCCAAAATCCCTCAATAATTTTTTTAATAGATAAAAAATATTTATTTATTATTTATTTTCATCATGAATCAATTGATAGCACTACCTTTCATTGTTCAAAAATTCTAAATCCCACCTAATATGTAATTTTAAAAATTAAATATAAACATTATTTTCTAATATATGATATACATCATATATTGACAATAATATTTTGTCAATATCATCATCATCATCATCCTCTATTCATCACAAATTTACAATTCAACTTCACACTTTATAATATTACAATAATATTTCATCACAAGTCACAAGTCACAACTCACAAAGTATTCAATGATTCAATCCAAACATTTTAACAAATTCCAAAATAAAACCAACAAAATTTTCAAAGAAAATAATTATTATCCAAATTCATTACAAATCAAATCAAATATTCAATACCTGAAGTTTCATAACAAATATAAAACAATAACATAAGCGTTAAACCGCAGCACTTCAAGGCTTTAGTTCTTCCAAATATGCAAATGCAAGTGTGCGATGGTGTATTATTTTCTATTAGTATAAATGTATAATTAGATTTTTTTTAAAAGTAAAAATAGGGGTACCTAATTAGGTATCGAGTACCCAAATACACTACCTGATACACCACCCGAAAATTTTTTAGTACCCCCATTAATATTCAATCGAATTTGGGGATTAAAAACACCCTATTCGAATGAAAAATACTTGATATGATCGGATCAACTACCCAATACCCAAATTCGATTTCCACCCCTAGTTTTACCAATTTTTTTGAGAAATTCGACGAGGCAGCAAACAATGGTTTGATATGGGAGATAGTTTTGATTTTTGACTAGGAGTTTCATCAACTTTCTTGAGAAATTTGACAAGACAACAAATAATACCGTAAGATAAAAGATAGTATTCTTTTAAAAAATCAACAAAACAGTCTATAATTTTTGGGAGAAAAGTTGTTTCGTCACAAAAAGATTGATATGTATTAGAATGTCAAATCATTAGCCAAAAGAATGAAGGTCAGTTACCCATTTTTACATTTTCTAGCTACTATTTTATAAATAAAATATATTATTTTTTTTTACACATTTTTATCCAATATTATTTTTATTTTTATTTTTATTTTTAATCACATTATCCAATAACTTATATATCTTATCTTAATAATATATATATCTTCTCACTCTATTCCATTATTCTTATTTCTTTCCACATGTAATTTATTAAAATCGATATAATTATTATTATTTTAATAATATATTCAAATACAAAATTATTTTTGACTCATTCTCTTAATTAATTTTTTAAATTTTGAAAATAATAAAAATAAAAATAAAACCAACCGGGCCGAGTTTTTTAATAGGTCGCAAGTTCTTGTATGGGAGGTCGATGCCTACTAAATGCTAAAAAGTCAAAGAGATTAGTGCCTTAATCGCCATCCAAATTTGAAATTGTTTCTTTTTTTCATTTATTTATTTTGAAATGATAGTTCCATCCACCCTAATCTTCAAAGTATTAATTATTTATGATAATCAAGAATAAAATTAATTTACTAAATAAATGTTACTTTTAAGTAGTAATCTAAGTATAGAATTCCATTATATTGATTTATAATTAGTTCACCAATAATTGTAACATTTTGAATGAGTAAAATCATTTTGTATTCATTTGGGCAACAGAGTGGAGGAGCGACCGAGAGCCATCACTTTATGCGCAAGCAGGAACCTAAATAGTCGACCAAAGGGTTTTGATGATGGAGTTTTGCTAAATTGTTTCTCTACAATAATCTTTCAAGTGTTGAGAGGGTGATTCTTTGATGTACTTGGTGCAATAGTCATTCAACCATATGAGGGGTGGGGTGGTGGACTAGCCCACTCCATGCAATTCTACGGCTATGATCAATCACCCTACCCTCATGTGATTCAACGATTATGAATTGATCGAGTATGTCTCACTTAATTCATCATAAAATTATTTGTGTTCAAAATATTTCTATCATATTTTATATTTAAAATGTTTCATATAAATATCAAATCAAAATTATATTATATGCATATAATTTAGGATAATAAAAACAAACATAAATGTACCGTTTTGTTTTGAGCCGACAATAAAAACACTCACCAGATGAAAAGTTGCATGGATTCTGCATTGTACAGTTGTACTAAGCCTAAAGAGATAACTCTCATAGGCCTAGGCAAATCTTGTGGGATTTGGGCAACCTAAATATTTGCTTTGACTCTGGATTGATTTTTTTTATTCAGAAATCTCTGCCATTTTTAGTGCAGAAAATATCCAATGGGAGGGCAGTTGATGAAAAATTTATGAGACTGTGGCATAGTCTGTTGTAAGCAAAATCTTGAAAATGGTATGGAGGGGTTGTGGGGTGATTTTCAAATTTCCTAAAGTTATAGGCAGATTAAATTAATTTCCTTGCAGCCTAAGGACTAGGGAGAGAAAATTTTGGCAACTTGATTGAAGCCATAGTAGGAGAGGCAAAAGAAAGTTAGCGATGTGACAAAATTTTGTCAGAAATATATTATTATCAATTAAATAATATCACTAAGTATATGTGTGGACATGGATGAATTTTCAATTTTTCTAATTGAATAATCGTGAAAGTTAATTTTACTATCAAAATTAAAATCTCAATATAAAACTTATTTAAGTACATATTATCCTCAAGTCTTGAAATTTTTTATTCCTCATATCGTTATTATTATAGTAATGTTGATTGGATCAAATTAATTTCAATATATTTTGATATAATCAAAATTCATTTAATGAAAACACTTATTACAATCATATGAGATTCAATGCACCAGTCCAAATCATGGTGTGGAGGGGTTATGGGGTAATTTTCAAATTTCCTTAAATTTAGGGAGATGAAATTATCTTCTTTGCAACCTAAGAACTAGAGGGGGAGAATTTTAGCAACTTGCTAGAAGCCATGATAGGAGAGACAAAGAAAGTTAAAATTTTTAGTGCTGTGACACTAACCTTATTTAGAAATATATTTCTGTTAATTAAATAAAATAGGTAAATACCCACATAAACAAGATTCCAATTTCAATTTTTGATGGTCAATTTTACCATCAAGATAAGGTAAGACATTACCAACAATTTAACAATTAGTTAGACACATATTACATCTTCTGGTTTTGAGTTTTCAATTTATCCTTCATTGTTATAGTAATATTGATTGAATTAAGAATAATATTTTTGTATTTCAACATGATCAAGATTGTCACTCGACCAATTGATTAAGTGGTACCACCATTACACTTAAATGGTTGACATTTAAAATTTAAATTTTAATAACTTCACTGTACATGCTTGTATTCAAATTTTAATGGCCCCAATATATGTGCATATGTATTGGGGGAAAAATTTATCTAGATTCCGTTAAGCACAAATCACAGTCATTACAAATAAATTTTGCATAAAATTCTAATTAGAGAGGATCCAAAAAAAAATATATGTGTTTAATGATAATCGATAATACTAAAAGTTTATAATAAAAGGGAAAACAAAAAATGAAAAACAAAAAACAAAAAACAAAAACAAACATGGCGTGATGTGATATAGCTGTTGGGGAAAAGGAAAATGTCCGGTGAATAAGGCCACACCGCTAGGCATATGTCGACATGGCCTCCGATGCTGCTGTGATTTCGAAGTAATTGCAAATTGAACGTACTTAGTCACAAATATATTTACAAGTATGTGCATATTAACAGTTCACACAAATTAAATTTAATACTTAGCACATACAAATATAAATATAATATTAATGAATTAATTGACCAATCAATAATAAAAAATGCTGAAATCTAACAAATAATACCCAAACTTGGGTTTGACTCGTTGGGGGACCTTGCTTGCATATTTTTATCAAGGGAATATTTAATACACACTATTGGCCTCAATTGTGGTTGGTAACAGAGGCTAATCCACCACTTGATAAGGAAGATGGAAAATGCGGGCCGGCCTGCAATTTGGATCGGCTCAACATTGTTCAACTGATTAATAGCTATTTTTGTCGTGGCTTGAGGATGCGATTAATCTATTGCACTCATTTTGACTAATTGATTTTTATTTAAATTTTCAATTTTACCTTTGAAAGATGTGAGTAATTTTCAATTATTCCCTTGAAGGTTATATGTGTGAACCATTTTTTAGGGGCAAAATAGTCATTCCAAAGATAATGGATTGTATCAAACACATCATATGATATTATTTGAGATTTGTGTGGTGACTTATGTATAGCTCAGTCTAAACTATCAAATATGATAATAACCTATCTAATCTCTTCCAATCAACTACTATTATTGTAATACTCCAGAACTTTATTTCGTATTTAATCAATTACTATATCTTATTTTATTTTATTTAATATTTCAATTAAAGTTATAGTAATGCATGAAGTATCACTTCGTTAAAATATATATACAACATTAAATTATCTAATGGCCAAATAATGATACTATTATTTAGTTTCATATATATGCATATATTTGTAGATATTTTAATTTTTGGGAAGAGTAAGTTGTAATTTTGCTTGAATTAAAATATTATCAATACTAAGACTTAAATCATTGAGATCATAGGAATCAATAATAAAAATACTAAAATTATAAAAGGGTTATCCTACTCCTAGAAGGAAAACATTAATACGAGTCCCTCTCATATCCAACACTCCCCTTATATATATTTTTCCTATGGATCAAAACCCTAATTACATTTAATCGTAAATGAAATAAAAAAAGGGATAGCAGCTGAGGAAGAGAGGAAAGGAAAAGGAGATGGCATTTGTATGAAGTGCATTAGAATTACACACGGTAATTAATGAGTTTGTAAACTTCATATTTTTATAATTGTGAACTTCAATAGTTGATGTTTTTATGTTTTGATTTTTTTTTAAATAGATATTTGTGGCAGCTTTACTACTTCCTCTTGACAAAATTAAGCAAAATGATCAACATACCAATCTTAGATATGTGTCTTAGGTTTCTAATCCCTCATAAATCACCTCAATCTAATTTATATAGAGAAAGTTATGATCAAAATACTAAGATATACTAAGTCTAGAAATATAGGATTTTGATTTTTTGAAAATAGATAATTTTGACTCTTTTACTACTTGATCTCGATAGAATTAAGTAATGGGATGAACATAATATT
>JACGDI010004478.1:232485-246639 GCA_014898725.1 Jacaranda copaia
AAGTACCAATTATTGTATCAAATTGTGATAGACATTCTATGCATCATAAGTGGCCTTAAACTCATCAAATCTTCTGTCTTCTTTTTGTTCTGTATCATGATTCTTGGATCGAAGAATCTGCCTTTATACTTGGCTTTGATCCAAATCCAAACAGTATAAGAGAGAAATCAAACAAATGTATACCCCCTCGCCCCAACCATATATCCATCTGTCCATATAAAATTTTGAAATGGAAAGTAACCAAATGGCCGGCGCTCCATGTCCCCAACTAACAAAGATGTGCCAATCATGAAAAGATCTCATAATTAATTCTATTTTGCACCTCATTGTCACCGCTACTACAATCTGCATTCCTACCGACTTCCCCACCCCGTGAGAAAAGAGGAGACTTCCTCTCTCCGTGTCTGAAATGGAGAATTCTGGGGTTTGTCTGTCATTAGATTATTGAATCTAATTTTTGTTCACTATTTTCATTCAAAAGGGGTATAATTTGCCTGAATTTCAGGGTTTTATTCTTTGATTTCATTCTTGACAGTTATTGAATTTTTCCGCCTGTGGTCCTGCCTTTCCACCCGGTATCATTTCTTGGTGTTTTCATATGAGTTTAGTTCAATGGGGTGGGAAAAGATTGAATTTTTTTGAGGCAGAATTCAGGGCTTTCTGTTTGTCCGCGAATTGGGTTGAGGCTTTAATAGCCATCTGTTAAGGTTTCGTTTTGGGCATTTTTGTTTTTCGGCGAGGATTAGATAGATTAGGGCTAGGGTTATGGTTTTTGTGTGAGTTGGAGAATTCGGAAATATGGTTGGATCGGATGGTTTTAACTCATTGCGTACTCCGTTGCCTCCCCCGGCCGATCAGAAGCGTCCACCGAAGCAGTTGGGAGTGACAAAACCTTTGTCATATGCGGGGCCCACTGATGTGGATAGTCAGAGAACTAGGGACTTGGAAAAGGTATCGTTTCCTCATATTGGTCACAATGATTTTTTCTAATTAAGAGCAATTGCTGGTTGTTTTCCGGAATTCTCATGAGATGGCTCTTGTTCCATTTAGTTTTTGGTGGATTCTGGACTTTATGAGAGTCCGGAAGAAGCTGCCAAGAGGGAGGAAGTTCTTGACAGACTTAAACAGGTGCTTGTGACAAAGAATTTCTTCTTTTTCTTCTTCTATTTTTTTTGTTTTTTTGGTTAAATTTTTTGGAGACTTCAAATGTGGTTTATGCAATGAGTTGAGTCCTTAATACGAGCAATTTGGTCAATGTTTTTTTACAAGAGATGGGTAGACCACACCACTTGGAAGTATTCTTTAAGTGAAAAAATTTGAAATCAAATCAAATTGGAATAAGAGTGGCAGCAAAGGCCTTTCAATCTGGTTTGCCTATATGGAGAATTTGACCGTAGTATTTGTGGCTGCAAGCTGCAGCTCTTTGTTTTATTATGGCTGGTGAAGCAAACTAGAAAGTGTATGACCAGGCCATAGATGTGGCATTTTTGGAACAATTGATACCTTTTGGAAATTAGGATTTTGAACTTTGGTGTGATATTTTTGGAAGTTTAACAGGTTCATAAATTTATTTATTAATGATCAAGTAAAGATACATGAATATAGGCGAGATATCTTTTTGTTCTTCAATGTTTTCATTATTTAACCTAGTGTTAACCTCTCTATCTTTGCTTAAAATGACATGCATTTTCCTTTTCTTTATTTCTTATACTATAGATTGTAAGAGACTGGGTGAAAGAACTTACTAGGTTGAGGGGATACACTGATCAAATGGTGCAAGATGCCAATGCTGTGATTTTTACTTTTGGTTCTTATCGACTCGGGGTAAGGAGGTTATATGTTGTATTGGCTTGTGCAATTAATCATTCTGTTTATTACATTTTCATTTAATTTTCACTTGAAACTTGAGGTTGCAAATCATTTTGAGAGAAGATAAATCTAGATGCCTGTTTATAGAATTCATGAAAGGATAGGGGCTGAGTTGTTTGTGTGAAATGTGTCTGATTGTTATTTGAGCAGCTTTTTGAGGATGTTTCATTGCATAAGCAGATGTGAATTTGTTGGATTCTGTTCTGAGGGAGTTATTTGAATGCTTCAACACTGTTCTGTCTTTGTTAGCTGCACTGTTTGAATTCTTATTACACTGTGCCAGTGCTACTGCTTGAAATTGATGCTTATGTGTAGTGGAGTATGATATGTTATACATCAAGTGTCCTCCATATCAGAACCACAATCAGATGCTTTTTATAAATATGATGTTGCCCATGTATCTGGAACACATGTAATTCTTGTAAATGTGTGGCTAAGAGTTTTTTCTCATATTCTTTTATTAGCGTGTTATTTTTTTGAATTCATATGCTTTCTTGTGCTTATTCTCTTTTCTTTGACTCCTTTTGCTGCTTTTCTTGTTTATTATTACATGTATGCTGACATTACTAGCGTTTTACTGTGAAGCTTCTAGTTTATAATATTTTGTGCTAACTCTGTGTTTGTCTTGCAGGTACATGGCCCTGGGGCTGATATTGATACTTTATGTGTTGGGCCGTCGTATATTAGTCGGGAGGTACTTTTTGATTTCTGGCTTTCCAATGGAGCTGGTCTTTGCTATTTCAATATGCACTAATGGAATATTGCCTTGCCAGGAAGACTTCTTTTACGTACTCCATGATATTTTAGCTGAAATGGAGGATGTTACTGAACTCCAACCAGTGCCTGATGCTCATGTTCCTGTTATGAAATTCAAGTTTGATGGGATATCTATTGATCTTCTCTATGCAAGTATCTCACTCTTGGTTGTTCCAGATGTAAGTTGTGTTGCAAGTATCCTGTCATACTATATTCATAAATAATTTTCATTTCTTGAAAAAATTATAGTGAGAATTAACCTTCTTCTGGATGCGTACCATTTTTTCTATGGTACCTGTTAATGGCTGCTGACTTAATTAGATATATATATATATATATATATATACTTGAATGAACATGCAATGTTTGTTGATGGTATCTGTTTGTGATGTGCATTATGAGTACATCTCTCAATTTTCAGGTGTTCTTGGTTGGTCATGTGAAGAAGTGCCTCTTAGTAAATCCAGTGATTCTGCTAATTTTCCTGTCTAAGCAATTATTTTCTCATTAGTATGTCCTGTATCTGTTCCCTCTTTTGCTTATATGTATTTCTGTGTTGTCTGCACCCTGCCGTAACTACAGACTTTTCTGCATGCTGGCATGCATGTAAAGCCAGAGGAAGGAAGAGGGAGTGAGAATGAAGAATCGCTTTCGAAAGGGTAACATATGCTTGTAAATGCTTTATATCTAATTGTTGATTAGTTATTTCTGACAGGATTTGGACATCTCAAATATATCTGTATTATACAACATAGACGACCCAACTGTGCGGAGTCTTAATGGCTGTCGAGTAGCAGACCAAATTCTCAAACTTGTTCCAAACATTGAGGTACTTTGTCTGACATGAATGTCTGTGGTCTTCTTTTGCCTGTTTTTCCTTGAGTTTTGTGTTATTATATGGAATTTGTCCTGCCGTGAGTAATTTACTTTGTAAATTTTAGAGCTTCCGAACAACTCTGCGATGTCTAAAGTTCTGGGCCAAGAGACGTCGTGTTTATTCAAATGTAAGTTGATTTATTTTGTTATTAGCATTCTTTTCCATCTTTGTGGAGATAAAATATTTTGTTCTGGTGGGACAACTCATGTTCTATTTTGGTTCGTCAGGTGACTGGATTTCTTGGTGGTGTGAACTGGGCTCTTCTTGTAGCTCGGTTGTGTCAATTTTATCCCGAAGCAAAACCCAGTATGCTAGTATCTCGTTTTTTCAGAGTATATACTATGTGGCGTTGGCCAAATCCAGTGATGCTTTGTGAAATAGAGGATAATGAACTGGGATTTTCTATATGGGATCCTCGTAAAAATCCTTGGGACCGTAATCATCTCATGCCAATCATAACCCCTGCCTATCCTTGCATGAATTCTAGTTACAACGTCTCCGCAAGTACTCTTCGGGTTATGATGGAACAATTCGAATTTGGTAAAAAAATTTGTGAGGTAGACTGTTTATCCTGTTGGGGTGTCCAGTATAAACGCTGTCAGAAAATGTTTTTATCTATTAATTTTTGGAACTTGATGTGCATTTCCAGGATATCGAGCTGAATAAAGCCCAGTGGAGTGCTTTGTTTGAGCAATATTTGTTCTTTGAAAGCTATAGAAATTATTTGCAGGTTGACATAGTAGCTGCTGATCTCGATGACTTGCGTGCCTGGAGAGGCTGGGTTGAATCTCGGCTGAGGCAGCTAACTCTGATGGTAATATATATCTTTTGTGTCAATGCTGATTGAATCGGTAGTGATGCCTAATTTAGTTTTCTTTATATGCATGACTAGCAAGACACATTAGATGGTATTGTCTTATAACTGGTTTTCCTTAATACTTGCAGATAGAGAGAGACACCTCTGGGAAATTACAGTGCCATCCTTGTCCACGTGATTATGAGGATTCTTCAAAGCAGTGTGCTCATTGTGTGTTTTTTATGGGTTTACAAAGAAAACAAGGAGAGGTTATCCAAGAAGGTCAACAATTTGATATCCGCCAGACTGTTGATGAGTTTAGGCATCAGATAAATTCATATATGTATTGGAAGCCTGGGATGGAAATATACGTTTCTCATGTTCGTAGAAAGCAAATTCCCTCATATGTCTTTCTGGAGGGTTACAAAAGAATTCGACATACTAGACCCATGAGTCAGCCAAAGGTTGACCATGTGTCTTGTGAATGCGGTGAGGCCTGCAGGTCTGGATCTGCTGAAAGAGTTCCAAAACGCAAAAAGGAGCTTGATGGATCAGAGTTGAAAGAAGAGACTCCAGAGAAAAGGCAATCTATTAGCCCTCAGAAGCAAGGGTCAGTCTCTTCTGAACGTATTTGTTGCGGAAGCACTGGGGCATTGGCAGATTGCTCCTATGCTTTGTCTGAAACGAAGAAAGAAAAGGACTGCACTGAAAATTCTGATACTGGTTGCAACTCAGGTTCCAGTAATGCTTACCAGGCAAGCAGCTTTTATGGTGACTCAGAGATAAAAAAAAAAGGATCTTCACTGGATGGTTCATACGAGGCTTCTCCCCTGTCGCTTTTGGATGATGGGCGGGAGAAGGATGCTTCCATTTTGAGGGATGGATTAGTGGAGGTGTTCGAGGTTTTGAATACAAGTTCTCTTTTAATATCTATCTGTTACATAATATCTACTCTTTAGATTGGTTCAGACTCAAATTTGATTATTGTGGCATTGCTTTCTGAGGCATAGGATTCTTAATGCTTTACCTGTACTGCACATTAATATTTTCATGTTGCTTTTGTTTTCATGAAGCCTAATGCTGCTACCCTTGCAATGGTGCTCATATCTGGAGATGGAGTTGGCGCCGAACCTGTTAAAAAGGATGTTATGAGGCATGTTATACAAATTTGATAACTTCTACCTTTTGAATTATCATCGTACCATGTATGTCTTTATGCTGCTTCTGTCTTGGCTCTTGTGGCTGTTCATGCAGCAGCAGCAGATTGAGTCTAACATCCACTGCCTGATTGAGAAGATATCTTCATAAATGGTTGACGAGCATTGTGTCTATAACTGAAAGCCAGCAGCTCGGGTAAGTTTTATGCTCATTTGCTGGCTTTCATATCTTTCTTTTTTCTTTTTCCAGGCAAGCTCACCTTTTTGAGCCTTGAGAGGAAAAGGAAACTAAGCGGCAGCAATTTGAAGATTTCCTTAGGATATGCCTAGATGCTTCATGTACTGTTTACAAGCTTTTGAAGCATGCCATGGTGTGAAAGTTGCCTTCTGCATGAGGCCAGCGTCGTTAATTATGTTATGGTTCTGTTGGACCCGTGCTGGAGGCGTGTGTGCTATGTTGTGCTGCTATTGATGGATGGGGACGTAGATGTTTATATTTTAGATTGGTATTTCTTCACTGAGGTTCTGGTGTGAAGTGTTTCCTTTCAGGTGAATGAGGTTTTTTAGAGCATCTTGTATTTATGATGAGGCTTGAATTCTGTACATTAACAAATGAATTTTTATTTGTTGGTTCAAGTCTTTGCAAGCTTGCAAGTTGAAAGGGCAATCATTTGCATAAGCAAAAGTAGGAAGAAGCATAAGAAGAGAGTCGTTGGCAAGTCGAGGAGTACTAGTTCATCTGGTTTTGCTTGCCTTTGAAGATCAACTGTCCAAGTCATCCATTATGAATGAAGTCACTTCACAGTTAAGTGGTTAATTGATTTAGTGGTACCGTATTCATAATTTGAATTCTAACAAACCTTCTTTACTGAAATGTGTAAATGTGTAAATGTATAAAAGAAAAAGTCAGTCAAACAATTTGCACAAAATCCAAGGCGTTGAAATTTGGTTTTAGTATGTCCTAAATAGTGTAGTGTAGGTTTATGGATATAAACGGATATTAAATAAATTAAGTGTATTATTTTTATATTTGTACTTGTTTAAATTTTTGAAAATTTGGATACAGACTTGAATATTTAATAATGATATTTGAATTTATATGTGTCGAATATCAATCGAATTTGAATATATTCGTATTTAATTATAATTATTTAGATATGTTAATATTTGATTAAATTTTTTCGTATTTGAATTATTTTTTTAATATTCATATTCGATGATAATTATTTTAAATATTTATTTACGAATATTTAAATACATGAATCTATCAACATATAATAAATACATATTTTTAATTAATAAAAGGAGTTATAATTTTATTAAAAAGAAAGCAATCAAACAAATAGTATAATTTCTAACTAATTATTGACTTTATAATTAATTATTAGTATTAATTAATATTAATAATGATATTTAAGTATATTAATTATAAAGTCAACCAACAATAATTATGTTGATTGACTTTGTTCTTCAATTTTTTCTCTATATTATAAGAAACTTTTTAAATTTATTTTTTTTCCCAATCTTCAATTATGATTTATATATACATATATGAATTATATACACATTTACCATAATTATATCTATTTATAATTAGATTTCTATTAATCAAATAAGGATAATATTTATTTTAAACGGATGCGAATAAATTTTATATAAATGGATACGAATACAAAAGGTAAACGAATTATTGAATATTCATTTACAATCGTATGTAGGTTTGGTTCACAAGATTGTTTCAATTGTCATGATCTTAATATTAAAAATTCTCCTCCATAAATATTTATTTCAATATATAAATCTAGTTGAGTGATCAATTGGCTTAATAATATATTTCTCATACCTTAATGTTTGAGGTGCAGAATTCGAATATAGATATATGCGTGCTTGTGTAAATAAAAATTAAAAAAATAAATTCATGTTTGGAAGATTAGAATTAGCCAAATGAATATCTTCTTAAAATCTCAAATTTGGTAATGTAATAAAATGAGAAGATGATGATAGGGAGTTGAGTTTAGCATATAGAGACCCATTTTCGCCATCTATCAGAAATGATAATTATGAAGAGTTACTAAAAGTTGTATATACTTGGTGTTTCACATCAAACAATCTAATAATCTTATATTAATAGTTAGATTTATATTATAATTATGTAATAGTATACAAGTGAGTGGCTGCTGTTGAATCCCATGTTTACGTGGTCCGAAAAGTTAACAAAATAGCAAAAAAGAAAAAAAGAAAAAAAAAGGGGAAAACTTGTAATATGATAAGTAAGATCATATGCACTATGTTATTGTTCTCAAATGAACTTACAGCTTTTAGAAATAGTTGATATTTGATGTGACTCGGAGTGTTCGACCTCAATTTGGATTCACCCTGCCTTTGATCTCGATCTCTACTTGAACCCGTACAAGTAATTTTTCTGGGTCTCTCATCTAATTAAAAGAACACACATTAGGCTAGCTGAGATCGCTTTCAACTAAGGCCCTCCGATGCCTAAGTTAGTAAGTTGCTGAAGTAATCAAATGAGCTTAAGGTAGAGAGTGAAGAGAGCAAAAGTAAAGTGAATAATCACAACATGACCTAGAATTATACGAGTCCTTTCCTTTTATAGGTGGCGAGCTGTCTTTGCTTGTATAGATCGAGATGATGCGTCTTTGAGCATCGGATCCCTTCTTGATCAATGGCCCCTTATTTAGGTCATAACACGAACCGGGTTGGGTTCACTTGGGTCACAACCGACTTGAGTAAAAAGATGCGGATCCTGTACTACTTAGGTATTTTTGTTGATTTTTAGGGGTAAAATGGTCTTTTCTAATGCTTGCATTAATTATCTCCATTATTAACTCCCCTACTTTCCAAGTGTATTAGTTCGCTATACACTATGGAAAGTAGGCAGGAAAATTCCTCAGCCATTGGATTGGGCGCGATTAATCTTGGTCATTGATGTTGCCTCGGAAGGCGAACCATCATCATTGTGCTTCTATAAATACTCAAGGGTTGCCCTACTGCTCCACTTTATTTCTCTGCTTTCTTGCTCTCGCACTCCCCTCCCTATGTTAGTGCACCCCTTCTAAACTCCAACTCGCTTTCCATATCCTCTAGCAAGATCTTGATCACAGGTCTGTCCTCTTTAGCAATAATGAGCTCGAGTTCCTCTTCTAAAAGAACTCATAGCCCCAGCCAATTGGGGTTGAGTGCCAATATCTCCCCCTCTTTGAGTTTCGAGGATGTGTCTTCCTTCCAACGTATTCCATACATGGGTTGTATCTCAAGCTCGCCTCCTTGTACTCCTCATTGTGAGTTACGACCTTAAAGCGAGATTGCCTCCTACTGATTCGCCTTCGACATCAGGGGGAAACCCGATTAGGACCCAAAGACCGTAGAGTATATGCTCGAAACATCCCCATAGTTAGTAATCGTGCCTAAACTTGGATCCCTTGTAATTTTGGAGGCTTAGTCTAAGTTCCGTATTCCTCTTGAATATGAAATTATTTTCCCAAATAAATTACATCGGATGTATCTCCCCCCTAAGGATTGTGTCACTTTCTCCCTGGGCTTATTAGAAGGGGGTTTGAGGTTCACCATCCTAGATCCTGTTGAAAACATCTTATTGGGCTTAAATATTTGCCCAGCTCAATTAATTCCCAATGTCATAAGGCATATTCTTTGTTTCTGTATCATAATGTCCTACTTTATGGGCGAGCCTTCTTTTGCTCATTTTTGGTCCCTTTACTCAATAATGACCTTGACTAAGACCAGGGAGTGCGGATTTTATTACCTCATCGCGCAACCCATGTGTAAATTCTTAGATAAAGTTCTATCTTCCTTAGGTCCTTAGAGGAGTGGTTTCTCTTCATTCAAGCTCCTACCCATCGCCTATGGTGGTTCAAATAGGACTGGAGGCAAAATAAACCTAAAATCTCAGTATCCGATAAGGTCACATGGGGGAAGAATTTTGTGGATTCCTTGAACAACCACCTTTATAAGGTTGGGGAACTCTTGAAAGAAGAGGTTTTCAAGATTGTTGGCTTTTTGCTAGCCAATATCCAACTTTGAAGGACTTTTAGTGACAATTCTTGCTGCTATCAATTCGATGCTTTTTTTTTTCTTGTTGATCTATTCGAGCTCAAAGTCTAACATTATTTAAATTTTTCATTTTGCAATCATGTCAAGCAAAAACTTAAGGGTCATTAATAAAATCAAGGCCTAAAAAGAGGCCTTGCTGGCCAAAGCTCAATCATTTGGGCTCATGTTTGCTCCCACAACATTTGCACTTGTGTTGACCTCAAGCCCGCCCTCCAATGCGTCTGTCCAACTTACCAAAGTGGAACAACCACTGCCTATCAACAAAGTCCCTAAGGTTCAGATTGAACACCGCTATCCCAAAACCAAAGAAACAGCTAAGGATGCTCTGGAAAGCAAAGGTAAGAAGCGTAAGTACAATTCCAAAAGGCAAGAGCTCAAAGCATTCTTCCCCTAGTCATTCCACCAAAAGTCCATCTAAGAAGGCCAAGGGTAAGGGGTTTGGTGGTGGGAGCCGCTTAGATAAAAAGGCATGATCCAAGCCCGAAGTTGTCCTCACCTCTTTCAGTGACTTTAACATCATCGCGCGTCACGAATCCATGTTGAATGATGCCTGTAAGAGCTTTAAGACCATTAACTCAACCTTTCACAATGATTCTTCGTGCCCTACTTTGATCCCAAACTGAAAAATTATAGATCAGAGCTCGAAACTTCGATCTCGATTTGGGAAAACTTTCTTCGAGCTATACAAAAAGTGTCGATGACCCAAGACTAGGCTATACATGTGCCTATGAACTTCACCTAGCTCAAGGAATATGAAGCTCATGCCATGATGCAAGTGAACTATTTGCCTTCACATTTCTTAAATTGCTTCCCCTTAAATTCTTTTTATTTACTCACTTGACCCAATAGCTAATGTTGTTTGTCCTTTTTGTAGGGGATCACGTATATGCACTAACTATGTGGCAATGTGCATATTAGAAAAGCCGCTTCGTAGCTCAGGACATGGAGGTGATGGAACTTAAGAAAGCTAAAGAGGAACTCGAAGCCAGCCTCAAGTCAACCTAACAGTCTATTAACAGTGAGCTTGAATCACACAAAGAGGAATTAGTAGATTGAGATCAGCGAACCAAGGACTTGGAGTAGAAAATGTCAAAAATGAAGAAGTCCCTAGCCTTTGAGAAGAAGGCATCGTATGAAAAGAGCTGCTCCAAGGGTCGGGCAAAGTTCAAAAAATCCTCCAAGTATAAGGAGTTGATCTAGAACACGAGAATGGAAGGAGCCTAAGCTTTTAGAAAGTCTAGCACGGTTGAATCCATGATCAAGGAGAAGACGTCTAAATATGCTTACATAAGTTTTTTGAAGTGCCAATCCCAGCTAAAGAAGTTGGGCGGGATCATTAAAGGATTTGATTTGGACTAGCTCGACCCTACTAAGGATGCTAATCTAAAAGGCTATCCCACTAGCAACCTGCTTAAGAAAGATAAACCAGAGGATGAGTTTGCATTTTTAGCCAAGGAGATCGAGGTCACACCTACAACCATTGAAGAAGGTAAAATCCTAGACGTCACTTCTCTGCCTCAGGGTCCAAAAGATGTCACTACGGGGGCTGAGGGCTCTGTATAGTAGTTAGATATAGTGGCTAATTATATTTTATGTGGCTCGAGATCTTCTTTTCTCCTTTGTCTCCCTCGTGTATTGTGAACTCAAGCCAAAATTGATGTAATCTCTTTGAATCAATATGCAATACAAGATTTATTTTGCTTTAAGTGTATGAGTTCTCTTTAAATGATCTGTGTGCCTTGCTTTGAATGATTTTTACTTTAAATACTCTAAATGCTTTGCAAGTATGTGAGTTCTTAGTACCATTCACTCAATCTCTTGGTGCCTTTTGATTAGATCGCCCTCTATCATGTTTGGACTTACTTTAAGTTATCTTCTTTTCATATGCATAAGACCCCAATCTCATTGACTTGGGATGGGATCTTTTTAGTTCTCTAGGTCTTGTGCAGACCCATTACAAGACCTCAATCCCATCAACTTGGAATCTTTTTGGCACTTAGGGTCTTGCGCATATCCTATACAAGATATTGATCCCATGGGTGGTGTCCTCTTAACACTCTGGGTCTTACACAGACCCTATACAGGTCCTCAATCTCATTAATCTTGGGATCTTGTGCAGATCTTATATGAGATGTCGATCTTACGGGCGGGATCCTTTTAGCTTTTTGGGTCTTGCACAGATCCTGTACAGGACCTCAATCCTATTAACTTGGGATCTATTTTGCGCTTGGATCTTGCGCAAATACCATGCAAGATGTCAATCCCTAGGGTAGAATCCTCTTAGCTCTTTAGATCTTGCATAGATCTTGTACAGGACCTCAATCCTATTAACTTGGGATTTTTTTTTCACTTAGGATCTTGCACAGATCCCATATAAGATGTCAATCCTGTAGGTGGGATCCTCTTAGCTCTCTGGGTCTTGCTTAGACCTTGTACACGACCTAGATCCCATTAACTTGGGATTTTTTTAACTCTTGGGATCTTGCACAAATCCCATACAAAATGTCAATCCCACAGGTGAGATCGTCTCAACTCTCTAAGTCTTCACAAACCTTATATAGGACCTCGATCCCATTAAATTTGGATCTTTTTAGTGTTTGAGATCTTGCATAGATCTTATATAAGATGTTAATCTTATGGGAAAGATCCTCTCAACTCCCTGGGTCTTGCAAAGACCTTGTATAGAACCTCAATCCCATTAACATAGGACCTTTTTGGCACTGAAGATCTTGTATAGATCCCATACAAGATGTCGATCCTGGGGTGGGATCTTCTTAGCTCTATTGGTCTTGCGCATACCCTATATAAGATCTCGATCCTATTAACTCAAATTTTTTTTGGCGCTTGGGATCTTGCACCTATCTCATACAAGATGTTGATCCCATGGCAAGATCTAGAAAATGGAAAGAAACATAAGCGACATTGCACCAGATAAATTCTCATAACTGAATAAAAGTAATTCTTAGAATTGAAAATGCATTACAGAGAGCATTGGCTGCACACAGGCTTTACAAGATTCATTAAACATAAATTTTTTTCAAATTCTGCACATTCCATGAAATTGGTAGTTCTTTTTCTTTAGCATCTTTTAGCTTGTATGATCTCTGTCTGGTTACCTTGACCACTTTAGATGGTCCCTCCTAATTTTGGTCTAGCTTTCCTACATACTTTGAGACGTCCACCTTTTTTAGGACCCAATCTCTTACCCAAAAGTTTCTCTATTGAACTTTCTTATTATAATGCCTCACCATACTATTTTATATTCTTAGATCTTCATGTAGGCTCTATCTTGCTTTTCCTCAACACGTCAAGCTCAAACTCCCTAGCCTCGTTGTTACTTTCTAGCTCATATTCCAAGATTCTATAGGTAGGCTCTCCAATCTTAGTTGGGATCACAACCTTCACCTTATATAATAGATAGTAAGAAGTCTCTCCGATCATCGTCTTAAGAGTGGTGTGATGTGCCCACAAGACCCCCTAGAGCTCATCAGCCCATTCTCCTTTCGCTTCCTTCAATCGAGCTTTGAGGTTATTCAAAAAATCCTAATTAGTTACCTCTATCTGCCCATTTGCCTTTGGGCTCTCTATGAATGTGAACTACTGCTTGATTTGAAGTTCCATACACGAACTCATTATCTTCTTCCCATTAAACTGAGTTCTATTATTGAAAATTAAAACTCGAAGCGTCCCAAACTTACATATAATATTTTTCTAGAGAAAGTTAATAACCTCACTTTTTGTGACCTTCACTAAAGCTTCTACCTCCACCTATTTGCTGAAGTATTCCACCATCACAATCACATATCTCTTCTAACCTCGAGCTGGTGGGAAAGAGCCCAATATATCAATCCCCCAGTGATCAAATGGACATAACACAGGGATTGATTCCATTAGTACAATTAGCCGATGGGTAAGATTTACATGAAACTGGCATCTCTCACATTTTTTGACCAAAGCTGTTGTATCTTTATTCATGGTAGGCCTGAAATATCCCTACCTAAGGGTCTTAAGTGCTAATGACCTTCCTCTCAAATGATTTTCACAACTCTCCTCATGGATTTTCTTCATTACATAATGAGCTCTCTCATGTCCTAGGCACTTTAACAATGGATCCTCAATAGATCTTTTTTATTGCTCCTTATTTAACGTAACGAATTGATTTACCTTGAAGGCTAACCTTATTGCTTCCCTCGGGGGTCCTCTAGCAGGGTCCCATCAATTAAAAACTGAATCAGCTCATTTTTCCAAGTTAACCTGACCTCTATTTACATCTTCTTCTTTTTTGTCAGAGGCATCCCCTTCCAATACCAAGTGTTCTACCACTTGCAAGGTTATTGACATGTTCCTGGTTCCTTTAGTAGAGCTTCCAAATTTAGCTAAGGCATCAACACTTGCATTCTATTCCCTTGGGATCTGCTGCACCTGACAGAACGCAAAGTCAGCCATGAGCTCCTTTACCTTTTTCAAGTATTTTGCCATCAATTTTTCTCGGGTCTCAAATGTTCCTTCAATTTGCAGCACTATGAGCTGTGAGTTCATGTAGACATTCAACCTCTCAATATTCATGCGCTTTGCCATTTTCAATTCTATTATCATTGTTGGTTACCCCA
>JACGDI010004478.1:280608-312754 GCA_014898725.1 Jacaranda copaia
CCCCCCCCCCCCCACCTATGTGGCCATTGATGTGGCATGCATGCTTGACACTTCAAAAAGAAAAAAGGCCAAATCATCTAAAATAAATTAATAAATGCCACGTCATGAAATAAAAATTACAAATTATAAAAAAAACAACTAAATAAAAGCCAAAAAGATACATTAGTAACTTTTTTTGAAATCTAAATTTAACATCTTAATACCTTATATAATTTTAATAATTTTGAATTATATATTTAATAATATTAAAATAGTAATATATTTAACCACTTTGATTAAATTTAGTTCAATTTAACTAAAAAGTAAAATGAGTAAACATTATTAAAATTTTTGACAATATATTTTTTTGATAATTTTTAAAATTGAAAAATGATAAAAACATCTAAAATAGTTTAATTAAAATTATCTATTAATTATAAATAGAATCAATTAAAAGTTAAAAAGATAAAAAATTAAACCAATCATCTTAAAAACATAAGTTTAATTATATATTCGTAGAATTATAATTTTAAACATATTCACATTAATTTAATTAGTTTTATTTATTAATTTAAAAAAAAAATGAATTCCAATATAGTAGCATAAGTCTCCCACATAATATGGGAAGTTAGGAGTTCGAACTTGAACAAGTTCCTAATGTGTGTATGTATATAAATTAAAAAAAACCCCACCATTTCCTGTTCCCCGCACAACTAGAACACCCCCAATTGGCCATGGCAACAGCTCCCTTCCCCTGCCCTCACCCCTAAAGGCAATCTGGTGCGGTTGTTGCCTCACTACTGGCCGCCTAGCCAGCAGTCATCCTGCTTGCAGAGGCAGCCGCTTGGTCCTTGAAGTTGCTTGGCTATCATTGTGATGGGGCAGAGGTGGGGTATATATCTATTATATTTATATATATTTGTATGTATTCAGTATATAAATGTATTTATATGCATATATATTATTTATTTATTATTTTTGATGCCACCCCAAGAATCTCCTTTAGGACACCATTTTAGCAAATATAGACATCCCTGGCCGAGTTGTGCTGAGTAAAAGGAGCAATGCCAAGCCAAGCTGTAGTTAGGAGAACATGATCGAGCTAAGGTAAGATGGCTGAGCTGCTCAAACGTTGATTGAAGTAAATTGGGAGGAACTAAGTGGTGGAGAGAGAGTGGAGGACTGAGTTGGTCTGGTATTCAACCTCGGATGAGCTTGATTGACAGGTCATTTAGGCGTAAGAATAAGGGACTTCGAGATTATAGGAAGTAGTTGCACAAAAGTGCACACGTGGCAGGCCTATGTAACTTCATAGAGGATCATGTATGTTAGTGGGCTAGATATCAGGAAAGTGGGAGAATTATATGAGGGAAGTGGAACTCTGCTAGGTATAAAGACAGTGATGTAATTCAATAAAAGGGGAATTATTCATTCTTTGTGTTCGGACGACAAGCAATAAGAGCAATTTAATAAAATACATATTTATTTTTTCATGCTATTTTTTATTGGTGCTTTTTCTTTTTTGCATCAATTGGCGTCATCTATGGAAAGTTTTGAATTGAGGCGTGAAGAGATGAGTGAAGCAAGAAGGAATTTAGAGGGGGAGATGTTGAATGTTCCGTAGGGTGAGTTGAATGAAATAGCAGCTGGAGGGACATTATCAGGATCTGTGGAGGAAATAGAGCCCTGGGATGGCAGGAGCCTTCCTTAGGAGCCTTCTGGTGTGGGACCATTGGCACTTGAGCAATGGAGTTTCTTGAATTTCGTGGTTAGTTCTTTCATAACTGCCCAAAAGCATGGAATGAGGCAGGTCATTTTTCCTAATGCACCACTTTTTTCTATATCTATGCTTTTTATCCCTGGGATTCCACCACAAGGTTTCATGTTCCATATCCCCATGACATCACATTTCTCAATACCACCAGCACTATTGTACCTGTATCGCTAGCAGTTGTCCCGTTCGTGCCGATTTCTATGCCAGTACCAGAGGTGCAAATTCCTTTCATCCTATCACCTGGTGGGAGAAGCTAGGTAGTGGGCTCCCCCGTAATAACATCCTTCTCAAAGAGGATGGCTCAAGATATAGTTGTAGCAGGACCCCCTTTTCTTATATTAGCGGGTATGGGTTTCCCTGAAGAACCAGAGCTTATTATGGCCTCGATTAGATTGCTCGAAGATAAGTTGGGGAAACATGACGGGATGAACAAGCACAAGAAAGGGGTTAAGGAAGTTGGCAGTAGAATGGAGGAAGAAATAGCAAAAAGTCAGATATCCATATGCTCTCCTGAACATGGGGATGGGAAGAAGTTATCGAGAGAAGTGGTAGCAAAAATGGAAGATATGAGAAGAGAACTGAGGGAGATGAAAAGAAAGATGATGGGTAGGGAACAAAGAGTGATCAAGGAATCCCCCTTTGGAGAAGCGGTTCTGGCAGACCATTTCCTGAAAAATCACAAGTCATTCTCCATGCAAAAGTATGTTGGGGGATCTGATCCTGTAGATCACCTGTAATTTGAGAATTTAGCACTATTGTATCAATTTTTAGACAGGGTGAAGTGCTGGGTTTTCCTGACTACTTTGGGAGAGACAGCCTGGAGATGGTTTGGGCAATTGCCCCCATGTTGTATATGCACTTTTGAAGATTTCTCTCATAGGTTCTTACATCAGTTTACTAGTAATAAACATTATCATCGTAGTGTGCAAAGCCTACTTTTTTTCCGCCAAGAAGAGAGGAAACATTGAGAGCCTTTTTCAAAAGATTTACCATAGCCGCCTTGGAGGCCTCTTTAGCTACCCTTGAAATGCTGGCAAGTGCTTTCACATAAGCACTCAAGCTTAGCTCTTTTTTTAGATCACTGAGTTGGAGACCAGTGGACAGTTATGATGAGTTGTTATGTCAGGCAGAGATATATAAACATGAGAAGAAGGCATGCGATGCTAAGGAATGGGAGCTGGATGAGAAATAAAGGGGAAATAAGGACGAAGGTGGACTGGGGAAGAGACCTCGACAGGAGGATCAAGTCCGAATCATTAATACCTCCTAGCCACGAGTAGTAAACACACCATAGCCTAGGGTATTTTAGTTCGCCCCCAGGTTTGATCAGTGCACGCCCTTGAAAATACCTAGGGAACAGATATTGTAGGCTATTGAGCATAAGAACTTGTTATGGTGGCCTCGTTCTGCTAGTGAAGCCCTTCGACACCCCAAGTCGAATGGGTATTGTCAATTTCACAATAAATATAGACATGTAACAAAAAATTGCGAGCATTTGATGAATGTGCTAGAAGAGCTAGCGAGAGGTGGTTACTTGGAAGAATTCCTGCGAGTCCCTATAGGGGGCAAGGGTGGCCGAAATGGTAAGACCCATCAGGGCGGGGCAGAAGGTGAGTAGCAAGGTAAGAGTGAAGGAAAACCAAACGGATCCCTTAGTAAGAGTAATAATACAAATAATCTTTAGAGGACCTATAGGGGGAGATACACATCGAGCTTGGAGAGCTCAGGTGAGGGCTTCATTAAATCAAAGGGACAACGAGGTAGCTGAAGTGGGGATAGAGGATCATCTGTCAGTGATTCAGTTTAGGTTGAAAGATCTTAAAGCAGTGCACTTGCCTCATCAAGATGCCCTTGTTATCACCACATGCATTGCTAATTATGAAGTACCTCAAATTTTCATGGATGGAGAAAGTTCAGTGGATATTCATTTCTTATCAGTGTTTCAATAGATAGAGATGGGTAATACCACTTTAAAGCTAGTGAAAATTGCCTTTTTT
The DNA here is from genome assembly GCA_014898725.1 of Jacaranda copaia. Taxonomy (NCBI): domain Eukaryota; kingdom Viridiplantae; phylum Streptophyta; class Magnoliopsida; order Lamiales; family Bignoniaceae; genus Jacaranda; species Jacaranda copaia. Next base: position 284,359 of record JACGDI010004478.1, read on the forward strand.
GGATTCACATGAGAGGTAGTGCGACCCTTGCGATAAATTACTTTACCGATCACCTTGGGCATAGAACTCTACCGCAAAACCTGTATCATAAATTTTCTCATCATGGATGCTCCTTCTACTTATAATGTGATATTTGATAGACATATGTTGTAGCTCTTCTAGGCAGTAGCTTCGCCTTACCACATAAAACTCAAGTATGTGGTGGGGAGGTTGGTATGAAAAGTTGTGGGGGATCAGCATTCCTTAAAAAAGGTGTTATGTAGAGGATATAAAAGTAGGGGATCAGAAGGCTAAGCTGAGTTATAAGCTCAGGGCAGGGCCCCCCCAAGTGCTAAGCAAAATGATTTAGAATTGTCTTAAACCTATGGGGGAGCTTATGACTATAGAACTAGTGCCTGGGGAGCCAAGTAAGGTTATACGAATAGGAGCACAGTTGGACTACGACCAAGCAACCATGCTCATACAGGTGCTGAGGGATTATGTGGATGTATTTGCATTCTCGATTGTGGATTTGACAGGGATCGACCTAAGTATTATAGTACACAAGCTCAATATAGATCCTCAGGCTAGGCTAGTTAAACAGAAAAGGAGAGAGTTTGGGCCAGAAAAGGATGCCATCATACAGAAGGAGGTGGAAGAGTTGCTAGATATGGGGCATATAGTGGAAATTCAGTTCCCAGAGTGGATATCTAATGTGGCGTTGGTTCCTGAGAATTGGGATAAGTGGAGAATGTGTGTGGATTTCAGAGACCTTAACTGAGCTTGTCCAAGAATTATTACCCGCTGCCCATAATTGATCAGTTGGTGGATTCCACATCTGGCTGCGAATTGTTAAGTATGATGGATGCTTCGTAGGGGTACCATCAAATTTCACTCCATATTGAAGACCACAAGAGAGTGTGCTTCATCACAGTGAGGGGTACCTATTGTTATGTAGTTATGCCTTTTGGGTTGAAAAATGCAGGCACTTTGTATCAGTGATTGATTGATCAAATGTTCAAAAATCAAATCGGGAGAAATATGGAAGTTTATATAGATGACATGCTCATGAAAAATGCTTGTTGAGCTAGCCACACAGAGGATTTAAGAGAAACTTTGGAAACCCTTATAAGGTATGGCATGAAACTCAATCCTGGTAAATATGTTTTTGGTGTGATAGGAGAAAAGATCTTGGGATACTTGGTAACAAAGAAGGGTATAAAAGCCAATCCTAAAAAAATCCAGGCTATATTGGATATAAGGGTCCCTCAGAACGTCAAAGAAGTCCAAAAACTCACAGGAAGGATTTTAGCTTTAAACAAGTTTATTTCCCGAGTTGCTGATAAAAGTCTACCTTTCTTCGGGGTATTAAGAAAAGCTAAGAAATTTGAATGGGGAGAGGCGGCACAGAGAACTTTTGAAGAGCTTAAAGAATATCTGGCTAAATTACCGCTGCTGACCAAACCCATACCTAGTAAGACTCTATTATTATATTTGGTAATTTTCGAGCAAGCTGTGAGCTCAGTCTTAGTAAAGGCGGAAGGAACCAGTCAGAAGCCTGTCTACTATGTAAGTAAAGTATTGCTTGTAGCCGAGCTGAGATATCTTGTGATAGATAAGTTAGCCCTAGCACTAACGATTATAACTCGAAAGCTTAGACCTTATTTTTTCTCACACACTATCATGGTACGGACTAATCAGCCACTTAAGCAAACCTCGGGGAAAGCAAACGCTGCGGTGAGGTTGATTAAATAGTCAGTTGAGTTAGAAGAATATGACATTCAATACGCACCCATAAAGGCTATCAAAGCTCAAGCCGTAGCCGACTTCATAGTGGATACATCCTTGCCTCAGGGAGGTAAAGAGGTGTGGTCTGTGTATGTTGATTGTTCTTCAGGAGAAATTGGTAGTGGCACGGGTATTGTCTTAGTTAATCCAGAAGAAGATGAGTTAGAATATGCACTTAAATTTTGATTCCAAGCTTCTAACAATGAGATTGAATACGTAGCGCTGAATGAAGGTGTTAAAATGGCTATCAGCGGAGGAGCCACATGGGTGAGGGTGTACACAAACTCTCAGCTGATAGCTAAATAAGCAACAGGTCATTATGGGGTAAGGGAGCCTCGTATGGAGTGATATTATCAGATAATAGTGAAGTTGAATGAGTAGCTGACCGAGCTTTAGGTAATCCAAGTACCTAGGGAGGAGAATGCTTGAGCTAATTGGTTAGCTAAAATTGTAAGCTCATCCAAAGAATGTGGGACCTAAGTAGTGACCATTCAAGAGTTAGATAAGGAAGAGGATATAGAGATTAAGGTGTTTGCGATAGAGGATGAGGTAGATTGGAGGACACCTATTAGGCAATACCTTCAAGGAGAAAGAGAAGAACGAGCAGAGCCTAACTCTAAGCTCAAACTTTGGGCTTCTTGATTTACCCTTATTAATGGATTACTTTACAAAAGAGGGTTTTCCCAGCTATCATTGAGATGCTTATCGCTGCGGGAGGGTGAATACATTCTCAGAGAAATACACAAGGGATGTTGTGGTAACCATTTCGGAGGGATGGCATTAGCAAACAAAGTTGTTAGAGTTGGGTATTTTTGGCCGATTATTCGGGCAAATACGGCCTCTTTAGTTCAAAGATGTAAGAAGTGTCAAAAAAATGCTAGAGTTAGCCATATACTTACTGAGCCTATGCATGCCCTGAGCCCTCCATGCCCATTCGATAAGTGGGGAATGGATATTGTGGGGTCGTTTTCAATGGCTGCAAGTCAGAAGAAATTTCTATTGGTAGCTGTAGACTACTTCAGTAAATGGGCGAAAGCAGAGGTATTGTCAAAAATTACTAAATAAGAGGTGCTAAAATTCATATGGAAAATTATATTGTGTCTCTATAAAATCCCTCAAGAGCTTGTATCCAATAATGGAAGGTAATTCCAAAGGGTCTAAGGTAAGGACTTTATGCTAGGAGATGAAAATAACCCAGAGGTTTAACTCAATTGCTTATCCTCAAACAAATGGGCAGATTGAGGTCACAAACTGCACCCTAGTGTAAAGTTTGAAGTCCAGGCTAGATTAGGATGGAGGTAGTTGGGTAGAAGAATTACCAAGTGTACTTTGGTTTTACCGCACCATGCTACAGTGGTCCACAGGGGAAATGCCTTTTAGTATAGTGTATGGGATAGACACGGTGATCCCAGCTGAGGTCAGGATAGCATCCCCTAGGGTGCTAGCATATAATGGAATGAGCAATGAGGACCTAATCCGCGGACAACTGGACGTGATTGAAGAAAAAAGAGCGAAACCATGCATTTGGGCAGCTTAGTACAAGCAAAAGATGCAAACAAAATTCAATAAGAAGGTTAAGGTCAGAAAACTACAGGTGGGGGATTTAGTTTTAAGGAGAATGAGTGCATGAGGAAATATAGGAAAGCTGGATTCGAGTTGGGAAGGGCCATATAGAGTTATCAAGGAGATACCGAGAGGAGCTTATGAGTTAGAAACCATGGAAGGCAAAAGGCTAGCTTAACCCTGGAACATCCAGAACTTGAGGCATTTTTACACGTAAATGATGTCTATTCATTTCATTTTCATCATTTGTTTGCATTAGTAATAGATGTTCTTAGATTATTTTGATCTTTTTAAAACCGTATAGCTGATGTCCTTTACTTTGCTTCTTATTATTAATATTACAAGTTCTTGTTCTTGACTATTACTGTTGGGCAAGATTCAAGCATAACTTTACACACTTAATGAGGAACCCATTAAAAAAAATAGCTCCAATAAAAATAAGAGAGAGAGAGAGCTCTAATGAGTTTTGCTAGGAGAGAAGCTCCAATGAGCTCGGCAAAGGGGGAATGCTTGAATGGGTCTGGGAAGGACTCCTGCAAGCTTGATTTGCCATGGGGGGTTTAGAAAAGAATGATAAGATGGCCTTTATGGATGAAATATTAAGCAATGACAATAAAGGAACCAGTAACAAAATGAGTAAAAAAAAAAAGAGGGAGGTCTTACATAAACACTATCTACTTTAAGGACCAGTTGCAGTACATTAAGTAAAAGTAAAAGTTGATAAAGGTAAAAGCCCACAGCTCGGACCAAGCATTAAAAACATCAAGCGGTAGTGCATGGCGGGTCACGTCAGCTGCCTTCTGGATTCTAGAAAGGGTAAGCTTAGCCTTGTTACTAGGATGGGAATACTCAGCCTTCTTAGCCACGTCATCATTAGATTTTGGCAGGCTCTCCAAACCCAACATCTTATCTATGGCACTGGGAGCACGACCTGCTTCTATAAGGCTTTGAGACTCCAACTGATTAATACATATGTCTATGCCATGGTTATAGTATTTCAAAGACTTTTGAGCTAAATCTTGCTTATAGGTCGAGCTCCGCTGGTACTCTAGTAAACGAGATTACCGTGAGGCCTCTAAGTATTGGGCGCCCTCCTCAGTGGCATGGAAAACCTAAAAGAATGAGTCTCTGCCTTCCTAGTGACCTTCTTCTCTTGCCTTCTCCACCTTCTTTTCATGAGAAGACATTAGCTTGACCAACTTTACCTTGGCCTTAAATAAAGCTGCAGTCATCTCATTGTGCTTTCCTTGGAAGGCACTTAGTTGATCTTTTAACTCTTGAAACTATGCTATTAATCATCTATGATCTATCTCTTAGAAAAAATGAAGCATCTGATAGCACTAAGCTCCCTACTGCATGACATAGCTGAGGGTGGCTCCACCTGAGTTAGAGAGACCTCGGTTCCTCTGAAATATGCTCAAGTTCAGTAGGAATGGGAACCACTTCAGAATTGGGAGTAGCTCGCTTGGGGGGAGGGGCTTCAGGAATAGGCCGAGCTGGACGCTTGGTGGACACGCTACCTCCTCCTTCTAGTTTAGATGGGTAGTTGTTTTTGGTACGCCCTAGCTACTGCTCAACTAGTGCGGCCTTCAAGAAAGCCTTGGTAAACATTTTCTCTAGACGAAAGAATCAGTATGCAGCTTACTATACTATTCATGAGATAAAATAAGTGGCGAAAAGATACCAAATGGCTCAGAGAGCTCTTCGACTTTAGGGCAAATGGCAAAATGATAAAGAAAGTCCTTCTTTTCTAAATAAGTTAACTGCAATTGCACACTATTTAGCTTATCTAGTCAAGCTTGCTGGCCTGTGATGGAGTGTTGATTTCGAGAAAAATCTAAGCTCGGAGACTTCTCTGCCCACTCTATAGGGAAACCCTAAGGTTCAAGTGAGGATATGTAAAAGTATCTCTCTTTCCAGTACTTTATTGAGGATGGATACTTAGAAAAAAATTTCATGTCATCCCTAGAAGTGATATAGAAAAGGCCCCTACTTAAAATCTTAGGATAAAAACGAGTATGGAATAAGGATGTAGTGGGTTCTATTTGGAGCTATCGGTATAACACGAGGAAGCCTACCATCAATTTAAAAGAATTAGGGGTAAACTGGTTGAGAGGGATACCTAGGCCCTCAAAAATCAGAGTGAGAAGTTCGGGAATAGGAAATCTTAGCCAGCCTCTCAACTGTTCTGGGTAAAAACACAAGAAACCCACGGGAGATAGGTGAGGAGGATCTGAGGACTTAGGAATCGCTATTTGATATCTAGTAGGAATGCCCATTTGCTCACAAAAGCTCATTCCCTTATCTCGGGTCATGCGAGTATGATAAATCTCGTACGGGGCTAAATTAGCAACAGATTCGGCCGTGCCTTTTTCAATTTGTCTCAGAATCTCAGGGGACCAACTCAAGGATGAGGAAGAGCTTTCTAAATTAGGGGGTTGCGACATAGAAAGTGGGGGGAAGCAAATATATATTCGACCAAAAATACATCCGAACAGAAAAAGGGAAGGGAAAAAAATAGAGAACAAGCATATATATTGAGGAACAAGATACTAGAAGAGGTATGCAAAAAAAAAAAAAATAGAAAGAACCTGATTTTAGCACTTGAATTGGAAGAGATCAATGAAGAAAAAGAAGAAATTGGCTTGGGAGAAGGAAAAGAGGAAGAAAGCAGTAATGAGGCTAGAAGAATGAAGGGTAAAGAGGAAAGAGGATACTTATATAGGGAAGAGAAAAGGAAACGAAGTGATCATGGCCGCCCAAGTGCATGGAGATATGGGGAGATATTAATGGTGAGGGAAATTTGAAAAGACTCTTGTTAACTAGGGAAAGAAGAAGAGTTGCCACATTTATTACTAAAAGACATTCCTAACAATTTATGTTCCTAAGCAAATTTAAAAAGGCGTGCTGATAAGCTTAGCCATGGATGGTCGCCTTAGTTGGGAAGCTCGGTCGTACGCCTTTATCCAGCTCGGTTGGGTATTGCTATATATAAAAGGAGCCGGAATATGTTTTCCTTGAGTTGGGCCAAGTGGTGCTTAGCTCGATTGTGTGCGGTTAAGCTTGGCCATTGATTCTAATCAAGCCTCATTGGATGCTGCTAAATTTTGGGAGCTTGGACATATTATTTCCATGAGCTCGATTGGCTAAGCTTGGCCACTCATTCTAATCAAGCCTCATCGGATGCTGCTGAATTTTAAGAGCTCGAACATATAGCTTCCACGAGCTTGGTCGTGTGCAAGTTAAGCTCAGCCACTCATTCTAATCCAACCTCATCAGGTGCTCAGTTCTATTGTATTCACCGGTAGGAAAGTCGGCCCCTAGGTGAACATCAACCCTACGGGAGAATGTTTTATTCAGGCCTAAAAATGTATACACCTCCCATTTTTTAGGCTTGAAAGGGAGGGGGGAGTGATGATGCCACCCCAAGAATTTTCTTTAGGACACCACTTTAGCAAATAAAGACATCCCTGGTCGAGTTGTGCTGAGTAAGAAGAGTAATGTTGAGTTGAGCTGTAGTTAGGAGAACATGACCGAGCTAAGGTAAAACGGCTGAGCTACTCAATAGCTGATTGAAGTAAACTAGGAGGAACTAAGTGGTGGAGAGAGAGTGGAGGACCGAGCTGGTTTGCTATTCAATCTCGAATGAGCTCGATTGATAGGTTATTTAGGCACAAGAATAAGGGACTCCAAGATTATAGGAAGTAGTTGCACAGTAGTGCACACGTGGTAGGTCTATGTAACTTCATAGAGGATCATGTATGTTAGTAGGTTAGATATCAGACAGTGGGAGAGTTATATGAGGGAAGTGGGACTCTGCTAGGTATAAAGACAATGATGTAATTCAATAAGGGGGGAATTATTAATTTTGTATTCGGATGACAAGCAATAAGAGCAATTCAATAAAATACACATTTCTTTTTTCTTGTTATTTTTTATTGGCGATTTTTATTTTTGCATCAATTTTATTATTATATATACGTCGACGCACATGGCTACAGTGGCCATGTGTGTGATTGCATTTTTTGAGAGTTTTTTTTTTTTTTTGCATTTTACTATATCAATCGATGTCGTTTTGGGGCTGTTGTGTTTCATTAAATCATACTTATTGCTATGATTATTGTACATCAGTTTGTCTTTTTGTGAGATGGTCAAAAGAAAATAGGCATTTGTTGATTTTTTTTAAACTGAAAAAACTAAAAAATTACTCACAACCAAGCATTGCGGCTGCTACTAAAACCACCATCGAGATCCATTGGATAAGTGATTGAGCGTCAATACTCAAAGTGATGATAGATTTCAACACCAATAAGAAGATTCTTGAAGAGGTTGCATCATCCCCATGGAAGCGTTTTCTTCCAAATACTGATCTTGATTTTTGGAAGTCCCTTTTTCAGGTAAGAATGTTCAGGGTTTAACTTGTACTAAATTTTGTGATATGAGTTTTTTTTCCTTTTAGTCAATGCCATTGTTTCTTTTTTAGTCAAATTTTTATCTATCTATGTCTTTTTTTTTTTCTTTTTGAATCATCTTATCTACGTCATTCTTCTTTCTATTACTATTATTTTTTTATTTTGATTTCTTATTTTTGTAGTACAAAATGTTAGGTTGTGATTGATAGACTTCTTGAAGTTCATAGTGGAGGACAAGGCCATCATGGAGAAATAAGTTTTGATTGTTAATATTTTGGAGTTGCCCAAACTTTATGTTTAGTGTTATTGTTCTTCGAGCACTTTTCTGAATAGTAAATTCACACACAAGGGATGAATTACTAGAAAAACCAATATTACATACTCTAACTAAAAAATGGACTTCTCAACCTATAAATTCTTCAGAAAGTTACCGAAGTACTTTGCAAGTTGTTGTAGGAGACAAGTCTTGAATGTTATCTTGTTTTCAAATTTGAATTAGGTGCTCACATCTGTATATTTTTGCATTAATTTTTCCTTTTGGTATTATTGTTCAAGTCCTATTTTATTTGGTAACCATCTCGATGCTAGAAATTTTGTATAATACATAGCAAAGCTAGTGAAGGCCTCAAAAAAGTTGTATGCTAGAAATTCTGTATAATACATAATCCTGTAACTTGATCTTATTGACAAAGTAAAATTTTAAATATTCAAAACTTGTAATGCGTGTATTATCTATTAAAATTCGACAATATAAGGATAAATTAGGCATGAATTCCATTTTCCTTCAACCCATTTTTGCGTGGCATCCTATGTGGCGCCACATGGCTTCCACAACCTACTTTTGTGGCCATTGATGTGGCATACACATTTAACACCTTAAAAAGAAAAAAAGGCCAAGTCAACTAAACCAAATTAATAAATGCCACATCATGAAATGAAAATTCCACATTATAAAAAAAACAACTAAATAAAAGCCAAAAAGATACATTAATAATTGTTATGAAATCTAAATTTACTTATTAGGGATGTAAATAGATATTAAATGAATCGAATATATTATTTTTATATTCGTATCTGATTAATTTTTTGAATATTTGGATACATATATAAATTGATGGATATTTAAGCATGATATTCGAATTTGTATCTATCTGATATTGGTCGAATTTGGATATATTCATATTTGATTATAATTATACATATGCATCTACTTTTGATTAAACTTACTCGTATCCGAATTAGTTTTTTGATATTCATATTCGATAATAATTATTTAGATATCTTTACGAATATTCAAATAAGTGAATCTATTAATCTATAACAAATACATATTTTTATTTTTATTAAAAGAAAACAATCAAACAAATAGCATAATTTTTTTTTATTAATAATCGATTTTGTAATTGATTATTAGTACTATATTAATTATAAAGTCAACCAACAATAATTATGTTGATTAACTTTATTTTTTAATTTTTTTTATTTTACACTAATTTTTTAAACTTATTTTTTTCTTCCCAATTCTTCAATTATAATTTATATATATACATGTATATATTATGAGGTTTTTATTGATAAATAGAAATAATATATTATTTAATAAATATATATTTGGAGTGAATGTTAAACGAATCAAATATGTATTTACTATATTCGTATCTATTTATAATCAAATACAAATAATATTTGTTTTAAACAGATTCGAATCAATTTTATATGAATGGACATGAATACGAATAGTAAATGAATTTTTGAATATTTATTTAAAGCCCTACACCTTATATAATTTTAATAATATTAAAAAGTAATATATATAACTACTTTTACTATATTTAGTTCAATTTAACTAAAAAGTAAAATAAGTAAAAATTATTAGAATTTTAAAAAATTTTGACAATAAATTTTGTGATAATTTTTAAAATTACAAAATGGTAAAGACATCTAAAATAATTTAATTAAACTTTTCTATTAATTATAAATAGAATCAATTAAAAATTAAAAAGATAAAAATTTAAATCTTACATTTTAAAAATATAATTTTAATTATATACTTCTACTATTAAAATTGTAAACATATTTATATTAATTTAATTAGTTTTATTTATTAATTAAAAAATAAATAAATGAATTTCAACCCCAACCTGTTTCCCTTCCCTTTCCTATTCCCCGCCCAACTAGCACGCCCCCCAATTGGCCCATGGCGGCAGCCCTTCCCCCTCAATTCCCTTTCCCTTTCCCTTTCCCCCCATCTGGCCAGTGGCCGCCAGCCCCCCTCCGCCCATTTCCTTTCCCTTCCCCATGCCCCCACCCCCCCAAATGCAATCTGACCGCTAGTCATGACGGCCAGCAATCATCCCGCTTGCAGAGGCAGCCGCCTGGTCCTTGCAGCCGCGCGGCTATCACTGACGGGGTGGAGGTGGGGTATATATGTATATTATATTTATATATCTATTTGTATGTATTCAATATATGAATATATGTATATATATATATAAATATATAAATCTAATATATATAAAGTAAAATGATGTTGAATCACATTTTAAGTATATTTATTATATAGTAATGATATGAATAATTTAGTTTTGTTCATATTTATCATTAAATATATTTCATACATAGTATATGTAACTCTCTATTACATATTGCCATATTTTTCTTCTACAAGTCAATGTATTTCCACATATATAATATATATGTAATTTTCTATATTAATTTTTGTAATTCCCTATATTAATATATAATTTTTGTAACTCCTTATTATATTGTTAATTTTACTGCTTTTATTTATATCAACACACCCACACATTAATAATCTATCAATTTTTATTTTAATATTAATGTAAAAAGATTATATTAGTTCATCTTTTACAATTCCATATCTAATTTTGATTATATTCTGTATATATAAATATATATACATTTATATATAAATATATTAATATGTATAGCTTTTATATTAATTTTGTAACTCCTTTTCTTAATATATAATTTTTGTACGCCTTACTATATTGTCTAATAAGTTCTTTTATATTTGTTATTTACATTCTCAAATTTGATTTTTTAAATAATTTATGAATAAACACATACATGCACACACACATATATATACATTTATATATGTATGTGTGTATAGCCAAGCTTATATAAGTGAAACAATTAACATGCCTTCATAAGTTAAAAACCTCTACAATAATTTATATTAAAAATAATATAAACATACAATTTACTATTTAAAATAGAGCAATATTTTTCTTTTTGCTTCACGTCTATAGAAACATTTTGTTTTTCTTCTTAAAGCCAACGTATTTCCATTTATAATATATATTTAACTTTCTATATTAATTTTTGTAACTCCCTACATTAATATATAATTTTTGTAACTCCTTATTGTATTGTTAATTTTATTCTTTTTATTTATGTCAACACACACACACACACACACATAAATAATCTATCAATTTTTATTTTAATATTAATATAAAAAAATTATATTAGTTCATCTTTTATAATTCCATATCTAATTTTAATTATTATTCTCTATATATAAATATTTATATATAAATATATTAATATGTATAACTTTTATATGAATTTTGTAACTTCTTTTCTTAATATATAATTTTTGTACTCCTTACTATATTGTCTAATTAGTTCTTCTATATTTGTTATTTACATTCTCAAATTTGGTTTTTTAAATAATTTATGGATAAACACACACGCACACACACATATGTATGTGTGTATAGCCAAGCATATATAAGTGAAATAATTAACATGTCTTGCATAAGTTAAAAACCTCTACAATAATTATATTAAAAATAATTTAAACATACAATTTACTATTTAAAATAGAACAACATTTATCTTTTTTCTTCACCTCTATAAAATCATTTTATTTGAGAGTTAAACTATATATATTTGAAAATGCAGTAATTTATAATCTTCATATTATTTTTTAAAATATTTTTAATTTCATATTTATGCACTAGGATAAATTAGGGGAAAAAAATGAGTTGATTTAAGTATTTTTCTTATATGGTAGTGATGTGGATAAGTTAATTTTATCCAATTTTTTTCATGTCAACATACTTTTTTTCCGATATCCTATCAACATTTATTCTAATATTAATATAGAAACTATATTAATTCATATTTATAACTATATGTGTAATTTTAGTTTAATACCCAATATATATATATATATATAAATACATTTTAATTAACATATATGTAACTTTTTATATAATAAATTTTATAACTCTCATTATTAATTTATAATTTTTGTAACTCTTCACTATATTGTCTAATAGTTGTATTTTTTAATACAATTACGAATGAATACATATGCATGTATATATATGTTTTAACTGTACACAATATTATTAATATGTTTTGCTCTATACATATTGTGCATATATAAATTTTTCATACATATAGTATTGTAGTAATATATAATTTATTATAATTTAATTTTAAGTATTATATCTAGCTAAATCATAACTAAGAAAATTTCTAACATAAGCTAAAATCTTGAAAATATATACTAAAATAATCTAAACATAAAATTTCACTACTAAAAAGTATAAAACTATTTATCTTCTGTTTTCTATACAATCACTCTCTTGGTGTATTAAAATTTATTTATTTTTCTTAAAGATGAATATATGTAAAATGATCATATACTAATATTTCCAATATTTTAATTGCTATGCTAATGAACCAAGATACCAAGGTAATATATATATATATATATATATATTATCCTCCACTAGCTCATTTTTTAATGTTGAATTCTTTAATTTCTTCCAACAAAGTCAATGTCAAAGTACTTTTTCAATTTTCTCTTGTGCTAATTTATGAATAGTTTATTTGATTTATAGAGTGTTTCAATATATAATTTTTGTGTAGAAATTAATTATGTATTGAGTTTGATTCGATGATACATAAACCAATCTAATATCTAATTTAATATATAAAAGGTAAAATGATGTTCATTTGTATTTTAAGTATATTTTTTTGTGGCAATGATGTGGATAAGTTGGTTTTGTTCATATTTACCACGAAAATGTATGTCACATATAATATATGTAACTCCCTATAATATATTTTCATATTTATCTTTTCTATATATCAACATATTTCCATATATAATATACATGTAACTTTTTGTAATAATTTTTGTAACTCCCTCTGTTAATATATAATTTTTGCATGTCCTTCTTATATTATTAATTCTATTCTTTTTACCTATATCAACACACACACACACACATCTACAAATAGCAATATTTTATCAATATTTATTTTAATATTAATGTAAACAGATTATATTAGTTCATTTTTTGTAATCCCATATCTAGTTTTGATAAATATTCAATATATATATATATATTAGAATATATAATTTTTATATTAATATTTATATCTCCTTATTTTAATATATGGTTATTGTACTTCCTGTTATGAATATTTTCTAATAATGTTTTCTAATATTTTTCATTTGCATTCACAAATTTAATTTTTTTTAATAATTATGAATAAATATACACACGTATATATAACTAGGTATATATAAGTCTATTTATCGATGCAATTTAATCGACATGTGTTGCTTAAATTAAAAATCCTAACAATATTTTATATTAAAAGTTATTTAGACATACAATTTATTACTTCAAACTAAAATAATATTTATCTTTTCTTTTATCCACCTCTATAAAATCATTCTCTTTGTGAATTAAATTATTTTTCTTAAATAATGCAAATATTTTATAATATTTCTATTATTTTCTAATATTTTTTATTTTTTATTTATGAATTAGGCTAATTTAGAAAAAAAATTTGAGTCCTAATTTAAGTATTTTTTTTATGTGCCATTGATGTGGATAAGTTAATTTTATCCATTTTTTCTGTGTCAATATATTTTTATATTTGATATCTTATCAATGTTTATTTTAATATTAATATAAAAACCTATACCTAATTCATTTCTATAACTATATGTTTAATTTAAGTAAATACTCAATGTGTGTGTGCTTGTATATATAAATATTAACATAAATTTGGCTTTTTATAATTATTTTTTATGACTTTCTTTATGAATTTATTTTTTTATAACTCCTTACTATATTGTCTTATGTTTATTTTTTCAATATAACTATGGATAAACATATACATATTTATATATATTGTTGTGTATATATAAATGTATTTATCAATATTACAAAATAATTAATATATCTTGCTTCATATGTGTTTTGCATATATAAACTTTTTATATATGGAGTATTGTAGTAATATAGAATTTATTATAATTTAATTTTAAGTATATTATGCTATGTTATTCTGTGAGTTATCTCTTATTGCATAATTTAATATTTATATTAAGTTAAATCATAACTGAAAAAAATTCCTAAATCTAACCTATAATTTTTTAATAATATATGTACTAGAATATTCTAAACAATTAAACGTACAATTTACTATTTAAAAAATATAAAAAATATTTCTCTTCTTTTTTATCCAACACTATTTGATCATTTCCTTGGTGCATTAAATTTTATTTTCTTTTCTTGAAGATGTATGCATGTGTGTAATGCTCATATCTTTTTCTAATGTCTTAATTTTTATGGTAATGAACTAAAATAAGTTATAAAAAAATTTGAAATCTCAATTTTATGGTAAATTAAAATATTTTATCTTCTATAACCAAGTTCATTTTTCAATGTTGAATTCTTTAATTTCTTCACACTAAGTCAATGTGAAGCAATTTTCTTTATCTTAGCTTCTATTATATTTTATGAATAGTTTATTGACTTTATAAATTGATTTAACATTTAGGCATTAATTTTTGTGTAAAAACATATTAATGAATGGGATTTGATCTGATGATGCATAAACTACGTTCATATAAAATGTTATTATGTCTCATTTACATCATCGATTATATTATATCAATAAAATTCTTAATTTTTTAAGTATTATATTTGTAATATTTATAAAAAGTATTAATATCTAATTATAGTTAAAATTAAATTAAATAAAATTTTAAACTTATGGCTAGTTCAACGCACGGGCTAATAAATAGTATCTTTTAAAATTATATATTATTTTTTGTTTTTTATTTTATTTTGGTGAAGTGGCAAGTGCCTATACAACATCAAGGCCACATACGCGGATGGGAGAATAATATGTTGACAAGATGCCATGCTAGACCGAGCTGACGGAAAATGGAAATCGGCTTGATTTGTCCTTAAATTGTCAGATTTTGATAGATAGTGTATGTATTATACGGCTTGAATATCTAAAATCCTACTTTGCTAGTAGATTGAACTTAAAAAATTAAATTTATATTTTTCCCTAATTATATTAATTATCTGATTGTATTATTAATATTCGATTTTGATTAAGAATTCGGGTAAGAAAGTACTTTAGTTTCTTACAAGTGTTCATTCGTGCATGCTTAATAAGAAATGTAATCCATATTTGAAAGAAATAACTAGTATATTTTTATTTGCACTCATTTGTTTAATATAAAATATAGAGGGTAGGATGTTTTACAAAAGTTTTAGCTTTGGATTATTAGGGAAATGATTTGTGTTTTTTTTAAAGAGAATTATAATCGATTATTCAACTATTTTTATGGAATCTGAATTTGTGATTATTTTGTTTGTGAGAATAAAAATTTACTATCAAACTACTCATTCGTTTAAAATTACTGAAGGGAATTATCATAATAGCATAATAAATAAATAGAAAGGGTGATTCGTTGATGTGAGATTTAAAATTACAATTTTTTGAGATTTTGATTATTTTTCTAAAATTTAAAGAATTTCTCAAACAATATAGCATAACTTTTGATAAAAAGATTATTAATTTGGATGATTTGACTTGTCATAACAAAGAGATGAACTCCTAAGTCACGTTGACGAATTCATTAACAAAACAGCAATGGTTTACTTGATCAAGCTAAGTTGCAAATTAAACATGGGTAACTAATGTTACTAGTAGGAATGGTACTTGATGCCACTGTGTTTAATTGGAGTAATTGAGTTCGAATAGTATACATGTGAACTATTATAAAAAGGTTGCTGTCTGAAAATGAAATTGACGAATAAATTCAGCAATGATTATCGAGGTAATATGCACATCTACTCAATATACCCTAAACTGGTGCATACAATTAATTACTACGTAATTCAGGTTGATACACACCAATCTATTTGTCAGATGAATATTGAAAATCCTTTAAAAAGGATGAGCTCAATAACGTAGAGTGAAAAGAATTATTAAATTCAACTCAATATGTTTTGAGTCAATGATATATTTATTGATGCAATTTTAGTTGAGATCGTGGAATTTGCTAAAAAATCACTAAAATGAATAGAGAATAGGTTTATAATTTGGGAACACAAAACATTTGCTCTCTGAATCTCATATATGATAAGTCAAAAATATAATTAGATGCTCTAATTGTCATTAATTAAGATATTTCTATAGTTAGGGTTCAAGGATTCAATTACTTTATGTGAAGGTCATTTTAATCCTACATTCCTTTTGAGTTTACTAATTTGCCTTTTAAGGCATATAATAGCTACAATAATAGCCCCTTACTCCCAAGTAGAGGTTTCATTAGAAGCTTGTCGGGAGTATAATCAAATTTTTATAATAATTATTATTTTGGTCAATATGGAGTGACCCTTAAAGAGGCGTTAGGCTAGGCATAAGTGGTGCACCGTTACTGTCGATCGGGCTCAATCTTTGGGGGAAAGTTTTTGATTGACATTTTGGGCCAATTAGGCTAGAGTTTGTGCCCCTAAAGGAACACGTGCTGGTCGCTCGAGGGTGGTCGGCCGTCGGGAGGAGAGTTCTCGCTGGGGAAGAGTTACTGGTTGACGTCATGGTCGGTCGTGGTAGAGATTGTGCCTCCCATAGAAGTGCATGATTAGCTGACTTCTAAGCCAACTTCTAAGCTGATGGATCGAGCGTGTTGTGGGGAGGGGTAGCGACCTTAGGGTCAATTGACTTGGCAAAATGCTAGGGGGTTGCCAACATAGTTCACTAAAGCGTCGTTCAACGTGGCAACGAGCTAAGCAGATGTCCAGTGTCACGGTCAGCAGGTGTGAGGCATGCCTTGATATCTATTGAAAGGAAGCTGTGCTTAGGTCTTTTAAGCTTAATCATCATATTTTTCATTGTGGTGAAATCTTGAGGTTCCTAATCCTACTCGAATTGGTGTTTTCCTACTAAAAAGGCTAGACGTTGTTTATCTGTTCGGGGATTGCTTAGGATTTTAGACAAAACTTCAATTTTTTAGTAGAGTTGATTTCCAACTTCCAAGGCTAGAGGTGATTTATGTTTAAGAGAATACTCTAAATTTCTGGCAAACCATAATTTTCTGATTAGAGTTGGCATTTGCTTGTATCTAGGGCTAGAAATGATTTTTTTCAGGAACCACTTAGGATCTCAAATTAAAATTTGATTTTTCAGTCAAAGTTATCATTGCCTAATTTTTAGGGTCGGGAATGATTAATGTTTTGGGAGTTAACTAGAATCTCAAATGAAACTTTGATTTTTCGGCCGGAGATGGGTTGGCCAAACATCTAAGATTTGGAATGATTTTTCTTTCAGGGACCATTTAGGATCTTAGACAAAATTTTGGTTTTTGATTCGAAATAAGTGTTGGCCAACTTTTAAGGCTAAAAATGATTTATCATTCAAGAACCACTTAAAATCTCAAATGAAACTTTGATTTTCCAGCTAGAGTTGGTGTTGACTAATTTTTAGGATTAGGAATGATTTGTGTTTTGGGGACTATTTAGGATCTTAGATAAAAGTTTGATTTTTGGGTCGGAATTGGAATTGGAATTGGCCAGCTTCTGGGGCTCAAATCTCTCTTCTTATTCTTCTTTGTCTTGCGAATTTATACCATCTTATTGCATAGGCCATTGAAAAATATAAAGATAAGAATTTTATTGAGAAAACGACATTGGGAGTTGAAAGATACTTGAACCATCACATAAATGAATTTCTTAGAGCTTACAATCTATAAGAAAAATGAAACAACTTGAGTGGACTCAAGTAGGTGGCGGTTTTTGGGTACTTTTTATTAATGGAGAAGTTGTGCGAGAAGTACTATGTCAATAGCTAGGGATAGTGATGTTATTGGTGGCAGTTGGTTGAACTAGGCAAAGCAAGTTTAGTCATGGCTGCAAGGAAATTTTTTCAGTAGGGCACTTTACTCAGGCCATAAACCTTTATTTGTGTGAAAAGTTGTCTACATTTTCCCAGAGGCTTTTGGTTATGTTGAACTCGAGGAGTTAGACACCTTAATGTATGAACATCTTCGCGAGAATTCGCAGAGCAAAAAGGACTAAGCTTTGAGGAGCAACCATGAGGCGAAGGTACTCATTATCGTCTCCGGGGGTGTGCTTGGTACAATGATCTAGGGATGGATTTGACAATGTTAGTCCATTGTTTGGAGTCAACGTTGGGAAGGATAGCTATTGATTCGACGAAATTGATGGGGCTTGGCTATGCACCTCTCATCTTGCTTGGCTAAGTTTAGTTTACTCGAGAATCGAGGATAGTTCCCAGCTTTTGTGAGAGGATTGAGAAGGTTCAAGGAGTAGATATTCTATTGGGTGTTAAATTCAACAAAAATAAATTTCTATTATTAAAATATAATTTATAATTAGCAGTGGGTGCAGTTGTATTTCACAAGGATTGTTAAATTTTATTTCTTTCAAACTTATTAAATAAAATAGAAAATAAGGGGGGATTTTATGAAATGAAAAACTTAGAATTTCAAAAGTAAAATAAATGACAAATAAAACAAAAAATCAATAAGGATGAAATTTTGCCTAAGTTAAAATGTCAGTTTGGTTTACAGATTTGATCATTGATGCAAAGATAAATTCCTTATTCTTGAATGAACTGATTATAGTTAATTAGAGCACCCTAATAACCGATCATCAATGCAAAGATAAATTTCTTATTCTTTACTGAACATGTTATAGTTAATTGGAACGCCCTAATAACTGATATCTTCTTACTATTTCGATAACTAAGAGAAGTTTGTTAGTTATTTTCCTTTCTAGTAAACAACCCTGAAGAAATGCTCATAGGATTCAATTTATCAAAAGCATTATAAACTAGAGAAACCCAGCCCTAGTCAACAAACACAACAAGTGGGGTTTATTTAGATTAGATTATTTATCTCCATAACATAAATTATGCATCTTCCTATGCATGACTATGTTATTCGCCACAAGTATTAGAACAATTAAACAATTATGGATTTAAACTTCTAATTGGTAGAGCAAGTATTATAAGCAATTAATTTGTGCCCTAAATTCAATAAACCTAAAATATTCATAATGAAAATGGAGGATAAATAAATACTCAAGAAATAAGAAATACAAACTAAATAATTAGATCTCACAAATATTAAAAAACCCAAACTTCGATAATCCCCTAAGTTAGAATGAGAGTTTAGTAACTCATGCTTGAGAGAAAAAAATGTAGAAAATTAAACATGCTAGTTGAAAGATAGATTTGGTCTCATCCTTCATTCCATATGTATAGCCTACTACTCCTAATGTATCTTAAAAATTAGTTAGGAATCCTATGAGAATAACTAGACTTAAATTCTCCTAATTAAAGATACATAAATTGAAATATTCCAAAAATATACAATTGCCAAGGGGGGTTGAATGCTTCCTAATCGAATTTGTATAGAATCTTGGGAAGTAAGGCACGTCTGTGCACAAATTATTTCTTGTTTTCATTTCTTATCTCATCGAGAATGTGATTTTTGCTTTAAGCATATCAAATACTCAACTTTCAACTGTATTTAGCTCGAATCTTCAAGTTGGTTCATGAAATGTAAAATTAAAATTAAAATTCAACAATTAAATATTTTTACAATTAATCGTAAAAAAAATTTATATGAATGAAATGACAAATATGCAAATTAACATATTCTGTAACACATCGGGAGACTATTCAAAAGTGGCTTGGGCGAAGCCATTGCCAACCAAAGCTAATAGGGGTTTCGAGCTTAGAAAATCGGATGCTCAGTCAGAGCTGAGTTGGGAGGTTGATCAAGCAACGATGGAAAGAAAAATGGCCAGTAATAACATATATCACCTTTTCACATATTCTATTTACTTTCTTTCACTCGCCGTCGTGGTATGTTTTTCTGTGCGCATAATTTATATTATAATATTCTAATTTTGTTGCTAAATAATTAAAACTCAATTATTTGGGACAGAGAAATTTCGACGTAATACCTAAATTTAAAATAAAGAAAAAATTCAAAATTTATTAGTCAAAATATAAAGAACTTTACTAAAATAGATATTGAAATTTCAAAGAATACATTCAAAACAGGCAAAAAATTCAGAAAGTGCATGAAATTGAAGTATTTTGAATCAAATTGAAGAACTAAACCCAAAAGAAATCCGCAAAACATACCTAAACATACTATCTTAGACTAAAAATTCTTAATCAATTATGATTAACACGACATAAATTTTTTCAACGGAGAATTAGAGCGGTTTTCAGAGCATATATGCTCTTCTTTTATTGGTGCTATTTTTGTTTTTCATCAATTAACTATGCCGAAATTCTTTCCAGACTTCTGTTGATGGATGAAGCAAATGGCTCATCAAAGAAGTTAAAATCCATATCACAGCTCCACTATTAACTCACTTAATGTATGCTAATAATTTAACAATTTTTCTGCAGAGCTAATGGCGAAGAAGCAAACTGTGTCACTGCTGTTGAGGGATGAAGCAAATGGCCTTATTAAAGAAGTTAAAATCTATCTGACTGCTCCACTGTTAACTCACTTAATGTATGTTGATGATTTAACAATTTTTTTGCAGAGCTAAAGGCGAAGGAGCAAACTGTGTCATGGGTTGCTTAAGTATATCTGGGAAGTGGACAGGCCAGAAGGTTAAAAAAGAAAAGTCTAGACTTTATTTCAGCAAAAATGTGGACTAAAGGACCAAGAGGAAATGATGCAGAGTGTAATCACAAGCTCAAACACTTGGGGAAATCATTCTGTCGAACTCATTTGCATAACGAGGACTTTGGTGACCTATTCTAAAAGCTTGATTAAAAACTTAGTGGATGGAAATGCAAGCTTCTGTCCCTCCTGGCGCGAGGTGTTTTGATCAAAAGTATGCTGCAGTCTTTTTCGAATTTTCAAATGGCGACCTCTTTGTTCCCGAAATCAGTGTGTGATTAAATTGACTTCTTACTTATGAATTTCTGGAGGGGAGCTTAGGATAAAAAGGATTAAAACTTACATGTTGGAATTCTAGGAATTCTATTTGTTTACCTAAGAGAACTGGCGGTTTAAGCTTTCGGAAAACTGCAATGTTTAACAAAGCAATTTTCTCTAGACTTACATGGAACATGGCTGCAAATGAGGATTTGCTTTCGGTGACCTCTTGAAAGGCGAGTATCTTAGGCAAGATACCATCCTTGCAGATTTCTGGGGCCCAAAGTGACTCATCTTTTCTCTAGAAGTGTATTATGAAGTGCAAAGATTTTATCAAGAAAAATTCATGTCTCTCTGTGTCTATCAATTCCTCAATTTGCACTTGGACGGAGCCTTGGATCCCTTTTACTGAATCTCATATTCTGGTGCCTCTAGACCAGTCATCGCCTGCCCTGCTTGAATCTTTGCTGGTGAAAAATCATATTGGTCAACTTGTTGGTGAATGGAACATTTCCTGGCTGAAGGAACATTTTCATGAAGATTCCGTCCATCATATCTTAGAACTCCAATTTGTCCTCCCTTAAGATGACAGATGACTCATCTGGACTACCTTCAAGTCAGGTAGTTTTGACACAAAATAAGTGTATCTTAATCTTATTAATTTCTTTGATTCGTCATCAGATGGTCTCATTCCATGGCTGAAATGTTTGGTCGTCCCAGATTCACGAGAGATTTAAAGCCTTCCTTTGGCGTGTGCTCCATAATCTGCTACCTACAAGATGTAGATTATCTCAGCTTTTTCACATCCCGGGTCGATCATGTCTGATTTATCAAGAAAAGGAAGAATACTTGAAACATCTATTCTTGATATGTCCCCTCATTGTGAAGATGTTCTTTGCATCAAAGCGGTCCTTCAAATTGGAACACTTCCAAACTGCTTCTATTGTGAATTGGGTTGCTAAATTGGTGAATCCCTTGTCTCGGATTTTCTTGTCATCTGAACTTCGGGAGGAAGTCCTTGTCTTCACTTCTATCGCTATGCACGGAGTTTGGGTGATAAGAAATGATTCTATACATGGTCATCTCTTTTGTGATGAGACTGCTTGGTTTGCTTCGGTGTTTAAGAAAGGTGATGCTCGCAGGAAGGCCCATCAAGTAAAAAAAAATTGCTTTGAGCTACTCCTCTACCAGTGGCAAATGGTTCCCGCCTCTCTTCGGTTGGATCAAGGTCAATACAGATGCTACGTGTAAAGATGGAGAGGCCTTTGTTTCTGTAATATTGAGGAATTGCAGACGGTCTATTATTTTGCCAAAGTGATTAACTTGTTTTGTCAAGGTGCTCTAGCAGCAGAAACAGGTACTGAGGGAAGCTACTGTTTTGATTAGCGAATGGAAACTCATTTTTGAAAACGATTGTCACAAGATGGTAAAGAATCTTTCTGCAGGTGTTCATTGGACGGTCGAATTTGAACCCCTGGAGGCCCAAAAATATTGGAATCTTGGGCCTGCTCGGAGGTTTTGTTTTGTGAACAGGTGTGCTAATAGAGCAGCCCCTAATCTTGCTACTTGGGCTAAATCCTCCAATTGGGTTGGTGAGTGTTCTCCTAATGGTTTGCCCGTTTGTGTTTTCTGTGATGGGGGTTACCGCCTTGTAGACATTCTCTTTTAATTAATGAAATTTGCCTTCTATTAAACAACCAAAAAAAAAAAAAAAAAAAGGTTTGGGCCTAAAGATAAGTAGGCGGTAGATGGACATATGTCCTGAGTTAGAAGAGAATTTTCAAGTTTGAGTTGGGACTCAATTTGCTAAAATGAGTTTTGTCTCTACAGTAAGATTATTAGATGTTATGGAATTTTATTAGATTAAATTTATGACACCAACAATATTTTGTTGGTTGGCATGCGTTACACTACTATAATTAATTTATTTAATTAATACTCAAATTCGTGGCATAAAATTTCTGAGTTCAAACATTGAATTTTTATACAAGAAGTTAATGCCTGTTTAGATATGTTTTCATTTTTATTTTTTGTTTTCAATATTTTCAAAAGTTAAAAAGTTAGTTATAATTTTAAAAATAAAAATAAAATCTAATATATATAACGTAAAATGATGTTCAATTCTATTTTAAGTATATTTTTTATGTGGCAATGATGTGGATAAGTTATTTTTGTTCATATTTGCCATGTCAAAATATTCCATATATAATATATGTAACTCCCTATAACATATTTTCATATTTATCTTTTCTTTAAGCAAATATATTTCCGTATATAATGTGTAATTTTCTACATTAATTTTTGTAACTCCCCATATTAATATATAATTTTTGTAACTCCTTATATTGTTAATTTTATTCCTTTTACCTATGTCAATATATATAATACACTATCAATATTTATTTTAATATTAATGTAAAAAGATTATATTAGTTCATTTTTTGTAACTTCATATTTAATTTTGATAAATATTCAATATATATATATATATATTAATGCGTAAACTTTTTATAATAACTTTTGTGACTCCTTATTTTAATATATATAGTTTTTGTACTCCTTTCTATGTATGTTGTCTAATAGTTTTTTTTTAATATTTATCATTTGCATTCTCAAATTTAATTTTTTGAATAATTATGGACAACCATACATAACTAGGCATATGCATAAGTCTATTTGTTGATGCAATTTAATAGTATTTTCTTACTTAAACTGAAAATCCTAACAACAATTTATATTATGAAAATAATTTAACATACAATTTACTATTTCAAAATAGAACAATATTTGTCTTTTTCTTTTCTCTGCCTTTGGAAAATTAATCTTTTTGTGAATTAAATTTTATTTTCTTAAAAATGCGTTATTTTATAGTACATATATATATATATATATTATTTTTCTAATATTTTTAATTTTTCTATTTATGAACTAGGATAAATATTTAGAAAAAAATTTAAGTTCTAATTTAAGTACATTTTTATGTGGTAATGACATGTATAAGTTAATTTTATCTATTTTTTCCATGTTAATGTATTTTTATATCTAATGTCCTATCAATATTTATTTTAATATTAATATAAAAAGCTATACTAATTCATTTTTATAACTATGTGTTTAATTTGAGTAAATACTCAATATATGTATATGTATATAAGTTAACATAAATGAAACTCTTTATAATAATTTTTGTAACTCTCTTTAACAATATATAGTTTTTGTAAATCCTTATTTTATTGTCTAATATTTATATTTTTTTAATACAATTATGGATGAATATATACATATGTATATATAATGTTGTGCATATATATACAAGTGTATTTATCAATATTGCATTTTAGTTATTGTGTCTTGCTTCATAAATATTGTGCATATATAAATTTTTTATATATGAATTATTTTAATAATACAAAATTTATTATAACTTAATTTTATGTATTAAGTCATGTTATTTCATGAGTTATCTCTTATTTCATAATTAATTTAGTATGTTAATTAAGTTAAATTATAGTTGAAAAAATTTCTAAATCTTACCTAAAAATATTTAAAAATATTTGTACTAGAATATTCTAAAATATAATTTACTATTTAAAAATATAAAAATATTTGTCTTCTTTCTTCTCCAACTCTATACGGTCATTCTCTTGGTATGTTAATTTCCCCCCCTTGAAGATGTAAGTATGTATCGTACTCATATATTTTTCTAATGTTTTAATTTTCATGCTAATGAATCAAAATAATTTATAAAAAAGAAATTTGAATTCCTTATGGTAAGTTAAAATATTTTATCTTCTATTATCTAAGTTTATTTTTCGAAGTTGAATTCGTTAATTTCTTTAAACTAAGTTAATGCTAAAGTGATTTTTTAAAAATTTTATCTTATATTATATTTTGTGAATAATTTATTGAATTTATAGAATAATTTAATATTTAGTCATTAATTTCTACGTAGAAATAGATTAATGCTTGGGATTTATTTTGATGAAACATAAATCATGTCATATGACATCTTGTTATGTCATATTTACATCATCAATTATATTATATTTAATAAAAATTTTAAACTTGTTTATGTATTATATTTATAATATTTGTTCAAAATATTAATATCTAAACTATATTTAAAATTAAATAAAATAAAAATTTAAACTTATCACCCGCTGTAATGCACGGGCTAATAACTAGTTGCAGTTGATTGTTTTATTTGAGAATATTGATTAACATGGATAATCCAACGTTAGTTAAGGGATGGCACCTGCCAGGTATGGGGTGGGGAGCTACTTCCCTGTTTCTATCCTTGAAATCCACCTTGTACCCTATCCCCATCCCCAATCCCCATCGTGGGAAAATTTTGCCCCTGTCCCGATTTTCTAAATCTCCATGGGTGCCTACAAGGATCCCTAAAATAATATACATTACCAACTTATCCCAACTTTATGACTAGAAATCTAATATATATAAACTAAAATGATGTTCATTCCTATTTTAAGTATATTTGTTTTTAGCAATGATGTGGATAAGTTAGTTTTGTTCATATTTGCTATGTTAAAATATTCCATATATAATATATGCAACTCCTAATAACATATTTCCATATTTGTCATTTTTTTTATGCCAATATATTTCCGTATTAATAGATATATGTAACTTTCTGCATTAATTTTTTTAACTCCCTATATTAATATATAATTTTTGTAACTCCTTATATTGTTAATTTTATTCCTTTTACCTATGTCAACATATATATAATACACTATCAATATTTAGTTTAAAATTAATGTAAAAATATTATATTAGTTCATCTTTTGTAACTCCATATTTAATTTTGATAAATATTCAATATATATATATATATATTAATATGTAAACTTTTTATAATAACTTCTATAACTCCTTATTTTAATATATAGTTTTTGTACTCCTTTCTATGTGTGTTGTCTAATAGTTTTTCCCCCCCTAATATTTATCATTTGCATTCTCAAATTTGATTTTTAAAATAATTATGAACAACCATGCATAACTAGGCATATGCATAAGTCTATTTGTTGATGCAATTTAACAGACTTTTCTTACTTAAACTAAAAATCCTAACAACAATTTATATTATGAAAATAATTTAAACATACAATTTACTATTTCAAAATAGAATGATATTATTCTTTTTCTTCAACCTTTATAAAATTAATCTTTTTGTGAATTAAACTTTATTTTCTTGAAAATGCATATATTTTATAGTACATATATTGTTTTTCTAATATTTTTAATTTTTCTATTTATGAACTAGAATAAATATTTAGAAAAAAAATTAAGTTCCAATTTAAGTACTTTTTTATGTGATAATGACATGTATAAATTAATTTTATCTATTTTTTTTCATGTCAATGCACATTTATATTTGATGTCCTATAAGTATATTTATCAATATTGCAATTTAATTATTATATCTTGCTTCATATATATTGTGCATATATAAATTTTTTATATATGAAGTATTTTAATAATATAAAATTTATTATAATTTAATTTTAAGTATTATGTTATGTTATTTCATAAGTTATCTTTTATTCCATAATTAATTTAGCATTTTAATTAAGTTAAATCATAGTTGAAAAAAATTCCTAATTCTAACCAAAAAATCTTTTAAAATATATGTACTAGAATATTCTAAAAATACAATTTACTATTTAAAAATATAAAAATATTTGCCTTCTTTCTTCTCCAACTCTATTCAGTCATTCTCTTGGTATGTTAATTTTTTTCTTTTTCTTTTTTCCCTTGAAGATGTATGTCTATATAGTACTCATATATTTTTCTAATGTTTTCATTTTCATGCTAGGAATCAAGATAATTTATAAAAAAGAAATTTGAAGTCCTTATGGTAAGTTAAAAATATTTTATCTTATATTACTTAAGTTTATTTTTCGATGTTGAATTCATTAATTTCTTTAAATGAAGTTAATGTTAAAGTGATTTTTTTTAATTTTATCTTGTATTATATTTTGTGAATGGTTTATTGAATTTATAAAATAATTTAATATTTGGCCATTACTTTCTATGTAAAAATAGATTAATGCTTGGGATTTAATATAATGAAACATAAATCATGCCGTATAAAATATTGTTATGTTTTATTTAAATAATCAATTATATTATTTTTAATAAAATTTTTAATTTTTTTAAGTTTGTATTTGTAATATTTGTACAAAATATTAATATCTAAACTGTAGTTAAAATTAAATAAAATAAAAGTTTAAGCTTATCGCCCGGTCTAATGCACGGGCTAATAAGTTGTTAGGAATAGGAATTAAAATTTAGGAATACGAATTAAATTATAATTACATATTTTTCTTATTATTTATACTTTAGGATTAATTGATTCTTATAATTTAGATGAAATTTCTAAAATAATTAAAAAATATTACATATATATAAATATATTTGATGGGGATGGGAACGAGAACCTGGTAGAACGGAAAGTATAATTACCGTTCCCATCTCGGCTAGTCTTGGGGTATCTCCATCCGCATGGGAAAGAATTTCCCAAATTTGGGGACCCCAATTGCACAGGACCACAAAATTGGAGATTAATGTGCCAGCCCTACGCTAGTTGATCGTGGCTGCGGGCTAAGTTTACAAATAAGGAGGGTGGACTGGAGAGTCCCATTCCTAGCAGGAAAGGACAATTCCAAAATGCAACGCGAAGGGTCGGCCTAACTCATCCTGTGTCCTCTTATTCTGTCTTAACTATTTTGAAATTATTTTTTGGACTTTCATCCAACGTCCTAATCATATTTAATGAGTGCATGTGTAGTCGTGACGGGAAATTTTTCATGTGAAGGAACACATGTTGAATGCATCAATATCACAACAAATAAAATAAATTCTAACCACAATTTTAATAAGTGGAATTTCTAAAAGTATACACATGCATAGATACATTTTAAAAACCACGAGCAAATGGTCTTTAGGTCGATACGGGTCGACCACGGGACTTACCAAATGAGGTCAATACAAGTTGACTAGATAGATATACATTTGGGCCTCATGGGCTGTCTCGTTTGAAGCTGAGCTTATTGGGCCTACTGAATTATCCCATATTATGAATCCCCCCAACTCCCGGTCCTGATCGAGCTTGTCGATGAGAAGGGGTAGGGAGTTTATATTCGAACAAAGCAGGTAATACATTCGACCAGGATTTCCGAGCTTTTGACCTGGGTTTTTGAAATTCCGACCCGGGATTTTGAAATATCGACTAGGGTTTGAGGCGGTTTCTTTGCATTTAATGCGGCTATCAGTGCGCAGGATACGAAGCGTGCAGAATATGAAGCGTCTAGGATAAAAACATACGGGGGCAGGCTGTCATAATGGCAGTTACACGGTTTCCCACACACGATTGCCTATAAATAAGGAGGGGGGGGGG
>JACGDI010004478.1:316825-334812 GCA_014898725.1 Jacaranda copaia
ATAGATATACCTTTGGGCCTCATGGGCTGTCTCGTTTGAAGTTGGGCTTATTGGGCATACTGGATTATCCCATATCAAAATGTTATTAAAATTTAACTAAAAAGAGCTTATAAGCTCATAAAATAAAATATTAAGACTTTATAATTTCTTTTTTAAAAAAATAAAAAATTTCTAATTTATTTTTAAAATTTAAAAAGATTTTTTTAATTTTAACTATTTTTATTATAAAATTACCTACTTAATATATTTTTGCAATAAACTGCATTACTATCATCTAATTCCATATATAGAAGAAAGTAGTGACAAGGGTGGCACAACTCTCCCCTGTTTATTTTAGCAACTTATTCCAAGATTTCCTCACTAGACGCACCGATCCTATACTCCAACAAATATCACATCTAATAAGTTTTCTTTTGTTGAGGAGACTATAGCATGAACCGAAACCTACACCAGGTAAGGCTATTAACCAAGAAAACGATAAGTAGTATGTCCCACTTGAACAACGTCCATCAGGAGAAAAATCAAAGTTTGCTTTACATGTTTCAATCTATTACCTTGAAGTCCCACTTAACTACATCATTGCATCCATGCTATGGCTACCTTAGCCCACGGAAAGCTAGGAAGCCAAGGTAATTGATGCTTGAAGGATTGGTTAATGCTACATTAGATCGAGTGCAACATATAAATCCACTCGTAGTCGTTTGATTGCGTAGGGTTGGGTCGTTCTCATCACCCAATCTCTTACAATTAAGTGGCTTTTTTATTTTATTATTATTTTAATCACAAAAAATTTAGATGGGTTCGATGTCCCGTCACCACCAAGGCCAAGACTATACCTCTGGGTCTTATAGACACTTATAAAGGTACTTACAGATAGCCCACCAATAAAGTCTTCATGTCAATTGAGGTAGTTGACCTGTGCGAGGTTCATGCCGCTGCTTACGATTCAATGACATCATATCCCTTAAAGAAGTGTATTGAGTTTAGATTTCATCCCATAGGTGACTCCAGCGTGCACAAAAACTTGTTTCCCTATCTTTTGCAATGGAAAGTCTCAATTTAGTTTTCTTCCAATAGCTTCTCTTGCCCCATAGGAACATCTTATGAATTTTTAAAATATTATTTATCCAAATTTTTTAAAAGTTTATTTTTAAAATAAAATTCAGTGTAAATTGAAAATATCTTACTATAAAACATTTTAAATAAATATTGCCAATCACCCTCTTGATACACACAGAGATATCTCAATACACATCTCAAGTTAATTGGTTAGCAATAAAATCTTGACCGAGCAACGTAAGGTTAAGGTTTTAAAACTGTACGAGCATATTAGGTTCTAGTTCAATACATGGTTTGGTTTCAATCTCATTAATTGAGTTTGTTATCTTATTATTACTATATATTATTCCGAATTATATTTATTGACGCTACAAACAAGATGAGCTATTGCTATCCATTTAATTATGACACCTATAACATTAACGTGTCACTATGTATATTTACACAGGGGCATGCCTGATTTTATTTTAAGCCATCATTCCACATTTATGATGACAGTTATTATGACATATTTTAATTAGTATAACAGGGATTATTGTCACGACTTTTCTAATAACACAATTAGATAGTATACGTACAATAGTTTAAATTAAGTGCAATAAAGGTTATTAATGTTCCAACTCTTTAATAACGTAATTAAATAGCATACAACAGCGTAAGCGTTGTAATAGTTTAATTATATATTATGGCTTTTTTCGTTGTCATAATAGATATATTTTTTTAATGTGATTATTGATGAATCAAAATTTTTGTATTGATTATATATTGACCACTATGTAATTATCGCTTCTAAAAAGATCAAACGATTGCCATATGCAATATACGGAAAAAGAAAAAGAAAAAAAGATAATAGCAAAGACCCGCACAATGGAAATCGCTTTAGCTAAGTCAAAATCCAAATCAGTTTAATTAGTAAATCCTAGACCTTAATATTGTTATTCAAAAAATAGGAAATGACAATCAGTCAATCATACTAATTAAAGTTGTGCTACACCACTACTCTATATATTGAAGCTGATTTTTCTTATAATAATACTGATTTTAATATTAATAATTATTAGATGGGGATATGAAAGAGCGAGACCAAGTTTTTGCATGGATCCACAAGACATGCAGGCATTCAATGATTAATGGAGATATACTAATTAATAGGGATTAGGGATTAGTCATGCATTTGGGTATTTTCAGTGCTGTTCTGGGGACCCATCGTAATGATTTATAATTCAATTAATCAGTCAAACTAATCTTAATATATATATATCTATTACAGATTGAATTCATTCTTACATGCATCTGAACAAATCCTGACTCATACGAGATTGCAATTGCCAATTGTAAATCTATATGATGTCGTGCATGTCATGCCCTATGCTTCTAAGTTACTTCATTTTGATCGATGAAGTACAAGAATTTGTCTAAATTAATTAATTAATTAATTATATTTAGTTCAAGATGTTTCCCCAATTCATCTAAATAATCATCACTAATGTAAGATTAACCTTATAACAACATGTATAACCTCAATCTCAAAACTCAAATTTTTTCCAAGGAATTTAAGGGGGTGTTTGGTTTTATTTCCAAACCCCATTTTCTCAAATTCTACTATTCGAGAAATAAAAATCATTACTTTTTAAAAATTTTCACCCAATATAATCTCCATTTTTATTTTTAAAACACATTCTCCAATAACTTATATATCTTCTTCTAACAATCTATATATCTTCTCTCTATTTCATTATTTCTATCTCTCTCTACTTACAACATATTAAAACCAATATAATTATTATATTTCTAAATATTTCATTCAAATACATTTTCATTTCCACATCACATCACATCACATAACTAATTCTCATCATTTTAGAAATAATAAAAATGAAAAATGAAAATAGAAATAAAACCAAACAACCCCTAAGCCTCATACGATGGGGAATGAGTAACTAATGCATTTAATTTTAAGCATTTATCAAAGAATAGACTGTGAGCTTAACTCATGCTAAGAGCTAGCTCATGAGGCGAGGTTCCTAGCCTTATATAGAGTTGCAATCTTGTATGCATCTCAATTCAAAAAATAATTCATTTATTTTAGATCCAGTTTCCATTAATCAATTATTCTTTAGACAAACTCTTTTATATGGGTAGCAATTCCTTGTCTAAATAATATAATTTATCTAAATCCTAATTTTAAAAATGGGTATTGAATTTAATCCACTCAAAAAATTAGCTCGAGAAATAAAAATTGTTGAATGCTAATAGAGACTATTTATTTATGTTATTGATATGGGAATTTATCAGCATTTGAAAAGTCAAGAGTTGGAAAGGTTTGATTTTGGTTGGAGTTAAAGTCGCTGTATATATTTGGAAATGTCTTCATCAAACTCTATAACATTTTAAATTCATTTGTGCAGGTAGTTTGTTTTAATTTTTTTTTAATATTTCTTATTCTTTTTCTTTTTAATTTACACATGCAGTGATGATTACTTTACTGGACGGAATCCCATCTTCATTTACACACCTATATTTCATTAGTCCTGGAACAATCCCATCGTCATTTTTGAGGTTGGATTTTTTCAATGCTTAACAAAAGGATTTTGTCGATATATATTTATATAAATGAATTTTTTGTCGATTGTAAACCAAACGTCACGTCCAATAATGTGTTTCATAGACATATGCTCTAATCATTTAAACGGTTTAATTACAATTTACCTCATTGTATTTTAAAAAATTATTAATTTACCTTCTTATAAAAATAAATGTTCAAGCTATCTCTTTATGTTTTAAAAAAATCATGCACACCACCTCCTCCTTTCCATTTGCTACCTATTTAACATAATTTTAATATGAAAAGACTAGTTTACCCTTAATCATTTAATATATTTTCAATTCAATTTAAATAACCTTTTATTATCATTTTTTTCTTCTCTTTCATTCCTTTCTTTTCTTTTTGTTTTCATTTCTTTCTTCTTCCATTATTTCATATATTTCTCACTTTATACACATATAAATTTATCATTATTTTTTATTTTTTATTATTTCATATATTCTTATTTTATACATATGTATAAATTTATTTACAAAATATAAATCACTTTTATTTTTATCTTATCAATTATATTAATCTTTCTTTCTATTAATTCATTCTAAATTAAATTAAATTTAAATTTTTAAAAAATATATAGCATATTTTTTATTTATATTTAAATATATATAAATTTATCTATAAAATTTAAATAACTTTTATTTATATTTTTTTCCTAATTTTTTATTTCAAATTAAACATTATATATATTTATTAATAAATATATAATATATTTATACATATATATATATATATATATTTGTTGATAAGATATTTATATATTTATTATCATATATATATGCTAATATACATAATAATATATACAATATAATACGTAATAATATATAATACATATATGATATTATATATATATATATAATTATTTAATAACATTATATAATATATAAAATTCCACCCATCCAACCCCCAACCCCCGTTCCTCCACCTCAAGCCTAACCACGCCTCAGCCCCCACCCCATACTTGATGGGCTGCCATGGTAGCCATGGCCATGGCAACCCCCAACCCCGTCCTCGCCCCAATTTTGACCCCCCCAATCTCCACCCCTCACCCTAAATTTGATCAACACCATGGCCAAATTTGGCTACTAGCCGCCATGGCCATGGTTGATTTCGATTTTTTTTTTTAATCACTCACCCATCGTCATTGCTGGAGAGGGCTATTGGCGGCAGATTTCGATGGCAGGTGGATTGGGTAATGATTTATATATATATAATTGCACATAAACTTATATATAATATACACACATATATATAACATAATATATATACATTATATACATGGTAATATATTATATTGTATATATTTTATTTTTTTAAATTATAATATAATTTGATTTAAACTGTTGATTTTTTAAAAGAAGATCCAACGATTAATGAATAAGGGTATAATTATCTTTTTATATGTAGAAATTTAAGCTCAGATGTATGTAGGAGCGCGTGTCTTACACCCGTACTCTCAAGGAGTTCGTTGCATGAGTTTTTAAAATATAAAAGTATTTTTAATGTATTTTTTTTTATAAGGAAGTAATTTGTCAATTTTTCTTAACGCAAGGGCTGTTTGCACTTTATCCTCATTTAAACTATAGTTCGTTAGGCCCTTTGCATAGTTGTTCTCGAAATACCCTTGGAAACAATATCGAATTGAACAAATGTTCATATATATATATATATATATGTATTTACTTATATGTTGCCTAGTACTGTAATTAAGATTTGAGTCTGAACCGATCAAAGTTAATTGAATTATAGAATCATGAGGGTACAAGACAGCTAAATGAAGTGTATCAGACAACTTCAATTACAACTAACAATGTCTTGTTTTTGCATTTAATTTCAAATGTTAGGGATCCAAAAACCGTTCTATATGGGATTGGGCATGTGATAAGCCATGTGGTCCTAATTAATACCATATATACATGATTTATGGTCCCTCTTACAACCTATATATATATATATATATCGTGCACCTATTTATTTATCCCAAATTTTATTCCCATTTGTAAAAAATTTAAATTATCTGAAATAAATGTCGTGTTGACATTAGTTGTCATTAAATGTAGATGGAATAATTAACAACTGTAACAAGTTTAGCCTGGCAACAAGCAGTGATGATTACTTTACTAATGCAAAATGTTAACGCACTAATAATTCCGCTAGACGCTGTCAACGACTGGGGGGCTTTTTTTATATATATATATATTGTTGATTGATGTATTTAAATTATGAGAGTAGTTGACAATTATAATAATACAGTTTAGTTTGAATACTTTTTTTCAGAAAACTAATAAAATATTAATGATCATAGGGTCGAAGTACATATCTTTTGTTTAAGCTAATTATTAGTATTAAGAAATAAATCCACAAATTAATTCAGTGCCATTAAAGCCAGTATGTGGTAGA
The DNA here is from genome assembly GCA_014898725.1 of Jacaranda copaia. NCBI lineage: Eukaryota > Viridiplantae > Streptophyta > Magnoliopsida > Lamiales > Bignoniaceae > Jacaranda > Jacaranda copaia. The sequence continues at coordinate 322,887 of JACGDI010004478.1, forward strand.
ATCTACAGCTCCATTTGTTGGTCTCTACATGCCTACGTGTACGGAAATGTAGTAAATACCCCAGTGTTTGGAGTCTACGTATATGTACGGAAACGTAGTATACATCTCTGTGGTCAAAGTACGCTTGCATTACATATTTTAGTTTTTGATTACATTAAGCTGATCAAAGTTGAGATAAAATATTTATATTCTATATATAATAAGCATTAACTCCCTTTGTTGTATTTTTTGAATATTTTTTTTTTTAAATGTTCTTAACTATAATCATGCATAGGTTGAGTAGTATTACAACTCACTATTGTTTCTAACTCTAATACTACCATGCACTTTACAATTTTTTGCTTTTATTCAAAATTCAAATTAGTACATTGAAGTTATTTAAAAAATATAGTATTATTACAAAAAAAATTATAATATTAGTGACAAAATAATAAGCGACAAGGTAAAAGTTGTCATTGATAACATTCTATTTTGTTAATAATGAAAATTTTTAAGTGATAATAATTTTTATTTTGTCACAATATGACTCAAATAGTGATACAAATTAATATTTTAAGTTGTTATCATTAACTATTAGTAACAGCCTAATGGCAATAAAAATCGTCATTATGATTTGTGACAAGATTTTTATTGTCATCATAGCTAGGTGTGTCACTAATTGTTTATGGTGACAACTTAAACACTATTTTTATCATTATTTAGTTTGTAAAAATCATTAGGATGACAAAACTAAATCTTTTGTCCTTAATATACATAATTAGTAACAACTTTTAACTGCCACTTATTATTTTGTCATCAATTTATTTTTTCTCTCGTAGTGTATACGAAAGACCATAATTCTTTATTTATTTTATACTGTAAACATTTTAACGCATATATAGAGTAGTGTCTTAAAATTGTTGGTGTTAATAATTATCAGCAAAATTGACAGATGTAATGAGTTTGAATTGAAACTTCCTAATTTATAAACGTACGTACATTATTATTTGATTTGGAAGAGTGTAACTGATTGAAAATTAATTGTTTAATGCTTACAGGCATTGTTGTATAGTTCGGGTTGTATGGCACCACTAAATATAGAAGGCGTGATACTTTTTATCAATTATTGCTTAGTTCTCCACGTATGGAGTCATTAAATATGTAAGAAAATAAAGTTGCACATTTGCTAATAATTATATATTTTGGCTCAACAATAAAGGAACTAAAGAATATGTAAGAGGGATTCATTCATTTTGAGTGAAATTTTTTGGGAATTTTCCAGGGCTTGACCTGATTTAGCTTCCGGCCGGCTCCAATGAGACAACTTGAATATGTCGAATGCAAACAAGAAGTTGAAAATTTTTACTTGGCATTAATTTCGAACACCACTTAATAATATCAAATTATAGTACTTATGCAATTTAATACAGTAGCTTAACCCTGTTCATCTTTTTGAGGTTTCTTGTCCTCATTTGGAACGGTCTCTTTGAGATGCAGCGAGTATGACATCAATGGCTTCTTTAACCTGAGAAAGATTCGGAGCCTTTCCACCTTGGGCAGGCCAAAATTCATCAGTTGCCAATACCTAAACATTTTATTACAAAGTCATTATCAAAACTATAATAATGAGATTTTGCAATAATCTCCATCTCTCCTCTCATAGAAAAATTGCAATTTTAGTCCACCAACTATGCTCTCTTTTGATTTAGTTCATTTGTACAAAAAATTAGTAAATTTAGTCCAATTTTTTGCAATTTTAGTCAATCGAGCTGAAAAATTTTGAAATTGGGCTGAAAATTGTTGAGTCAGCATTGATTGGGCCTATATACTAGGGATTTTGCGACATTTGTCAAACAGCTCCACATTAGCTTTCTTGTCAGCCATCACGTCACAATAATGGTTGAAACTCAAAAATACAAAAAAGAAAAAATGCCAAAGGAATTTTTTTTTTTTAAATAATGACAGGTAAAAATTACAAAATATTAAGATAATTTCAAATAAACATGCAACTAAAAAAAATTGAAACTTTTTTTGAAAAAATAGTATGTGAAAAATTACCAATTGTCAAAATAATTTCAAATAGTTGTAGCAATTGAAAAAAGAAAACTGAATTTTTTTTCCTAAATAGTGACATGTGAAAAATTAGTAAATATTTAATTATGATAATTCTAAATAATATTTAATTTTTTTTATTCATTTCAAGTTTATATTTTTTATTAATAATATTTTTTAAAAATAATAGTGTGTGAAAAATTATCAATTGTTAAAATAATTTCAAATAATTGTAGCAATTGAAAAAAAATTAATTTTTTTTCTAAATAATGACATGTGAAAATTAGGAAATATTTAATTATGATAATTCAAAATAATATTTAAATTTTCTTTTATTCATTTCAAGTTTATAAATTATTAATATTATTTTTTATTTATTCTATATACATATATAAATCTATCTAGATATATATATATATATATATATTTATTTATATAAAATAAAACCCCCCCTCCCCTCCAACTCTTAACACGTTGCCATGGCAACATACATATTAGCCGGATTTGGCCATTGGCCACCATGGCCATGGCGGCTTGGTAGCCTGGTGGCCGTTTTGGCTACCGTCATTTTTTTTTCTTTTATTTTCGTCGGCAGTCAAACGACCGCTGATGCCTTTTTTTTTATTCTTGTTTTTCTTTTGTTTATGCCGATAGTCGTTTGGCTATCGGAGGCCCATGGTTGCCAACAACCAAAGTTGCCGTGCCCATTGGCTAGGCTGTTGGCAACTAATGGTGTTGGGGTTGGGATTTGCAGGATGGGAGTGGGGCGGGGAGATAAATATAAATATATATTTATAAATTATATATTATCTTATGCATTACATTATATATAATAATATATTATATATTATACATATATATTATATTATATATATAAATATAAATTTTTTAATTTTATTATTCTTTTAAGTATTTTTTTGGCTTTTCTTTTGAGGAGCATTTTTTATTTTTATTTTTTTCTCCTTAGCATTTTTCTTTTCTTTTCTTTTTTTTTTTATTTTAGCCATTTTGATGACATGGCAATGAAATGGATGGTGATGTGGTGCTTGGTGATAAATGTCACAAAATGCCCAAAGATTAGGCCCGATTAAGGCTGATCAAGATAATTGTGGGCCTATTTTAAATTTTCCAGTGTGAAGAGGTAAAATTACAAAAAATTGAACTAAATATCTTAATTTATGGGCCACTAGATCAAATGTGTTAACCCAATATTAAAATGAACTATAATCAAAAGAAGACATAGTTGGTGGAGCAAAATTGCAATTTCTCCATTATAAAATTACTTAGAGATGAATTACCTTCACTTGCAACTGCAGAAACTTGACGTAGCTGATTGCTTTTTCCAGCATTGTAACCAAATCAACCTGAATGCACAACATATGAAATTAGGACAATGAAAAAAAATTAAGTTGAAAATGTATTCACTTCATAATTTGGTAGCTATTTATAATATACACCTTGGAACCATTTGGAACAAGTTCTTGTAGCACCTTTAGCCGCTCACTGATTCTTTCTCTCCGATTCTATAACAAAAAACATTAATCTTTTTAATCAGTATATAACATTTCCTTTTCATTGCTCTTGAATATTTTGTGCTTAAACTTCTGCATAAAACTCTTTGAATGCTCCAGAAAGACGCAAACCTTGGCTGCAAGGCTCTGTGGATCCTTTGATGTCGATTCCAACTTTGGTTTGGGTTTCGCACATTGCTTCTTGAGAGCCTGCGTACTCTCTCCCTGAAATAGATGATCCCACTTGTTAGGAAATCAATTGCCTTTTTTCTTCATCAGAATAACTGAAAGTTTGAACTTTTACCAAAGATGGACGTTTATTGCGGCTTTTTTCTTTTGTATCTATCTCTCTGACTGCTTTAGCCTCTTGATCACTCAGCCACGGTAGATGCACTCCCCTACTTGGGGCACCACCATAGCCGGCGGCAGCATGATTGGTGGTGGGATTGATCAACTGAGTCTGATAACTACTAGGATACAAATCTTCTTCCCAAAATGGATATTCATTTTCATCTCCAAGCATTTTAGTGTACGAATTACCAGGCAGGGCCCGATTGGCATGCTCAAAGCTGAGCAATGATCCATTAGCATGAATGAAATTGCCATATTCGGGCTTGAAGCTGATCACAGAATGACCCTCCTCAGATAAATTATAAGCTGCGGCTTGGTACCCTAATCCATTAGAGTTTGTGCTGCTGGGACTTGACATTGAAGAAGAATTGCTCGTCGTAAAATTCTTGGCAGGCCCACATGCCTTTTCCGGGCTTTCGGGCTCTTGACAAATGCTCTCCTTGTGATCATCCATCCCATAAACATCCAAACAAGACCCCCCAAAACTGTTATCGTATAATGAACTAGATTGGATTGTAGGCATGGTTGTTGAATCATTAGGCATATGGTTTTTGCTGACTAGTGCCATAGATTGATCAAAATCTTGAGTAGAAATTTAGAATTAGAAGCTAAGGAACAAGACAAGATTGGAATAAGAGTCCAAGTATAGGTATTCAAATTATGTGGCTCATCTACTCTATAAACATTCGAATGTGTTTATTATTTTTATATGGTTGCATGGTGATTCTTAGCTGGCAGAGGGTTTTAGTAAATTGGGAGAAAGAAGAAAGAAAAGGAAAGTAAGATTAAAAGGGGAAATCTGCAAAACCCCCGGCGGTTCTTCCGCCATGCCCACGTCTGTCTTCAAGATTCCTTTCCTGATCAGCTTCCTACCTATTTTCCTGATCACTAAAGAATCCATGAGCACATGGATTCAACAGAATTTTTTTTTTTTAAATTTTTTTGGGTGTGCATTTTTCTGACATTCCTTTTATAGCTTGGCACTGGATTAATTACACAGTTGGATGAAACGTTGTAGCCTGTAGGCTACAGCTTCGTGTTTCGTCTTACGCGGAGAAGTTGGAGCTATTCTTGGAGTCATCAGAATCATTATATAAATTTAGATAATGCAATGTTTGGTGTTATTTTCATTGTTGCAGAAGAATTATTGTGGTGACTGGTGAAATGTATTTTTAAATATTGTATTAGAGAATGTAATGAAAATGTGTTTGAATGAATTATTGAAAATAATTAATGCAATGTTTTTTTGGGAAAAATGTCTTCGATGAGCTATTATGGAATAAATATTTTTATACAAATGTTTTTTGTCTCGCCCCAAAAATCAAACCATGTATTTTAATATTGAAGCGTGAAATTCAATCCCTAACAAATGATATTAGCAATCCAAAATCATAATGTTAGACAAGAACTAAAACAAATCCAAGCTAGTCTTGTAAAACAAAACTCAGAGTGCCAATACCTAATCTCAACTAAAACAAAATAGAATTCATTATATATAAAATAGAACTAATAAGTTTATGAGAAATATACTAGTATACTACAAAAATCCAAACTAAAACTTCAATCTTGATTCTTATCATATGCAGAATCCACCTCCTAGGGGTGTAAACAAGCCGAGTCGAATTCGAATATAGCAAGCTCAAGCTTGGCTCGTTGAATAGACGAAGGCTCGGACGAGCTTTATCAAGCTTTATTGAGCTCGATTCGATAAAACTTGTCATAAGTTAGTAGAAGAACTTGATTTATATAAATTTGTTATTTTCTAGAAAATAACAAACAAAATATTATTATCATTATCATTATCATCGTCATGAATCTTATTATATATAATTATATATACAAAATATTAAAAAGCTTGTTTAGGCTCATGAGCTTTTCGAGCCAAATATTGTTGAGTTTGGCTCAACTCGTTTAATTGATGAGTTCGAATTGTTCGTGAATCGTCTCATCTCATTTACACCCCTACCACCTCTTCACTAGGACTAGGATCTAGGTCTACCATAAGAAAGTTAAAGGGAAAAAAAAGTGTGAGTAAAAGATTCAGTGAATGCCAACTATGTGTAATGTGAGTCCATAAATTTAACATGATTGTACAATGAAAATTTTCAAGAAAAATATAAGCGAAAATCATCAAACATTCAAATAGTAATGAATCAAGAATTCAATAAACAGTTTCCTAAACTAACAACTTAAATGCGATGATTAAACAGTGTTTGTCGTAAACAGTCAACCTTATGACTCTTACTATAACTGTCCCTTATTGCTCCAAGCAAAGTGAGACCCTACTAAAACAATACCTGAGCCTAGGTCGAAGAGAAATCATACAACGCACCTCAACCACAAATAGCTTTTATTGTGCGTTTAGGGGATTAGGCCATGGGGCTTAGGATTCAAATAGCAAGCTGCTACTGCTCGGTGAAGTCTCTCGTGCACACAAATCAAGTTGAATCTAACTAACAGTAATAGGAATAGTGCCGGTAGTAGTAATAGAAATTTCAGCCAATCAACTGATCATTGAATTTAATTGCTAGTTTACAAGTATTAAAAATCATAAATAACATATGTTCTTGTAACCTGAAACAAAATAGAATAGTTTTTGTGCACAATGGAGTATAATTATAGTGCAGTGTAAATTGAAAACAAGTTACGATCAAATTACTAAAGCATATATCATTTAGGGTTTTAAAATATAATATCATAAAATATTTATAAGTTTAGGCACCCACCTTCAAAATCAATGTTAGAAGTCAACTATCTATTTCAGAGTTAATCAAATCAAATGTTGAGTCATCTAATTCATTTAATAAGCACATTAATTACTAATTTAACTGACTAATAAGACAAAACTTACTTGAGACTACCATTATGGATACCATAAGCATGTAGTACTTTAAAATCCAATAATCCTAATTAATACTAAATAATTTTATTGTACGTATTTTTCATTAAAATCCATTCAAAATTTCAAAATTATAAATATGAAAATTGAGCTCAATAAATTCTAGAACTCAATACTGAGTGAATCTTAAAAATTCTTATCAAGATATGCATATTAAATAGGTCTAACAAATTCCTTGAAGGTCTATATATGCCCATACATACACTGAACAACTTGTCAAATTTTCCACACACACATACAACCACATATGCTATCTAAACCCATAAAACTCACATACATATACAGTCAAGCCTATATGTGTGTGTGTATACATATATATATATATATATATATTCTATCATCCATGTGACAAAAGTTTTCTCCTTCCTCATTAGTTGGGTATGACAATGTGTGTACTAATGATGTAAACAAGACAAGAGGAAGGAGGAGGTCGATGCCACCCAACCCCTCCTTGAAGCAGCCGCATGTCATGTGATAGCTTTTTTTTAGTTTTTTGGCTTTTTGAAGTTTTAATATTTATAAAATTATGATGGTTGAGAATAATTTGATAATAATATTTTAATTATTATACCATGTAGTCGTAATTTGATACAGGCCAATATTATGTTATGTAGTTGTAATTGAATTTTTTAATGCAATTTGATATGGACCAATATTAATATTAACTGTGATTTTGAATCTTAAAGAAAAAAATATAAAAAACACAAAAACTTTGAACATAAAATTTTTTCTTAATCTTTAGAAAATTCACAAATTAAACATAGGACCAAAAAATTAAATATAGGATTATTAATAATTAGTAACATATATAATAAAAGTATAGTAAAAATTTATTACTATAATCTATGATAATTTTATTTATTATCATATAAATATTGTTAATTTTTTTAATAATGATGGAATTAAATGAAATTTTTATAATTTTAATAATAAGGATATATGGCATTTTAACTACATGATATAATAATTAAATTATTATTATCAAATGACCGACAACTATTATTAAAATTAAAAATTAAAAAAAAAAAGCTGCCACATGACATGTGGCAGCTTCAGGGAGGAGTTGGGTGGTGGGTGGCAACGAACTCCTCCAAAAGGAAATGAGGTTGATGCGTGGTCATATCTACATGCTTACGTTTACTCCTTAAAAGGCATGGATTGATGTGTTGATCGGTAAAATAAATATATATATATACACACACACTAAATAGGCTATTAGTTTTCTTATATATAAATATATATGGGTACAAAATTAAACATGCCTTAATATCTTATCAGTTTCCATATATATATATATATATATATATACATATTTCCCACCATTCTGACTATGCAACCATCAATTCCATATTTCCCACCATTCTTACTATGCAACCATCAATTCCATACTTAAATATATATATATATATATATATATATAACCTCATATACACTAACATTTTTGCAAGATATTGTTTCATGAAAAGCAAAAGAAATATTAGGAAATTGATGAGACCAACATTGACAATGTTTTATATTAAAATACACTCCAATCAAATTACAATAGTGTAAAGGCTAAATATAGAAACACCTACCGTTGGCAGATTGTCAAGGAAAAAGGACAACAAATTTTTATTGGGCCAAATGCTTTTGTTTTTGTTTCTTTTATGGGTAAAAGTCAAACTTTGCTATTAGCATTCCAACTGGTGTGGGCATTTAAAATCCCAATTTTTACACCTAATTTACGGCCGCAAATATAATTAAGAGACGGAATTTTACCTTTCCTTCACCACTTCCGGCGGAGACGATGTACCTTGAATGAAAAGGAGAAACAAAATCTTGTTGCCGCTGACTTCTTTCTTTCTTTCCCCTTTTTCGTTCATTTTCTTCCATTTTTCTTCCTCTTTTATTTTTTGCAATTTCCGCCCCCAATCTTTTTTATTTTTAAGATTGTGTGGTTAAGATTTTTAAGTATAGAACTATATGCATGGGAGAAGTGATTTTTTTCAACCGGAATTCTAATTATATACTTTTTAGGATTAGGATAATCCTCTCATAAATTTAATATCTCAATTATTAATTCCGAATGTCTCAATTATTAATTCCTAGTAATAGTATAATATTAATTTAAAAAAATTCACTTATTTTCCAAAAAATTAACTTATCCAATATTTTATATTTATATAATCATTTATGATCTTAAATAGTAATTTTCATTATGTAACAAACAGATAAATTTTGAGCTAAATACATGTATATATGCACATATATATCATTTTTCTAACTATCATAGCAAACGAATAAAATTAAAAAAAGTTAAGTGTAAACACATGATAAAATAATCAATTAAATATGAAAAAAATTCTAAGGCATTACATTTTTTTTATCTAAATAATAAATAAAATAAAATAAGGTAAAGTAATCGATTAAATACAATATAAAATTGTGGGGCATTACATCCCACCCCTCTCAGAGGAATTTGGTCCCCAAATTCTAACTTGAGTTTGGGAAAGTTTTGGGCAATATTTTTGTATTTCTTCCTTGCCTCCGCACGTTGCCTCCTCTATACTATGGTTTCTTTGAGAATCTTTAATAATAGGGTCTCTCAATGCGTAACATTTGCAATTTTCAATCTAGAACTTGGACTAATCTCTTCACCCATCAAATCTTTTTGAAGCTATGAATTCTCATATTGAAATATACTTGAGGGGTCTACGTAAAATTTCTTTAGTTGTGATATGTGGAATACAGTAGTACCCTATAATATTTGGTAGCAAACGAATTCAATAAGCTACTGCTCCAATTCTCTCTATTATTTCAAAAGATCAATGTACCAAGAATGCATCTTTCCTCATTTGTCGATTCTTGCAAACCTTTTCCTAAGTGGCATCTCCAAAGTACCATACCCCAACACTAAATTACAAATATCTTTTTCTATCTGCTTAGCTTTAAGTAATGAATTGGATAGTTTTGCTACTATAGATCCAATTTTCTTAAGGCATAAGCTATTATCTTATCATTTTGCATCAAAACATTTTTCAAGCCTTCTTTAAAAACATCTGTATATACCACAAGGTTCTCAGTATTCTCAAGTACGGCCAACATTGTTTCCAAAATTAATCTTTTCTTAAACTTTTGAAAACTAAGCTCATATTTATCAATCCACTTAATGGTGTCTTCTTCTAAGTTAACCTAAACAATATGGCTGCTATTTTTGAGAAATCATGTACCAAACGTCTTGTAATAACCTGTCAATCCCAAGAAACTTCTCACCTTAGTCACCATTTCTGACCTCTCCATTCTAGTATCATTTCAATTTTTGGATAGAGCAACCGAAATCCCATCTTTAGAAATGACATTACCCAAAAAGGTTGATCTATCAAGCTAGAATATATTCTCAAAGAGTCTGCAGTACTGTCCTCAAGTGTTCCTCATAAGCTTTTTCATTCTTTGAATAGACTAAATCATTATCAATGAAAACAACTATGAGTTGATCTAAATATGGCCTAAACACATGGCGCATTAAATCCAGAAATGCAATAGTATGTTGGCCAACCCAAATAGTATTACCACAAACTCGAAATGACCATATTGAAACTTTGATCCTATCTTAGGTATATCTTCCTCACTAATCTTTAGTTGATAGTATCCTTGTTTATAATCTATTTTAGAATAAACTCGAGATCCATATAATTGATCAAAGGGTTCCTCTATTTTGTGCAAGGAGCATTCATTATTATTCATAACATTATTGAAGCCCAATAGTCCATACATATCCTCAAAGTCCCACCATTTGTCTTTATAAAGAAACAATAAGGTTCCCAAGAAGATGGACCTGGACAAATAAACTTACTTTCAATTAGTTCCTGCAAGTGTAATTAGTTCTTGCAACTGTACCTTAGATATTGGGATTTATTCTTGGAAGGACCTTAGTGAAAAATTTCTTTTCACGATCTTGGTGTAGCAAAGTGAATTTCCTAGGGAATACCTCAGAAAAATTTACGACCCTTAGTACTCGATCAATCTTAACATTATGTTTTGGTTTATTAATCAAATAGACTAAATATCCTTCTCACCCCTTCTAATTAGTGCCTTTCTTGCTTAGGTTGTTAAAATCAATGTCATTCTGGTTGGTTTTGTAAAAAGCACTATTATCGATTTCTTAGGCTCTCACAAACTAACCATTTAGAACAACCAAGTCGTGTGTGATACTTAGATAACTAATCCATCCCCAAGCTAACATCATAGCCTTCTATAGGTAGTAAAATTAAGTTTGTAGGAAAATCTCTACCACCTATACGCTTGCCACAAGTCTTACAAAACCAACTCATTAGTATGCTCAAACCCATAAGAGCATTCACTTCCAAGTCATATGACAATTCATCCTACATTAAGATTCCTCATGTCTAGTGTATCCATTCTAATTAAATATTATGTCCTGTTTTCTAGCTGATATGGGATAGCCCAACAGACCCAATGGGCCCTTCTACAAATGAAACAGCCCACGAGGCCCAGCGTGATATGGTATAATCCAGTAGGCCCAACATTCCCAAATTTAGAAGATTTAGCCCACTAAGCCCAGAGGCAAGTCAGCCTGGTCGACTAGTATCGACCCCATATGCTAAGCCCCGTGGTCGACCCATATCGACCTGAGGGCCTCTTCCAAGGTCTTATGCTGATAGCCCAGAGGCGAAGTCAGACTGGTCGACTAATATCACCCCGTATGCTAAGCCCCGTGGTCGACCCGTATCGACCTAAGGGCCTCTTCCAAACTCATCAGCTAAGCTTGATCGACATGAATCGACTCCCGATTGCAAATGGGACAAGTTGAACCTTTAAGCAATGATTACACGTGGCAGCAGATGTGACTGCTGCCTATGGATGTAACCGCTTCCACCAACCCTGACAACTCTGCCAACAACTTTGGGAGAGGCGCGCGCCTACGGACGTGACCACCCGGGAAAATAGGAGATTGTGCCACGTGGCACAGCCCCTAGATCTGAGCATAAAATGACTATCAAACCCCGAACAGGAGAAAACCCAAGCACACCTAATAAGGGTACTTGGGTAAATTCACACCATGATCAAATTATAAATCCTTCCAGCACCACCACGCTCAAGGTATTGCAAATATACTATTCACTATACACTTTCT
>JACGDI010004478.1:342037-357443 GCA_014898725.1 Jacaranda copaia
GTGTGTGTGTATATATATATATATTAATTTTTGTAATAAGTTTTAGTATGTATATATTTAATTATTTAGTAATAATTTTTATTAATTCTTTACCTACTTTGATTTTGAAATGTTTAAGGCAAATTTTTAGACTCATATTTTCAATTAAATAGTCACACCCATTAAGGCATTTCTATTTTATTTGTTTGAGAACATATTTATAGGGATCTAACAAAAATAAAAATAAAAAATCTTTACAACTTCATAGAAACATGCAAAATAATTAAAATATTTCCCTTTTGACTTCAAGAAAATTGAGACAAGCATACAAAATAATCATGGGCAAGCTTAATACCATTGATTCGTTTTACAAGAGACAAGCTAGTGATAATAAAAGAGTTGGTGAATCATCTTCTACTTCGTCATCAACAATTTAATTCAGCATTGAAGAACAACATCAATCTAAAATTCCAAAAGTGGAAAAAGATGTTGATATTTCTTTATTAGAAAAAGATCCGGGAAAGCGCTTGCCAATTTGACAATGTAATGTTAACCAATGAGACAAAGTTCGAAAATTTTATATACAAAGTGGACCATATCAACATATTCTTACTGATTATCTAGTTTTAGGAAAAAAAAACACCTTCAGCAATTTCAATCTTCATGGTTCAAAAATTTTTCTAATTGGTTGAATTCTCAATTGAAAAGGATGCTACATTCTGTTTGCCGTGCTATTTATTTAGTAACTATTTTAGTTACTTATATGAGAAAGAAATTGTTAAAAATTTTGACATTGATCCTATCATTGATGAATTTCATGATATGAAAGAGCGTCGTGCTCAGCTTCGATAATCTGTATTTGAGTTCATATATTATAAAACTTATATTTGAATTTTTATATTTTATAATTTTCTCCCCCCTAGAGTCTTAGTTTTGGATCTGACCCTGATAATCAATCTTGCATTATACATTTAATTCAGAATTCTTTCATATGATAATTGTTCTATATATTCTAACATTTGTAGAGTTGTGAAGATATTTTTTTATTGATTTTTTTAACTGCATAATAGATACAAATGTAAAGTTGTTAAGATTTTTAAACTAAAATACAAAGCCTTATTTTTCAAAAAGAACCCATAATATTTTGATATCCTAGTATGGGAGTTTATAAACTCTTTATTTTACTTTAAAACTTTAAAATTTAAAGTTTTACCACACACTTATAAATATCTTAAACATTTTATAAGATATTTTGAGGAATATATAAGCTCATCCAATCACCCTCTTACTTAATCAATAAGAGCTAAATAATCAAATATTTATAGTTATAAGATCCACTATAATGCGACTGACTAACTTATTAATCTACACGTTGCCCTGCAAGATTTGCTTCATCATAGGGATGTAAACAAAACGAGCGAGCTCATGAGCCTCACAAGCTTGCTCGAAAGTGTTCTAGCTCGAGCCAAATAATTTTTTTCACAAGCTCGCAAGCCTATATTTTTATTTAAAAAAAATATAATAAAATATACTAATTTAAAATTTTTTTATAAAATAATTTAACCTTTTGAGTTCGAGCTCAAGCCTGTAACTTGATTATGAGTTCGAGCTTAATAAATTGAGCCCAGCTAAGCTGAGCCCAAACAAGTGCTTGAGTTGAGCTCGAGTCTCAATTTCTTGAGCTCGTTGAGTTTGAGCTTGATACATTTGATTTGAGCTCGAGCTTGAACCTGAAAAAAAAAAGTCAAAGCTTGGCTTCTTTGTATCCCTACTCCTAAGCCACCGACTCAAGAAAAGAAGCCATCATTAGAAGATATGTTTATGCAATTCATGATAAAAATTGAGGTAGCAATCCAAAGTTAATAAGCTTCAATCAGAATATTAGAAACACAAATAAGCTAGCTAGCCAGTGCGTTGAGTATGAGACAGCAAGGAGCTTTACCAAGTGATACTGAGATAAATCATAAACAATAAGGCAAGGAATATTACAATGTTGTTTCTTTGAGGAATGGTGGAGAGTTGCAAGAATTTCAGAAGGTCCCTCCATCTTCAGAGGAATTGGAAGAAAAATCACCAGTTGAGAAGGGAAATGATGAGAAGTATAAAATTAAAGAAGTTAATCCTATCATACCATCTCCATCCTTTCCTTAGAGGCTTAAGAAGCAAAAGTTAGACAAGCAATTTCAACAATATTTGGAGGTTTTTAAGAAACTCCACATAAATATTCCATTTACTGAAGTCTTAGAACAAATGCCAAGTTATGTAAAATTCATGAAAGCTATGTTATCTAAGAAAAGTCATTTGAGTGAATTTGAAACAGTGGCTTTTACAGAAGAATGTAGTGTAATCATCCAATAGAAGTTACCCCCAGAGCTTAAGGATCATGGGAGTTTCACCCCACCATGCAAAATTGGTACTAATTTTTCTCGAAAAGCACTTTGCGATTTGGGGACAAGCAAAAATTTAATATCACATTCCATCTATCAACAACTTGGATTGGGCGAGATTAAACCAACTAGTGTAACCTTGCAACTTATGAATAGAACATTCACATACCTAAGGGAATAATTGAAGATGTATTAGTAAAAGTTGATAAATTTATTTTTCTTGTAGATTTTACTGAGGAGATGGAGGAAAATACTGAAGTGCCTATCGTCTTTGGGAGACCATTCTTGACCATAGCTAGGACTATCATAACTGTGCAAAAAGATAAATTAACCATGAGGGTCCAAGATGAAAAGGTAATTTTTAATGTGTTTATAGCATTTGATTCTCCTAAGGACATTGACAAATGTTTTGCAGTTAGTGTGGTACACAAAAAAGTTAAGTCATATAAAGAGGGGCTAAATATAGGAGTGATTAAATATTTTGATAGACAAATTAGAGCTAGGTGAACAGGTACTATTGTACAATTCCTATTTTAAGTGGTTATCAAGAAAGCTAAAATCATGATGGTTGGGGCCATTTTGCATCATTGAAATTCTTCCACACAAAATAATGGAGTTGGAAGAAATTAGTTCAAAAAGACGGTTTAATTGATCATCAACAATCCACAACCACCTTAACTAACATCAAGTGAAGCTTGAAAGTCAAGCCAAAAATTATAAATCAAATGCTTTTTGGGAGGCAACCCAAGTTTTTAATTGCTTTTATTTCTATTTTTCTCTTAATTAATTTTGTCTTCTCTATTTGATTTAATTTCTTATTTAATTTGTGCTTTTTATTTTTTGTTTTGTAGGATGCTAGGTAATGAGAAGAAACTTTCAAAAAAAAAAAAAGAAGAAGGCAATAGCCTTTGGCTAAGGCATAAGAAATTTGCGTCCTAACACAAGGTGCGAATTTTGAGGCCATAAGATAGTGGCCTGCACATGGGGGCGCATCGCAAGGCGTCTTTTTTAGATGCTAGGTGTGCTGGGCGCAGGCAACTCATGCCTCAGCACACCATCTTTACTTCTAAAAGAAAAATAAAAACAAACAAAAATACTAGGCAGCAAGCAATTTGCCCCCAACTCGCGCTAATATCTCTCTCTCAATTATTTTTATTTTTTTTCTTTGCCTTTTAATATTTTTTTTGCTTTTTCTATATTTTTCTTTCTCTTTAGTTTTTTTATTCATTTTATTTTTGTTTAAACAAACCCATCTATACCACCATCTTCATTACTCACTCTTTAGAATATTTTATATTGATCTAAATTCCTTTTTTTTTCTTTTATAAAGGCTTATTCAATTGATGTGAGAGTTTGGAATTAGTTACATTATTTATTGAATAATTTAAATTTAGTAGTTGTTTATTTGAGATTATTTGATAAATAATTGATTGAGTATTGAGGTGAAGTGATGGATATTTGAATGCCAATTGAATTAAATATTTGAATGTTGATTTATTGATTGGAATTTCTTGATTTTCTTTAGGTATTATTAGGAGGAATATTATTTGGAGTTAATTTTCACCACCACCACATATTTACACTGTTGATGCAATTCTACCCTTGGAGGTCAAAAAGGACGATGACACTGTCAATTGATCAAGGCATATTTTCTTCCTTTTCTTTTTTTTTTTTTTTAGTTTTTTCATAATAGTGTCTCTTATTTTTTTTCGCTTTTTCTGTCATAATAGTATTAATATTGAGGGCAAATTATCTCTCAAGTTTGGGGGGATGCTTGCGAGTCAATTCTTAGTTTGTTGTTTTTTGTTATTTTTTGTTATTTTGGTTATAATTAGGGTTTAGTAGTTGAATCGATGTCCTACATGTACAAAAATTAATTTTATTGAATCAATGGAGATATTACTCTTTTAATTTTGTGTTTTATGGAAAATTATAATTGTACTTTGAGTAGAAGCAATGCTAGGATGACATACCCTATTTTTAAGCGCTCACTTTCTCACTTTTAGTTATTGAATTGATTTAGAGGACATTTATGCACCAACGTTTGAAAATTTGGACAATTCATTGGACCAAAAAATTTATTGGTTTATGATTTATTGGTTTAATCATTGGTCTAACCATAATTGAACCGTGATGTCATAATTACGAAATATGTATATATTATATATATTTATATTATATATTACTTAAAAATTAATAAAATGCCAAAACAAAAAACATAAAAAGCTTAAATAATATTGTCTAACATTACAATCCAAATTTCACAATTCATATTATAAATAATCACAACAATCTAAATAGAACAAGTCTGAGTTTAAAGTTAAAAGTGTGTAAATTAATTGTAAACTCTAAATTCTAAACTAAGGCCTTTTTGACTTTTAGATGGCTTGTGAGGTATACTTTAGTTTTCAAACTTTGTACTTAGACAAAAAAAAATTTTTAAAAAAATTAATTTCATTAAAAGTGAAATGGAAAAACTGGTCCGGTTCAATTGAATCGTGAACAATTCACCGGTCTGACCAGCTGGTCTAAATGGTTTTAACAAAATATGATTTTTTTTAATTTTCTAGTTTTTAGAGAAAATCAGATTGGTTCGCTGGCTAGTTGACGGTCCAACCAGCCGATCTGGTTTTTTTAACTATGTTATGAATGAGTAACATAAGTAATATTTTAAACTCTAGAATTTGTTTGATTCCCAATTGAGGCGAAATTCTAGAAAACTCTCAAATAAGTGAAATGATTTAGGCCATTTTGACCCATTTGAGCCTTTCAAGCCTACCAAATGATATTATATCCCTCGGGTTCCCTGTTGAGCCTATTTTAAAGTATTCTTTTTGTTTGGCAACTAACTCATCAGTCAACCTGAACACATGATCCCATCAAATAAATCCCACAATTATTTGTTAGAGCCATTTGAAGCTCTTATGAAGATATGGACAAACAATATAGTGCCCCTCAGTTTGATTTTCATCTCTGACTAAAAAAAATTCAAAAAATAAAAGAAAAAAAGTGCATGGTGGCACGAGCGTCTAAAAAAAATTCTGTAAAAAAGGAGCAAAAAGAAAGAAATTGAAAAGTACTATTCAACAAGTTTGGGGAAGTATGGAAAGGTGATGATGGACAAGCATTGTGGTATTGAGCCAGTACTATCCATATCTTTCCTACCTTTATCCAAGCCTACATTACAAGCTTTGAAAGTCCTAAAAGATCCGTTATTGATTGTATTCTACATCAGTGGAGATAGAGATGAAAAAAAACCTATGGAGTATTAGAGTAGAGTTTTGTACTTGCGCATAAATTAATTCGAATTGCCAATAGCTACTTGAAGGGAAATTACACTCATATACAAGGGATTCATTTGAACATTGTGTCTGCTTATATGTGCAGAATGAAATTAGATCACAATTGTGATTGACTGCGAGCATAATTTTGAAGTAGTTCTAAGAATAACAAAAAGAAGTGATATTTTTGTACATGCATTTTAGTGTTGATTTATTTTTCTTAGAGAATCTTTGAGTCTTTTCTTTGTGTTGTTCTAGGGCAAGCAATGTATTAAGTTTAGGGGTGTTTGTTAAGTCCCCATAGTATTAATTTTGATTTCACATTTTGAAATTAACAAATAATTTTCTTATTTAAAATTATAATTCCCTTCCTAATTGATGAAAATTTGAAATTACTAGAATACAAGTGGATAAGTTATAAAAAAGGGAACAAATTAATACAAGTTGATGGGAATGCTGATTGGATGGCACCTCATGATCTAATTAAAAATGGCTAGAAATGTCTTTATTTATGTGAATTCTATTCCAATTAGAAGACTCTTTTAATAAATTATAAATAGGCCTTTTAGATACTGAGTTGGGGGACCAGATTTGAATTTTCTATTTGGGAGATTAGAAGTTTCATGCGAATTTAAAATTCGGAGGAGGACAAAGTGGAGATCAGATTCGTCTGGAATAGAGTTTCTTCTTCTCCCTCTGATTTTCTTTTTAATTCTAGATTAGAGTAATGTCTCGTTTTATTCATGTTTTGTTTGACAATTCAATTATGAACTAATTCGTTACTCTAGGATTATGATGGATTCTTTTAAATAAATTGATGCATAATTTTCTTTTATGAAATTAATAGCACTTAAAGTTATTTCTTTGATTGTGTACTTTTTCTATTTGTTGTTTGATTAATAGTTAAATGCATCTTTAAACCCTAGGAAGTCTTGGAAAAGAAAATCTAGGGCTTGATTGTCAATAGAAAACCTTATAATTAATTGTTCAAATTGATAAATTAATTAATTATGAGCAGGATAGGAATATACCTACTTGCCTTAGAAATTATTTGAGCGGTACAACCTTATCTATACTTTAGTTAATTCACATAGGAATATAGTGAATGGAATAAAATAGGAATTTGATTGCGGATAATTCGGAAGAACCCTGTAATTGCATAAGACGCAAGACTAATAACATGTTATTAATTTTATAGTGAGAATATTATGTAATCAACTCGTTCAATTGATAAAATCATAATTCTAGACTTTTATATCCTAGTAGAAATCTTAATCAGTATACTTTTTATTATTTTCATTAGTTTAGTTTTAATTCCTACGTAATTGATTTTTGTTTGAAAAAAATAAATATGCGACAAATTAGTAATTAATGGTGAATAATTTAGTTCCTTGTGAGATTAACACTCCTCTCCTCACTTTATTACTCACTTCGACAAGTGCACTTACATAATTATTTACATTATTTGTTTTGCAAAATCAACAGAATTCCCCATGATGGGGCGGATATGCAGAGAATTTTCTCTCCGTAGGAATTGCGATAGGGATAATTTTGACAAATGATTGTTAAACGGGACTTGGGGGGATCATAGTCTCCGTCCCTTTAAATTAATTAAATTAATTTTTTCCTTTAATAAACTATATATATTTTTGTAGGAGTAAAACTAAATGGACAATTATTAGGAAGAATTGTTATGCTTTGTTGAAATTTATGTTTACGTATCAGTTATTTTAATGTTTTGTTTCAAAATATAATTAAATATTGTGTGTTATGTATGAAAATCTTTTCATTTTGAAAGTAATTTACATTATTGAAAAAATTTAGTATATTTTTTATTTCTAATTTTTTTTATAAATTTTAATTACATCAAATCAGTGAATGCCCCTGTGCATTCGTCTCTCCAAAGAAAAACGACGATGAATACCCATCACAGAAACGGAGACCATTTTGGCTTCACAGGGCAGGCATCCCCGGCCCTTTGACCTTCTAGGATAGTCCTCAAGTATCACTAGTTTGGAGATACATCCAATGCTACTTGTCTGTGAAGTACTCTCTTTTGGTTAAGTTTTTGATGCTATCATCTTCAGTAAAAGCACTATTTTGGAACATGAAATTCTATTTTGAGAGATTTTAAAATGAAAGATAAACAATAGAATTAAAACAAACAAAATATTTTTTCAGAGGAAATGTCGTGCATGCGCATCATGTGGCTTTGCGCCGTTTCACGGGTGGCACTATGCCGCTCGTCCACACATTCCTTCCTGGACCCGTTTTAACTGGTCCAATGCTTGGGTTGATACAACGTTGTACGACTCCCAGTCGTAAAACTGTCAGTGTGCGGCGTACACAATCGCTCCCCCTTGGGCCCTAATTCCTAGTCATTTCATCCACTCAAACCTTTGCAAAGAAAAATTTTCCGCCAAGAGAACAAATTTCATTAAGTAGATTCCCAGAGAAAGTGACGCATCCATGTGTAGGGGCGTGCGATTGAATTGGACATCGATTCAAAATTGTCGAGCATTTGATATTTTGAGTATTTGGAATGTGTCGGCACCGACTAATTCAGTTTTTCGACTACTTGTTTTGAGGCCCATCTACTTGGAACAGTTTTTTTAACCATCTTGTTAAGTATCATAGTGCTTAATATTGATGAATAAAATATGATTTTAGAGCATCTCACAGGGTAATTGCAAAAATGTTTGGTCAACCTCATATTAATCTTACCACATAAATAACTTTAATTATTTTGAATATAAATTTTTAAAACTTCACGTTAGAAGAATGACATTGTATCGTTCACAACCGCAAAATGAAAAGTGAATATTCAAGTATATGAATAAATATTAATGATTGAATTTATAGAGTGATGCTAAATGCAAAATCCTTCTTCCATATAATATGTGGATGAATAGCAAGGTGATGTGATTTATCATAGAAATGGAATTATTTAGATAATTATGATATTTTTTAATTAAATATTAAAATTATATCAAGTTAAAAGAGAAATACTAAAAAATTAAAGAAAAAAATTCTTTCTATGGTAAAAACTCAAAACTTACTTGAAATAGAATACTATTGAAGTATTTATTATCTCATATAAAAAGTAAAGGGCAATGAATATTATCCTAAAGAAGGGTATGGGCCTACAAGTACCACTTGATCATCAATTGGATTAGTTATTTTTTTCTAATAGAAAGTTGGTTTAGTTCATTAACTCTTATTATGTGTGTAATTATTATCTATACTATTAATAAATTATCTATTTTGTTTGAAGTATTTTTTAGTAATGTTCCTAAAATGTTCTAACTTTTTCTTTTTTTATTTTTTACTACTCATTACTACAACCTATGTAGTAACTATTATCTATAATCCACCATTTTGCAATTACAATTTCATCATATTTTTAACATTATTATTAATATAAAATTTTGTATAAATATAATGAAATTATTAAAATATTAGTATCATAAAAAAATAAGTATTTTATTTATTTTATAAAAATATGTAATATTCGGAAGAGCGAAATTCGGATAAGAAAACTAACTGAATTTGAATTCTCATGTTAATAAAGTAGGTTCATTTACTATGAAATTTTGGCTATTCTATTATGTCGTTTATCCAATAAGCCAAAATGTTTTCTTCTCTCTCTCTCTCTCTCTCTCTCTATATATATATATATATATATATATATTTGCTAAATACTAAACCAGATTCTTGGCCTCCAAAAAACATTCAACAATTAATAATTCTAAATAAGCTAAAGATTGAATTAATTTGGCATGACACAAATTTCCTAATAAATTTTATCAAATATTTTATAATATATATAAATTTTGAAACATGAAATAAAATATTTTTAAGAGCTTAAAATTATTAATTAGCTCAGCTAAAAACCTCCTATGATCCTCGATATCAAATTTACTTAATATTAGTCATTTAAAATTCTTGGCTTCATATATATATATATATATATATATATACATATATTCTCTATTTAAATTTAAATCTTTTAATCCAAAGATTTTTGCATAGGATGTCGAAGTACGCATAACCTCTCTAGTGGAAAATTGATAATTGTGGCACCACAATAATAGGACATTTTGTAATTTTTGGTGTCTCAATATTTATTTCATAACTTATGCATCAACCATTGGCTAGGCGTAAAAGCTAAAACTTATTACATATATTAATTAATAAATTATTATTTTATTATGATAATAATTTTTACAAACTCAATAATTTTAAGAGTGTTTAAATTTTGCTATTAACAATTGTTAACATAAATATAATAACAATAAAAATCTTATAAGAAAATCGTAATTACAATTTTTAGTCATTAAGTAGTTATTATATATATATATCATAATTGTCACTAATAATAATTTAAAATGCTAATTCTTTTACTCATTAAGCCACCAAACATGTAGACCCAGTTACATTTTTTTAAAATTTTATTTCTTCATATACACTTCTAAAGATTTTGTTCATGCTTTTGAGGTTTCATGTACCTCGTAATTCTTGATCCGGTCTCCAACACGCACGATTTCCCGTTCATCGCCAGAGTTCAGAAGTTCCCAAACATCCAAATCCATGCAGAAATCACCTTCTTCTTGTGGGGTGGCATTGTCCTTATCATTCGATCCTGCCAATATTTTCTGGAGACTGTGCCCTTTTTTATGCTCCTCATCGGCAACCAACCCATAATTTTCCGTCGACGTTACAAGGAAATTCGTCCACCACCTTATGCATTCATCTGCTTTATGGGACGACGATGAAGATGCTAAGGAAGATGGATATTGCTGCTTGTTATTAGGATTAATTTCATCAATTTTTTGTTGGGTCGTTTCACTTCTAACTGTTTCCCTCGGGCAATTTATAAGTAAATTGGAGAAGGTCCAAGGTCGGGGTCGCAAGATGTTGCTAGAGGTAATGGTTTTCTGGGCTTTGTCCGGCCTTGCTGTTTCTCCGGCTGCACTTGGCAGCAGCTTCTTGTCAATGTGGCTTTTCCAGAAGTTCTTCACATCGTTTGCTGTTCTTCCCGGAAGTCTACCAGCTATTAGTGTCCATCTGCATCGGAAATCATTAAAGAGATTAATGAAAATTAATTAGTTCCAATGAGATTAATTTTTAAGTGAGAAGAAAAAAACATATTATTAGGATTTTGAATTTTAGATGAAGAAAGAACAGAGAAAAAGTAAAATGTCCAAAACATGGAGTTCAAAGATGTCATAAACCCTAAATCCAAAAATCCAAATGGAGCGGCCGAAAAAGAGTCTAAGTTATGATGCAACTTTGTACAGCTTCATATATATATATATATATGCGCTATATTACTAAAATCTCGATCAAAACATAAACTAAAATAAAACATGGTAGATTTATATATAATTATTGTGAACTTGCCTATTGCCTAACAGCTTATGAAGCCTAATAATGAGATCCACTTCATCTTTGGTAAATTGACCTCTTTTGATATTTGGGCTCAGATAGTTTAGCCATCGCATCCTGCAACTCTTCCTGCATCTATTCAGCCCTGCAAATATGTATTTAGTATTTGAACCCCACAAAACAAATTTTATTTAATTTTTTCACCCTGAAAGCAATTTCATGCACAAATATATATATATATATATATATAGGAGTGAAACGTACTGTGCAGTATTATTAATTACCTGCTCTTAGAGGGACCAAATGCCACTTCCCTTCTCCATAATTCTCAATGCATTTCCTCAAGAGGCTGTCTTCTTCTGGTGTCCATGCACCTTTCCTCACTTCTGCAAGATTGATGTTGTTTTCCATAGGTTTTACCACTCTTTTGTGGCATGTGGACTTATTTCGTGAAATTTATACTTAAAATCTCTGAGCGCAAAATTCAAGCACAAGAAAAACGGGCACGCATTTTGGTTTCCATCTCATCAATAGTATTCTTTTTGACGTGCATGTTTCACAACCACAAGAAACATTGGTAATGTTTATGTTTTTTGTTTGATTATGATATGCGTTTTGGCAAAATAAATTTTGAAAGTAGGGCTCGGAAATGTAAAAGTTCTGTTGAGAAGTGTGATGGTTGTTTGTTTATATTTGGACAATAATTGTAAATTTATTTAAGAGAGCGTTGGTTTGTTTGTTTATATTTTGGGAAGAAATATTTTTTACTGTAATAATCAAATCAATACTTTTTTGTTGGATTTCTGAGGTAAAACTAAAATTGAATAATGTTTTTTTATTGTAAAAATGATAATAAAATATATACATATATATTTTTTGAAAAATGAGGAAATTTTGGGGACAATGAAGGAGAAGAGAGGAAAAACCTATTTTAGTATTTTGAAAAATGAGAGTTTGTTTGATTATATTTTCCTAAAATAATTTTATTTTGGAAAAACATAACCACATATTCCCCTATATTTCCAGTACAGCTCCACAGCATATATTATTATCATATGGAGTAGTAAAAGATTATGGTCACATTCAGCAAAATAGTAGGTATTGGTTCTTAGTTACTTTGTGGAATATGTGCTCATTTTGGCGCGGCTATTCATTTCTAAAAATGATTTATTTACAATACTATCATAAAACAATTGGTTAACAGAATTATTTTGGAGTTAAATCGAATTCATTTCTTCTAGAGAGGACTGGGCTAGAGGGATTTAAGCTTATTAATACGACATTGGTCCCAAAGACCGTGTTTTGTAATTCAGACTTGTGAAAGATGCGCGCGCGATGGACTTGAAAATTATTAAAAAGATTTTAATCATTTAATACTAAAATTAAAATATCGTAAAAAATTTAAGTTAAAGCATAATGTGGCAGAAATGATCCTTTGCATGATAGAGTGTTGTAATACTATAATGAAATTTTACACATACTAATACATTAAAATATATTTGCAAAGTATATGTCGCTCAATATTTCATTTTAAAGCTAAAAATATCAAGTAAAGAAAGTAAATATGTTGTAATTATTAATACTCTTTACTTTTATAAATCTTATATATATATCTAATGCGTGTGTTATCTAAGCATATTGTATCAGACAACATAATATTGTTGTTGTTATGTAGACCAAACCACCGGTTCAACAACATGCAAAATGATTCTAACGATAGTGAAAATTAAGTTGAATTTGTGGCCAAAACACCAATTCAATAATATACAAAATGAGTCAACCGATAGCAAAAAAATTAAATAGGTATGCATAACACCATTTCAACAACCAACAATGCACTGGCAATTCAACAATCTAATTGTAAATAACAAAACACGGTAAAAAAACCAACAATCCAACTACCATTCAAAGCACAAAGCTCCAACAACCATTCAATCTGCAATCCAATCCTACACACATTCATTTGGCACATAACAATGAAAGGGGCTCTGAACTACAACACATACTTATCCAGATAATAAATTTTTCAAAAACATAAATGCTAAGTATGTCGAAAGAGCTCCCAAAATCTATCACAAAATGCCAAGATTTATTTATTACTTTCCTGGTCCTTTCTGCATAACTTTGTCTCTAGTATTCTTTAAATTTTGTGAAAAATCAAGCTTTCAGACTCTCGGGCCCCCTTTGGTGGTTTACTCTGAATTTGGATTTGAACTGGAGCTTTCTTTTTCTGCAATTAAGGAATAGGTATTTTAAAATCACAATAATAACAAATAAACAAACAAAAGGCTTAACAGTGAACTATGAACTACCTTTGCAATTGACTGAACTGGTGCAGCACTCACCCCATTTTCAACATCCACATCACTTGTATTTGAAGCTGAACTGTTCTTTTTCGACAATGAATATATATTTTTTAGGTGCAGCATAATGACAATGAAAGTAATAAGAAATTGAGCCTTAATCAATTATTGAAAACTTCAATTATCTTTGTAGCTAGTTGAGCAAAAGCTAATGGAGCTTTCACACCAACTTAAGCCTCCACAACAGTTCAACCTTTCTTTTTCTATAATTAGGAAATATTTTTTAGAAGCAAAATAATAACACAAGAAAGTAGCAAGAAATTGAGTCCTAAATTATGAATATCAAAGTTGAATTACCTTTGCAGTAGCTAGACCAGACAAGCCAGTTCGATTGGGAACCCGCCAAGGTTCTGGTTTGATTTGATAATTTAAACAAGTTAGCCAAAAAAATTAATTCAAACCTGTGCAAACCGATAAAAAATCAGTTCAACCGATGAATCGATTTTTATTTTAAACATGTTAATAATTTTTTTTAAAACTAAAGAAACTAAAAACCTAATTCCCTAACATTTTCTAAAAGGTTAAACTTGCAAATAGAAGCACACCACCAATGGGCACCTGCTGCTTTAGAATTTAATTTTTTCTTTTTTTTTGGTCTTTCATTTTCTCATTCAAATCTCCCAAACATCAAGTTTCAAATCTAAATTCAAGAACCAAGCTTTAAGATATTTGAAGATTTGTATCGTGACTTTGTTGCTTATTGTAATATTGGTCATTATTTATGTTTCGAAATTTTTATGTTATTTGAGTTGGCACTTATTGCTTTTGTGAGTTGAAATAGATTCTATAAGAATATTTCCTAACAAGACTTACTTCATAATTTGACATTTTAAATTGATGTATGGATATTATTGTGGAATAGAGTTTGGAGAAAGTTTAATAAATACTAGGTAATTTTTATTTTTTTTCCTTATATATATATATATATATTCTTTTGTATTTGTTGGTATTTTTAACATATTTATATAATATTAAATATAATTATGATATCACACCGGTAGAATAGATGGTTAAACTAGTTAAGCCGATTGAACCAGTAACCAATAAGGTTACTGGTCCGATTTATCAAACATTAATAGCATCTAGTTGAGCAGTAGCATCGACACCAACTCGAGCCTTCACAACTCTTGGATTTAAAGTTGAACTTTTCTTTTTTCTACAATTAAGAATATTTTTTTAGAAGCATAATAGTAACAAAAGAAAGTAATATGAAATTGAGCCTTGAATTATTAATTTCAAAGTTGAATTACCTTTACAGCAATTAATTGAGCAGTAGCATCCGTACCAACTTGAGCATCCACAGCTCTTGCGTTTAATCTTAAACCATTTTTTTCTATAAAATACAAAAGAATTTTAGAACCATAATGATAGAAAAAAAGTAATAAAATGTTGTGGTACTTACTTGAGTAGATTGCACTTGTGGAACTTGTTCTTTAGCATAAGGTTGAGAGAGGGAATGATTTTGAGTGAAAGGTGGAGCATCACAGTCTTGTGAAAGAATGTCATGCTTGGATTATTACTTTGAGTAACTTGATATGACGAGTAGGACAAAAAAAAAACTAAAAGAGTATACAACACATGTTAGTAAATAACTATGCATAATCAAAATACATGTTTATTTACCATCTAAAATTAGAAGTTGCATCAGTTGGATTAGTGCAATTTCCCTTTATGGCCTATTTGGAGGTAATTTCTACACATGTGTGTTGGCCCCTCTTTGTTGATGTTTTGTTTGAATCTCATCTAAGCCCTTTCTTCTCGTATTCTTTGGTCTTCCCCTCTTTTTTTGCATAGAAAGTAGTCTAAGTGGGTGAAATGGTGTTGAAATGTAATCCCTTTACCGTGTCACACTATGGATCATATGTTTATACACCTTCAAATAAGTCTTTTCACTTTAAAATGGACCCACATAATTTTCATATATTTTTCATCAAAGATGGCTGCATGTGCATGGTAATATAGGTATGTGCATGTCTTCTTATCCAAGAGCAGTGGCGGAGCCACATGG
>JACGDI010004478.1:362697-381731 GCA_014898725.1 Jacaranda copaia
AGGGATTGTATTATATATACATATGTTATATATAATATTATATATATGCATATGTGTATGCTATGATAAATTTATATATATGTATATTATATGTATATAAGTATAAATAAAAAATATATTATATATTTTTACAAATAATAAATATTATTTAACTTGAAATGAAGAATATATATATTGTGTATAAATAAAAACATATATTTTTTTTGGTGAAAAAAATATGTGTTTATATACATATATATTACATATAACTAAAAAATATATGATTTTTTTGTTTAAAAAAATAAATTTTTATATTTATAGATGTACATATATTTTATATGTAACTATAAATAAAAATATATATTATATTTTTATAAATATTAATATTGTTTAATTTTAAAAGAATTAAAAAACTTATATATATGGATTACATGATACGCAAAATAAATAATATATAATATGTTTATAGATAAATTTATATATGTATATTATATAAGTGTAAATGAAAACTATATTATATACACTATTTTAAATATTAGACATTATTTAATTTGGAATAAATAAAATAATTTATATGTATTATAAATAAATAAAAATATATATATATATGTATATATTTATACATAAACTTTACATGTATACATATTATATATTTAAGTATAAATAGAAACATATTATATATCCTTTTAATAAATATTAAATATTATTTAACTTGAAATGTAAACAAAATAATTAAAAATTATATAAATAATAGATAAAATAAAGTAAAAATTATTTGAATTTCAGTTTTACTTAAGAACAATTTTATCTTTTTACTACTTAATGGACATCAAACAAGAAGAAAAAGGATGTTGGGTCAAGTGAGCAACGTTGAATTAAACACATAGGGTATAGGAGCAAATTTCTATTTCACATAAGATTATGAACTAATTTCAAGTATCATATGGGGACACTGTGTGATTTACCTTTATTGTTAGTCACTTCTATATAATCTCTCAATTTTGATCCAATTATAAAATACAATAACAAATTACAAAGATGATTAACGAATATTAAAAAATTTATAAAATATTATATTTGATGTTAATCAACTAATTAAAATATTTATTATAAAAAATTAAAATGATCTATAATTAGTATCTGATAAAATTTAAACGTCAAATATACATGGCATGAATTGTCAAAAAATCCATGTACACGACATGAATCACATTTGAAAACGTTTCAAAATTTGCAAAAAAAAAAATTAAAAAATAAGAATTTAAGTAATTTATACCAATAAGTCATTAATAAGTAGGTAAATAATCAGATCAATAGGCCCTTGCCCCAAATTTGAGTCAAAATCATATCAAAATTTCGGGTGTAAGTGCCACTGGGTGGTCACTCTCCCTGCTCACCGGAGTGAATTAATCAATGAATACCCTAAACACCACATTTTGATTACCATTTATCCGAACAGACAAAAGGGAGAATTGGGTCTTTCGGAATAATACATCACAAGCAACATGTCTGTGCCTGAGCCTCAGCTTCAGCCTCCTCCTGCTGGTAAGAATTTCCCTTTTATGCCTCTTTGTGTGTTTTCGGCGTAAAGGGTTCATGTTTTTCGGTGGCTTTGTTTTGTTCTTCAGTTTTACTTTTGAATTTGTTTGATTGTTTATGACATTTCCTTTATTTTGAGCAAAGCCCCAGCTTTCAACCATCAATATTACTTTCCCCCCTGTTTATCTTTATTTTATTTGATCTTTTTGAAAAGCTTACTTACCGAAATTGATGGGTTCTGTTTATTTATCTTGGCAGTCCATATTTGTGCAATATTTTTGTTTCATGCACCTTTTTATTTTTATTGAATTGAAACATTGAGTGCATACTCGTTGCATGGTGTATTTTTCCCTGTTATCCTATTAAACAGTGTGCGTCTTGCTTGCTTTGGTTGTATTTGACTTACCATCTTGCTTGTATTTTCCCTCTTATCCACTTCCGTGCTAAAAAAGGGGCTTATATTTGCCCCAAAGTTTTTAGGGACCTAGGATTTGCCAAATTAGTAGTTTTTGTATTATGGGATGTTGCTTTGGGCTTTCAAGCACTTCCGGAATTTAAGATTTGAGCTTGATAGTTATAAAATTTTAGGATATGGAGATTAAGTCACAAGTTGTCTTGAACAGAAAGGTATGCAGCTATATCAATTTTTGTTGATTGATTGGTTTTACTACTTTTTGTCTTTCTGCCTTGCCTACTGTGTTTCTTTTGCTTTTTTAGTTCTCATATATATTGCCTATCCTAAATTTTGCTGTATGTATGACAGAAATGTCTTCTCAATTGCTTATTACTTGATTGTGTTCGATTTTATAGGTGTCCCTGAAGAATGCTGGTGCAAGAACCGTCTGCAAGAATACACACAAAGAGCTTCTATACCACTTCCATTATATAAAACTTCTATTGAAGGAGCTCCACATGCACCCCAATTTAGATCTCAGGTGTGGGTGGATGGAACATGCTTCATATCTCCAGGCACGTTTCCAAATAGGAAGATGGCAGAACAAGATGCTGCTAAGCTCGCGCTTGTTGGCATTCGAGAAAAAGTAAAGAATGAGGGATCTTCACTTATACTTGAGGTAGATCGCTATTAAAATGATATCAATTCCTTTTGTTAAACAGCTTTAATATTCATTAACTGGCAAAGATTGATTTACATTCTAGTATCTATTGCAATTTGACAATTTCTAGGTTGTTTTGAAACCATCTCACTTATTTTGATAGCTATGATGAATTTGGCTGTTTTGTTCCTTACTTTGGTGTGGCATGTAGTCTTTCAGTTATATTGATGCAAGATGCATGAAGATTCATAAGTTATGAAATTTCTTTGGGAGATTTCCACCTTATCTGATTATTTCTTTTCTATTCCTTTTCTCTTTTTCCCATTCTAAGCAGTTAAACTTTTGTAATATTTTGGTAATGTATTTTTAGCAGATAATCAGAGTCTTTTGATAACTGATTGTAATGTCTATGATGCTCTTGATTGTGGGAAGAACTTTGCAATACACTTGCAAGATTCTTTATCTATTACTAGATCCTGCATGGTGGTTTCTTAGTGCTTGAGCTGGAATAGAAGTTATGCACAGCTTTGACTTTATTTTGTTTCAATTCAGAAAAGGTTTTGAATGAAGTGGCTTGCTCTTCTTTTTTTCTAAATTTTTATTATTTTGTTTCTTTTTGGCCTAGATACTTGTATCCTAAGGCTGTTGAAATTCCTGACTGATTTTTCGCTTCTCTTGTTATTCTTTGCCCTTTCAATACATGGACAGGATACAAGCTTTTGCAAGTCAATCATTAATCAGTATGTTTTGAAGATGAATTTGAATCCACCTACTTATGTAACAAATGTGTCAAAGGTGGCGATCCTTCCCATTTTTGTGTCTTCATTGGTTTTGAATGGTATTACTTACATTGGAGCTGCTGGAAAAAGTAGGAAAGAAGCTGAGCAATTTGCAGCACGTTCAGCTATTTTATCAATTTTAGGTGACTAGTACAAAACTGAACTATATTATTGGTATATCCTTTCTAAGTTGGTATTCGGTGCATAAATAGTTGGCGATACTGACATAGCCATTGTTGCAGACTCTGAATCTAGTACTACGATGTCAGAGATAGTTAAGTCGAAATTTAAGGATTATGATGAATTAAAGAAAGCCAAGGATTCATTCAGTGTCCAGGGTGGCATTTTACCTGCTGGAGTGCACCCATTGGAGGGCACCAAGGATTCATCCAGTGTCCAGAGTGGCAATATGCCTACTGGAGTGAACCCGTTGGAAGATAATGGTGCACTTTCATTGGTTAACAGGAGAAAAGAAGTTGATGTTATTGAAGGCTTTGTTCCTGGTCCTTTACCTTCAATTCCAAAATCTAGCTTATTAGCACCGTTTCCTGTTATTCAAATTGGGCTACCTGAGTCTACCTTGGAACAACTTTCTGATACCCAAGCCACAGAGCAGTCCCCCCATGAGTTAAAAAAGCCTAAATTCCAAGCCTCATTGGAGGCAATGGCTCCTCCAAATGTATCTGTGCCTCCAGCTTCAGGACAAGCTCTGGTATGCTCAACTTCTGGAAAAAAGCGGAATCGTAAAAACAAGAAGGGCAAAAAGAATGTGCGAGATCAATCCCCGTAAGAATTATATTGATACCTAATTTTATTAGTTAACATACAGAATTTGTCAATTTACTTTTACAATATTTGGGCATGCTTGTTTTCCTGGGTGCCAACAGAAGGTTTTCCCATTAACTTGACATTTCCATTGTACAAGTTTCTCATAAAGGACTGCAAGCATCAAATCTAACCGCAAAAATAGTTAATTTCTGTAGAATTTGGTTAGTAAGCTAGATGAACTGCTTTGGAAAAAAGGCAGAATCAAGTTCTAACTTTAGACTCCAGGAGCTTATTTTAATACTACGGATAATATGAAAATTTACTACTTCATATTCTTTTGTGTAGATTCTTATGTTTTCTGCCATGCCCATGTATTGCCTCCTCTCTCTCTGATGCATGCCCTAGAAATTGTTGTCTAGAGGTGTTTCTGTTCTCCTTTGAGAAGTTGATGCAAAATTGCAGGTTAACAGAACTTGTGCCTCAGACTTCATTACCTGCTTGTTCAGTGGGCCAATGAGCAGCTGTACCTCAGCTCAGGTATTTGTCAAATGAAATTCATTTATAACCTATGATGTCATTTACTCCAGATAGTTTCATGTTCACAATATTTGACTTCTAATCCCGCTAGGAATTTTTGTTTTGACACAGAGGTATCTTATCTCAATTTTATTACATTAATATATTCGTACTTTCATTCCTGAACACAAGATGCAGGTGCTGCTGCTTTTGTTGCCTGATGTCAAGTATTTTGTTGCCAGATTTGTGGTTTTCCAAGTCAAGGTATGGCTTGGTTCCCTCTATGTTGTCGGGAAATGGGCTGTGTGCCACAAGAATTATATTCTGTCTTTTGGGTTTATCCTTGTATTTGGTTGCTCATCAAGCAACTCATGTCCACTCTGTTAGCTTACTTTCCCCTTTAACTCTGCGATTTGTAAATGAACGAGCCTAATCTTGTAGCAGGCACTTTTGTATGTATCTTATTCTGTTCTCTCCTTTTGTTGTGAGCTGGTTTGAGGCAATGAAGGATGATATTCTTCTAGCAAGTTCCATCCATCCTCTTGCTTCGTTTTTTTTCTTTTTAATTTTATTTGCAAAATCTTGCTGTCATTCTGTACTAAGTTTTTTTCCCCTATTATCCTTAGATCTTGGGAAATATGATGCTATAGTTATTGTGCAGAATTGAAGCCCACCACTTGGACAAAATACATGTCCATGTGCTAACATTCATGAACCAGAAAGAAAGGTAGGCATTCATGGATTATAAACCATTTAATTATGAAGTAGGGATGCAAACAGGCCAAACCAATTTTTGACTATTTTTTTAGGCTCGAACTTGAGCTTAAGAAATTGAGGAGCTTAAGCACTTGTTTGGGCTGGGCTTGATTCATTAGGTTCAAACTCATAATCAAACTATAGGCTCGAGTGTGGCTTGGGCTTGAACTTGAAAAGTTAAATTATTTAATAAAAAAATTTAGAATTAGTATATTTTATTATTTTTTTAAATAAAAAATATAGGCTTGCGAGCTTTTGAATAAGAATTATTTGGCTCGAGTCAAGCTCGAACATTTTTCGAGTTGGTTTGATTCGTTTGCATCCCTACTTATGAGCTAATGTGTTGTCCTTGATTGTTGCTCCATGAAAAGTTGGGGTATCATCTCCGTCCAAGATTATAAGTATTTGAGTACGGATTATTTTGATTTCTATCAAAGTTCCCAACAAACTACATTGTTTCCAAAGTATACTAACACTGATCACTCAAATGCGCATCCTCACAAATATCGCAAGTAATAAATTGGCTCTCTACTGGTTGAATTTGTTGCACTGGCAGGGTTATAATACTTGCAAGCGTGTCCGCCTTTTTTGTGAAAACCTCTAACTATGCAGTCAAATATGTAGTAGCAATTACCTCATAAATTCTTGTAGTGTTCTTTAGTTGAGTTAATCTCTCAACTGGCCATTGATAATTGTTTGCTACCATATCTTCAAATAACTCAAATATATCCCCAGTCCTTTTCTGTATAAGTGTATCTCCTATTGTAGTATCAACTATTCTTGTGGTTTGTGCGGATAATCCATTGTAGAACATTTGCACTTGAAGCCACTTTCTCAATCCATGATAAGGTTATTTTCTGAGCATCTCGTTATATCTTTCCCATGCCTCATAAAATGTTTACTGATCAAATTGGACAAAGGAAGCAATCTCATTCCTAAATTGACTATTCGTGATGGTGGGAAACTCTTGGCCAAGAATTTATGTGCTAAATCCTCTCAAGTGGTAATGGACCTTGATGGCAAGGATGACAACCAAATCCTTGCTTTGTCCTTTAATAAAAATAGAAATAACCTCAATTGGATTGCATCATTTGAAACTCCATTATATTTGAAGCTGTCACAAATCTCCAAAAAGTTAGCTAACTGAGCATTCAGATCTTCTATTGAAGACCCCTTAAATTGTACTCAACTTGTATCATCTAAATGATGGCCAACTCGATCTCAAAATTATTAGCCTCAACAGATGGTTTAGTGATTACTGTTTGAAAGCCCTGAATTTGTGGGATAACATAATCCCCTAGATACCCATCTTCTTTTGCCATTTCTGTAATATCGTCGTTTGCTTGCTAAAGCGTTCATTTGCGTCTTTGAAAAGTTCTCTCAATTTTTGGATCAAATGACACTAATTCTAGCTCCTGATTATCATGCATATAATTGCAAAGATCTCTGAAATAAAAAAATAATAATAAATAAAATAAATTAAAAAAATTTTGAATCAAAACTTGGTGCTTAAAACTAATATTAGTAGAAACAGAATAATTTTAGTCCCCAGTAGTGGCGCCAAAAATTTGTTGATTGTGCAAAACAAATAATGCAAAAAATTATGCAAGCGCATGTTTCACAACAAGTAATAAAGTGATGGGAAGAATGTCGATCCCACGAGGAATTAAATTATTCACTATTGATCTCTAATTTATCACACATTTGTTTTATTCAAATAAAAATTAATTATATAGGAATTAAAACTAAACTAATAAATAAGAAAAAGTGCACTGATTAAGATTTCTACTAGAATATAGAAGCTTAGAATTATAATTTCATCAATTGAATGAGTTGATTACATAATTTTCTCCTTGCGAAGTTAATAACAGATTATTAGTCTTGAGTCTTATTGAATTACGAGGTTTTTCTGAATTACCCACAATCATATCTTTAATTTATTCAATTCGCTAAATTCTTATGTGAATTAACTAAATTATGGATAAGGTTGTACCACCCAAATAAGTTCTTAGGGCAAACAACAATCAATACCTTGATTTTTTTTTCCAAGACTCTTTAGGATTTAAAGATAAATTTGACTATTGATCAAACAATCAAATAGAAAAAGCACACAACAGAAGAAATGTAACACTCTTATAGTTTGCATTACATTAATATTTTATTTAAATATTATTTTATGAAGATTTAATTAAAACAATTGTGAGATTTCAAAAGTTTTGTGGGTTAAAATACAATTTTTAAGAGATGTAATTGCACTATTTATTTAATAATAAGGCATTAATGTCTAATTTTATCATATGAGATGACCTATTGTGAGGACTTATATTAGTAGGTGGTTAAATTGAGATTTTTTCAAATATTTTGAACTCAATTGCATAACTTGAAATTTCCAAGAGCTAAATTGAAAATTTTAAAAATTGGATTTAATCAAAACAGGCAGCCTTGGAACCGAGTCTTCATTTTCATTTTCATCAACCTTCATCTCCTCCATTTCTCCTCACCACCAACGACACCACCACCCTCACACACCATTAGCGACCACTTCCTTTCTTCCACCCAACACCTCAAATTTGATCACCTCATTATCCTCTCTCAGATAACACCATCAACCGCGACAGACGACCATCAGAGAAGTACGACGGAGGAGGCCGATAGGGAGACATCTCATGGTGGTAGCTGGGTTTGTCATTTTCCGGCGACCAATGGCCAATCTGAAAGGTGTATGGTGTAGTACTCGATGAGGAGAGCTGCGTGGTGGCCTTGCATGGTAATGATCGATGGCAGCAAGGGTGGAAACCAATGGTGGAGTTAAGTGGTTTTAAAACTTTTGGGCGATGGTTGACCCATTTTTCGGTGGTGAAACAAGAAGCCGATGGTACCATTGGAAAGCTCTCGAAGAGGTATCTAACAGCGGTGGTTTTGAAGTTTTTCGGTGGTGGCACAATGGCGACCCAAAGATAGAATCTTCGTCTGATTCCCAAAAGTGCATGCATGCGAGCTGATCGTTGAGATTTTGACTTGTTTGGGAGATATCGGTATATAATAATGATATGTATGTGATTACATGTGTGTATATATGCGTTTCGATCATCGTCAAACCTTGTATTCTCTTGTATTATGATAGAAATGATCGATCAAGTCACCCCGATATAAAAATAGAACAACTTTCATTGATTAAACGAGCCTAATGACTTCAAATAATATTATTTCATGTAAATTATAGGTTATATAATATATTAAGTGTAGAAAACCCTAATTTTAAGTAACCATGATTTAATCAACTAAAGTTTGAATTTTATTGGCAACCGAATTACTGTGATCAATATCAAGTACCAATAGGATAATTACTCAGAATTGGGCTGTTATAGGTATGATTATAAGTATTGATGATCGTTAGAGTTGATCATGGATATTGATATAAGGCTATTCTTTTTGAATAGGTGATGGAGGTATTGATCCTGAGGACCAATAGAGTTTGATTGTGTCGTTGAAATGATTAAGATGAGGATCCACTACCTGTCATTGTAATTGAATTCTATGTGGTTTAGTTAATCTGATACCTGTCATTGCTATTGATACTATTATTGATTGATTGCCGAACCCTGTGAGGTTCTATTGTTGGATTCTTGATTTGATTATTGTTCATTGTTGGTATCTGAACAATGTGAGGTTCTATTTGTCTTAACCATCGTTATCATTTATCATTGCTATTTGAACTTTGTGAGGTTCCATTATCTTGACTATTGTTATCGTTTATTGTTGCTATTTGAACCCTGTGAGATTTTATTGCTTGGTATTTGATTTGATTATCATTTATTGTTGTTATTTGAACCCAGCGAGGTTCTCTTAACTTGATTAGTATTCATTGAACACCACTATTTGTTGAACTTACGAATCATACTATTGTCAAATCGTGTACTGAAATTATTTTGAAACTACGATTCATTATGTTCTGGTACCATGAACAAATTTGTGTCTCATATGTTACTGCATCGATTAGATTGTACTAGAAATTGTTGTTAGCCATGTCGGCTTCTTTGATTGAGATGATTGTTACCATTATGTGTTGACTTAATTGAAATCATTCTGTGAAACTTATTCTTCTGACATGTTAGCATATTGACTTATTGATTGTTCGAACTGAAAAGTATGTGTACTAAAGAACTGTTGGCCGAGTGCCTTGCCAAACTGTTATGCTTGAACTACTATTATTATCGAGCTACCATGCTCGAGCCATTGAACTGATTGCTATTGTATTGAACTGCACTATTATTATACTGTTACGAAGGTATAAGGATGTTCTAATATGCATGTTATATTTGATTTATTGACTTGCATATGTGATTGGGCTTGCTTTTCTTGCATTTGTATTATGTTCTTGGAGCAATAAGGCTGGAGTGGTATTCATCCTAGATTGGACTGACGTTTCGGCCCAACGCGCCACATTATGTCTCCCAACTATGATCGATTGAAATGTCCCTAAACCTCCCGAATAGGATCAGTTGAGATGAACAAGCCGTTGAGCCAACGGTCTCAGTTTCTAATGTAGCATTTGCTAGTATTTCAATTGCCTTTATTGCTTTCTTTGACATTGATATGTTGTTTTCATACTATATTGTTATTAATTGATTGATAACCATGAAATCTTGATATTCAACTAATCACATATTGCTTTACTTTCTCCTCACTGAGTCTTTATGACTCATCCTCGTGTATTACTCATCTCTAATCAGCATATATCAAACAATGGAATTTGAGGACTGACAAACCTAATACATAATGATTGAGATGGAGCTTGTTAAGTGTTTGTATATATGAGTGCACTTTGGGTTACTTTGTTTAAAGATATTGTGATGTGTCATGATGACTAATATATTCATGGTTTATATTTATGACTTATGGTACTAGAAACAACATTTTAGTTTGAATGTTGTTGAACTTCTTATTATGATATTTTGCACTCTGATATAACTTTCGCATTTTGGGTTAAAACTTGTTGTAAGATTATGATATTGTTGATATTATTATTGAAAATTTTATGGGCTTTATGGTTGTGATGGTGCATACTTAAAGATTGAATGTTTTAGTGCTTCACCTTTAGTGTTATCTCGATAGGGGGCGTTACACTTTAAGTGCTACTAATTTCATAGAAGAAAATTATGTATCAATTTATTCAAAAGAATTCATCATAATTCTAGAGTAACGAATTAGTTCATGATTGAATTGCCAAAAAAAAACATGAATAAACGAAACATCATCTCAATCTAGAATTAAAAAGAAAATCAAAGAGAGAAGAAGAAACTCTATTCCCAGATGAATTTGATCTCCACTTTATCCCCCTCCGAATTCCAAATTCTCATGACACTTATAATATCCAAAATAGAAAATCCAAACTTGGTCCCCCAACTCAGTATTTGAAAGGCTTGTTTATAATTAATTAAAAAAGTCTTCTAATTAGAATAGAATTCACATAAATAAAGACTCTTCTTTCCATTTTTTATTAGATCATGAGGTGTCATTCAATCAGTATTCACACCAACTTGTGTTAATTTGTCCCCCTTTTTTGTAACTTCTCCACTTGTATTCATGTAATTTCAAATTCTTATCAATTAGTAAGGGAATCATAATTTTTGAATAAGAAAATTATTTGTCAAGTCCTAAATGTGATATAAAAATTAATACTAATGGGGACTTAACAAATTCTCCGTGGGTACTCGAGGGGATGGACAATTTTAAGATCCCTAGACTATCTTGTTAAGGCCCAATACTGTTGGGTGAAGCCCAATGGAATCCCCAGAAACCTAATGCTTGAGTCAGGGGAAAAGGTTCACAAATCCAAATCCTGGAAGAAAGTTTGCTTGTTAGGGTTATAGTTCATTCGACAACTTTTTAGACATATTATCCATCTCAATGTTCTATCATTACAGACAAGTGCTGACCTTTTATTTATTTATGTATTTATATATAAATTTACATTAGCGCATTTATCAAGAGTTTGTTAGATTACGAGCTTTGAATCTAATACATACAAGTATTGATTTGAACATTGAAAGATTATATATCTTGAGTCAAAATTTAGTATCCTCGCACCAAGAGATTAAAACGCATCACAAACTAATTCCAAAAAAGAAAAAAAGCAGGACTTACAAATATCAAATATTTGAACTAAAATTTCATAAATAGACTAAAATTCCCTTGGTAGGACTTAGGAGGTTTTAGAGAGCCTAAAATAAAATTTGGAAAATCCAAAGTAAATTTTAATATGCAACAGAAATCTTGCCCTTATAACCCAGCTTGGGCACCCGGAAACGTGGTCTGAGCTTCAGCTTTAGAAATATGTTCGGTTCCCAAAAACACTCAAAAGATGTCTTGAGATGGTTAAAGTTGAAAATGTTAGGACTTTAAATTAGTAATAAGTCGAAAAATAGAGATTTGTTGAGGTAATTATACCAATGTTTTAGAAAACATTCATTTTCTTTAGACGTAGGGCAATTAGTATGGAGGAATAAAAACAAACATGAAAAAAGAATGGTATTAATATAATTTTTGTTACACTTGGTGTGTTGAAGAAATAAGGAATGATATGATATGAATCAAAATTTCTTGGTTCATTTTTGGCAAGTAATAATGAATGGAAGGAGATTTGAATAAGTTATTGAAATAATTTTTATACAAATATTATTTTAAAATACTAATTTACATATGAATTATACTATAAAAAATTAAGGACATCAACTACAATTAAACCGTAAATAATGCTAAAAAATCATAGATCTAGCTACAAAATTAATGTAGTCAAAGTAGGTACTTTCGTACTTTACCTCATCACAACTAATTCATAATTAAAGGTTATTTTTTTATATATATTTTTAGTTTTTTTATCGGTAATGCATTCAACTAATTTGCCGTGCTTTGAATGTGCAAGGCCACACATTGATACTTAATAATTTATTTACTTTAAATTTTAAAAAAAATATTTACTATGTAAATTTGTAACTATAGATATGAAATTACTTTTGCAACAATTGTTTTTAATAGTAAATAGCTAATTTTTCTAGTCTCTTACATTGATAAATGGTCATAGTGTGAAGATGATTTGATATGAAATTGTAAAAACTTAATAAAGAATCTAACGTTGTGATCTAACAATAAAAAATTCGAATTATAAACTCTTCTATATTTCATTGAAAAGGCCATCTCAATTTCAATTATACTACTAATACTATAAACATTGCTGAATGTATTTCAGGATTCCCATTTTTTAAACAATTCTAGTATATATAAATTAATTAACCAATATCTAATTAATCACTATATATCTTTTGCATCTTTCTAATAATTGCAGGAACTTTTCATAACATCAAACCAAATCTAACATAGCCTTGAAAATTTAGATTGCTTATGGATTGGAGTGGAAGTTCCCGATCTTAACAGCATGCAATGCAATAGGATATACTAACGCCCTTGATTACAAACCATAGCCGGTTCTAGCAGCTACAATTGAGTTCCAATCTTCCTTCATCTAATAATTGGTAAATATGTTTTTCCCAAATTATTGCATGTGGCCATAATTCCTTTCAATCATTAGCCAATTGCCAGCATGCGATGATACCAACACTAGGGGGCAGTTTGGTTGTGTTTTATTTTCATTTTCGGTTGTTTTTACTATTTGATAATAAATTATCAGCAATTTATCATCATTTTTACTAATATTGCAAATCATTTCCATCTCAAAATATATTTTTCAATAATCTACATATTTTCTTCCAGTGACCTATATATCTTCTCTCCCTTCTTCATTATTACTATCTCACATCATCTACAACTTACTAAACCCTATATAATCATTACTTTCCTAATATATTATCCAAATACAAATATATTTTCAACTCATTTACTCTAACTAACTTTTTAAAATTTAAAAATATCAAAAATAAAAATTAAAAATGAAAAAACGCAACCAAACTCCCTGTAAGGTGCGCTGACCAGGTATGATTCATTGTTTATTCCACTAACTAATTTTAGCATTAGTTTATGTTGTTCGCTCATTGAAATCATGACAATGGCACAATTGATGTCTAACTAACTGATTTTCGTGGAATCATGCAATTGATTGTTTGGATTCAATCGCTCCAACAACAATTTGTTTGTACACGCACATCCATCACCATTAGATTCTTTTTTATTTATATACTCATACATTAAATTTTTATTAAATTGAATTCTTAACATCATATTTTTATGTATGACATTATTGTTACTAGGTCAGAGACTATTGAATGAGGGTTTATTAGGGTCTGAATCCCGAACCTCATGCATAAAAGTGCAAAAGAAGTGTTATTAGGTCAATTGACTGCTTCCAATTTTCGCACTAAAATAATAATAATAATAATAATAATAATAATAATAATAATAATAGAAAAAGTTATATATTTCTGTACCATCTCCTGCTACGAAGAAGCTGAAAAAGGAAACTAAATTAGGAGAGAACTTTGAAGTACCCTTAAAATTGCCTTTACAACTTCTGATTATTCAATAAATATTTATAAATTGTATTTGAAATTTTTGTCTTTGATTACCATTTTTGCAAACTTCAAACTAAATTATAATTTATTATTTTCTTGTATAAACTTAAAAAGAAGTTATTTTCTTTTATCAAATTAACATTC
The DNA here is from genome assembly GCA_014898725.1 of Jacaranda copaia. Lineage (NCBI taxonomy): Eukaryota > Viridiplantae > Streptophyta > Magnoliopsida > Lamiales > Bignoniaceae > Jacaranda > Jacaranda copaia. Next base: position 376,759 of record JACGDI010004478.1, read on the forward strand.
TCATTTCACTCCTCTAACAATTTCACGATCAATTTCCGAAGATTCACAAAGGTAACTACTAACTACTAGTCATTTTTACCACCATTTTTAAAAACCAATCACTTCCCCCAAAACAAAAGCTCTTGCGAAAGATTATAAGAAAGCCAAAGTCAAAAATTATTTATTTCATCTCAACTAAGATTGATTTACACCCCCTAATTACGTTCGCAGTTCCACGCCCTTCATGCTCAATTCTGAGGTTCGAAAGCCTCATATTCCGCTGTTTAAGGTATGACTACCATTTCCAACCATCACGAGTCACAAGGATGGCCATATGCTCCAAGACAACCTTCCTCACTATATAACCCAATTCCAGACACTCTTACATCCTCAATAATTCCTACAGAGACTTCAACAAGAAAAAACCTCCGCCGTCAAACAAGCAAACCAACAATGGCTGATGATCCACAGGATGTGGCGGACCGTGAGCGCATTTTTAAGCGATGTGACGCCAACGGGGACGGCAAAGTGTCAGCCGCGGAGCTGGGAGAGGCCCTTAAGGCGCTGGGCTCCGTCACCGCAGAGGAAGTGAATCGCATGATGGCTGAGCTTGACACTGATGGAGATGGCTACATTTCCTTCGAGGAGTTCACGGAATTCGCCCGGGCCAACAGAGGCTTAGTTAGGGATGTTGCCAAGATATTCTAACTTTTTTTCATTTTTCTTTTTCTTTTTTCAATTTCTTACCCTTCTCAATTCTTTTTTTTTTTTTTTAATGTTTTTGAAAATGTTATACTGATTTAATTACCATCTTCTTACAAGTAGGCTGTTTGTTCAAGACCAAATTCCAGTGAAGTTGCCCACTTGTCCTTTCATAACATTTTTCTTTTCTTGATCACCTAATCCCAGAATATCACACACACACACACACACACACTATTCTTCTTCTGTATGAAATCATAAGAACATGCGCATGAGACTTGACAGATGTTCAAAATACTGGATACATTGTAGATGATCAGCCAATCATATTGTTATCTTTTTTCAGCCGCACTACTTCATGAAATTATTCGTTTACGTAGTTTGAATTTTTGTATTTTATAGGAGGCTTCGTTCTTAGAACATTCCTGTGCTTTCCACCTAACTTCTCAATTACTCTTGAAGCAGGCATCAGTCTCTCTATTACCTTTAGATCATGTGGCACGGGCTAGACATGGCTTCCCGCACTAATAAACTCAAACACATGCCTAGGGACATATAAGTAAAATCATCATAAAAGGCAGATAAATTATTAAGGTGGGCCAACGAGCCTAATAAGTCCAGCTTATGAAGAACTTAATCGTTATAAATACTAGTTCTCATAGCCAAATTATAAAGACATTAAATAGCATTTTTATTAAATCGATCAATCTTTTATAAACCCGCAACTTCAGCTCACTATCAGACAATTTCCAAAAAGAAGCTCACATCTAAATCTGAGCAATATGGAGTACAAATTCAATCTTGATTCACTTATTTTGGAACTGTTAATAATTAATAGGACGACTCTCAACAAATGTTACAGTCAAAACCTCAAGATCTGTAATGTGGACTCTGAGGGGAGTGCGCATGTTGTCTTGCATTATATGCACATGACAGCATTGTATTATTTCCAGGAACATGGAATATTGAACATGCCCACAAACTAGAAAAATGAAACATAACAAACAAATGAAATCCAGTAAGATTCAGCCATTCTAAATGCTAGGCAGAATAGAATAGTAAGAAATCCAGATTACAACAGTCAAAACTACATTATGGAAATTATTCCTCTGCACTTTTAAACTGACAAAAATAATAATGCCATTTTCTCCCTGTGAAAAAGCAGGGATGGGAAACTGCAGTGCATTACAATCACAAATACCTCATCAAGATACCAGTTATATACAAAATCAAACTTGTTAACTCTAAGGTTAAAAAATTTCCTTTTTTTCTAGCAAATTCCTACAACAGACACTTGATGGAAAAAGGCAACCAAAATCTAGGCCTAAAATTTCTGGAAAAGTAAACAACAAAAGGGAGAGACTCAAGTTATCGGAGTATCACCGGCAGTAAAGATGATCATCATCCTCAAACTCAACTCCCAGCATGGCCAATGCAAAGTGACCCTTCATTTCGCTCTTTGTCCGCTGCAGCAACTGAGGATAATAATCGAGTACAGTACTATTGCTTGGCAAGATAGTCTTTTTTCTGCTTAAGCCTCTGGACTCTTCACCTCTCAGTATTTTGGTGATCTCACTCATCTCTGGCCTACGGGACTCCTCGTTGTGTATGCAAGCAGTTGCTGCTCGAACCATCTGGTTTATCTGAGTCAAATTCTTTCCGGTGAATTTTAGCTGTGGATCAAGTAATTTTTCTAGACTTCCTTGTTGTAATAGTGGCTTTGCCTGAAAAGGTGAAAAGGGAAAAATTTATCATTGAGACCGGTTTTTCATATCAGAAATAATGGTTTCAATCTACAGAAACATTGAATTAGCAACATATGCATTAAAAACTAAGATTCTCTTACAAAAGCATGTTTTCCAGAAGAATAATACTGACAAGCACATGGATTCAGCATCATAATACAAGACAGAGATTCGAAGACAGGGGCATCCACATGAAATTCTCAGACATAATACATGGCTAAAGCTAATGAATGGCCTAGTTAGGGGGTTCCAATTTATTGAGGGGTAATATAACCAAGGGAAATCGTTCATACTGTAAAAAGAATGCTTATAGGGTAATTGTAGAACATAACATGCTTTGAATATTAGAAAACTGAAATTCTATAATGGAGCAAAAAACTTGTCCCTTGGTTATTCTAACCAGCCCTTTGGTTAAAGTTCCCACATTTCTATTGGTTTTCTAAGAAATCTACGATGTCATGAATCTTTATGCTACTTGAAGAAAACGAATCACTAACGTTGGTCGGTCATCAAAGAAACTAAGACTGAAATCTGGCATTGAACTGGATTGGATGAATTAGACTATTAGAGAAATTATGAGCTGTTTAAAGACTAGCTTGTCTATGCAGCTGAATGGGAGGCTAATACACCACAGAACATGAAATTGGGACCAATTTTAACTATCGAAGAAGCAAAGGAATTGGAGAGAAATAAGGCAGAAATTATAGCAGTAACCTACCCACAAAACCAAATTTTCTTCTCCGGGTCCTCTTTTTGATTCAATTGGCTTCCTGCCTGTTATGAGCTCCAACAGCAACACCCCAAATGCATAAACATCAGTTTTATCAGACACTTTCCCATGCTGGAAATATTCTGGGGCCAAGTACCTGTGTGATTAAGCAAACCGAAAAAAACCAGTCTTTGTGAATCGTAGAACTAAGAGCATTTATACTATATAGCTTCTTCCACATAATATAGAGTTCATACCCAAATGTGCCTTTAACGGTTTTGCATAGGAACGGTATTGATGGTGCCGGAGTCCATGATGCTAAGCCAAAGTCACATAACTGTAAAAATAACTAAGAAAATTAATACAACATATAACTTGAGCAGAAAATTAATACAAGGAAATGAAGTTTTCCCATACCTTGGGCATCTTCTTGGAAGAAAGAAGGATGTTTGAGGGCTTAATGTCCCTATGAACAACACATCTTTCTGTTCCATTATGTAAATAATCAATTGCCTCTGCAATTCCCATGGCAACCTTATACCTAGCAGAGCAATGAAGTGCAGGACCACCTTTCACACCCCTCTTCTTCTCTGCATATTTAAAAACATCTCAAATCTCTAAATAATTCATAAAATCACTGGATTGGCAAATGATAAAAATGAAAACGAAATAATACCGTGCAAAAATCGCTCCAAGCTTCCACCAGAAACATATTTGTAGACCAAAAAGAAGCCCTCCTCAGCATCAATACAAAATCCCACCAGTGGAACTATGTGAGGATTATGCAAAGAACTAGCAATCATCAATTCCCTACAAAATGCCTTTGATGATTCCTTATCTTCTTTAGCTAACCGCTTAATTGCCACTGCAGTCCTCAGAAATCCCACTCTTCCTCTAAATACATAGCTCAATGCTCCTCTCCCCAAAACTCTACCTATTCATTGCAACAAAATCATTTCATTAAGACCAAAAAAATACCAAAACAAGAATAGTTTTTCATGCATAATTTCAGGAAAAGTTTAAAGAAACCAAGTAAGTACCTTTTGAAAAGTTTCTAGTGGCAGAGTGAATTTCAGAATAGCTGAACCTAATCAAAGAGTGTGCCACAGGAGAAATACTCATCTCCAGTGATTCAATTCTCCTCCATTTCAGCTCTGCGGACTTAGAATCAGTCAAGGACCCATTGTCCAAATTCACCATCAAGACAGTAGCAGCAGAACAGCCACTATTCACAGCCATTGACTCTAACTCAACCTGGGAGCAAAAACTGAACCTGAAAGAGGAGTGAACTGAGTGAGGTTCCTCCGCACCACAGCCACCAGACTCAGCCAAAAGCCAAGCCTTAGTGTGCTCAGAATTGTCGCCACCACAATTACCCTCCTTCTCCTGACTCTTGCCGGCGCTCCGGCGCCGGCGCCGTGGAATGACGCAACTTAAACCAAATCCCCACATCATTTTGTACAGAAAAGACTTGAAATTTACTTCGTAATCATCAAAATCATAGTTTTCACAGTACTCAACATCACCGGTAGGGCCTAAAGTCTGTGTCTTGGAGGGGAACGAGGCGTGTAGAGGCTCAACAGAGTTGGTGCAACTATTTCTTGACATTCCCATCTCTCGATAAGATAATGGATCTCCAAAAGCGCGCACACAGAAACCCGGAAATCAAAAGGCACGAAAGAATAAAGAAAAAGGTGAAAAGGAAAAAAAAGTAGCAACTTTGCTTGAAAGGAGATTAGATAATTTACTCCTCAAGAGTGGAAAAGGGGGAGAGTCCGGGATAATGGGATTGAATGTGCATAAACAAATACACATACGTTAAAATAACTTGTGGAAAT
>JACGDI010004478.1:381831-462791 GCA_014898725.1 Jacaranda copaia
GTGGTGATGCAGGAAACTTTATGCTTGATTCTTGAAACGCTAGCAATGAACTAATTTTGCACGTTGGAACGCATCATTCTTACAGAACTATTGTATTTTTCCATCATATGCCTAACTATATGGATTCATATTATCAAATATTTTCGATTTGTAACCAAAATTGTCAATTTTTTTAACTGACTGGATACTTTAAATATCAAGTCAATGAGATTTTTGAATTCAATTTATACAGCAACATATAGTATTCCATATGTTTGAGTATTCAATCGAAGTATCCAACCCGATTGCTCCTAATTCGCAAGGTACGGGCCTAGTTTTTGGCTAACCATCAAAACTAGCTGGTTAGTTTTGTACATACTTAGTGCAACAATTGTTGTATCTTATATTTCTCAAAATCAAGCGCATTATACGTGGCATAGTATATACATGCAATTCGAAAAATTATAATACAAAAATCATAACTAGACTTGTGTGGAATTTCTAGTCTAGTTTAAATGCCTAAATCATAATTATGAGGCCTAACTTGGGATTTTTGATGATTTGCTTGCTTAGTTATAATTTAAATTTGCATTTATGAAATCAACCAAAGGCGGTCCAACCTTACTCTTCTTCTGATCCTAAGGCATAAGTGTGAGATATTTGATCATTTTTTTTTTTACCTTATATGTGCATGCCGTGGAATCCTTTTTTCTTTTTTCTTTTAACAAAGCAAAAGCTATTCTGGAGGCTTCTTCAACGTCAACTAGAATTATTAAGCCCTCGTACTTCAAGATATGAAATAAGGGTGTTAAAATCAAATCCAATCTAATGATTCGATAATGATCCATCCAAAAAAAATTAGATTCGGATTTGAGAATTTGGGTTTTGGGTTAAATTGGGTCAGATCTGAAAATGATCCAAAAAAAAAAAAATTAGATTGTATTGGTTTCAAGTTAACCCACATAATCCGAAAAAAATAAGTCGGTGACTCAATAACCTAATAAACCTAATCCAACCCACTTGAAAATTCAATTACAAATTACAATAACATCATTAACAAATAAGTAATAACAATTTTATTCTTTAAATTTAAAGACGATTGATCAAATTACCAAACACAACCCTCACACCTCTTACTCCAAAAAAATAGAGAAACCCAGCCTTCTTTGTTGTCATGCGACGGATAATTATCAAACATAATCTTCCTCACCTCCTACTCCAAGAAAACAAAAAAATCATAGCCTCCTCTGTCGCCGTGTGCCCCCATTGCACTATTGCCTTCTGCCATGCGTCCCTTTAATTATTATGTTAAATTTTAGATTTTATTGTAAATCAAATTTATACTCAATTATGATTTTGGGATTTATAAATATAAAAAATAAAATAAATAGATTAGATTAGGTTAGGTTGGGTTAGGTTTATCAAATTATTAGGTGATCTGACTAAAAATCAGGTCAATTCAAACTCCACATGAAAGTTTGTGGGTCAGGTTAGGGTTAAGTCTTTTGGGTTTAACATCGGGTTGAGTTGGGTTTGGGTTTGGGTTTGGTATTTTTATATTATATCCCTACCTAAACCCCACCCGCATGAATTGACACCCCTAATATGGGATGTTAGGTGATATGATGAAATGAGGAATAAAAAGTGGGATTGGAATAATTTTATATTTTTGATTGAATGTTTATTTTGTGGGATGATATTAATGATAAAATTGGATTGTTGTATTGAGAATGTTTACATAAACATGCCCTATAATACTTAGATAAATTATTTTAAATTATAAAAGATTAAATTATACTCAAATTATATATAAGTCTTTCTTTTAATTGTTTTAATATAAATATATTTTTAATATTAAATATTTTAAATTATTTTTAAATTTTTTTTATTAGCACCGCAATCAGAAATTATTTGACGTTGTGGTGTCAAAGGTGTGATGAAACAATCACACCTAAAATGAGAGATGGCACATCTCACCTTTTATGTCTGGAGTGGCGGACTGACAATCCCATTTCGAACTTCAATCAATCAAAATAAACATGAGATGAGGTAGAATGTGAGCCTTCATTTTACTTCATCCCTCAAAATAAACAATCCCTAAAAGTAAATGATTTGGTTGACATAATCGAGTCACATTGGAGTTAGCCTAAAAACTAATTAGTGCTATAGTGCTTTCAATATCAATTTTTTAAGGAGAATTTTGAATTGGATAAGGTTTAGCCACTTTAATTACCCTACAAAGGATAGGAAATAAATTAAAACCACAAAAAAAAGGGAAAAGAAAATGAACGGGTTTAATGAAATGTAACAAAGGATTAGAAAATCCCATATCATAAAACAGCGTGGTGCTAATGCCGCCATGGGTAGGACTATAAATGGATATTCAAAAATTTATTTATCGTTCGTATTTGTATTGATTTATAAAAACTTTATCCGCATCTATTTAAATAGATATTATTTGTATTCGATTAGTAGATATTTGATTATAAATAGATACGGATATGGTAAATGCATATCTGATCCGTTTAATATATGTTCTGAATATATATTTATTAAATAATATATTATTTATATTTTTTAATAAAAATCTCATAAGCCATATATATATATACATAAATTATAATTGAAGAATTGAAAGGAAAAAAGAATAAATTTAAAAAATTATTATAATATAGAGAAAAAAATTAAAAAATAAAGTTAATTAACATAATTATTATTGGTTAACTATGTAATTAATATACTTAAATATCATTATTATTATTAATAAGTACTAATAATTAATTATAAGGTCAATTATTAATTTAAAATTATGCTATTTGTTTGTTGTTCTCTTTTTAATGAAATAATATAGTTTCTTTTTATTAATTAAAATATGTATTTGTTATAGGTTCATATACGTGTTTGGATATTTGTAAATAGATATCTAAATAATTATCATAAAATATGAATATAAGAAAATAATTCAAATATAGATAAGTTTACTAAAATATAAATAAATTTGAATAATTATAATCGAATATGGATATATTCGAATTCGACCCAAATCCGATGAATACGAATTCATATATCAATTTTTAATATCCATCAAATTTGTATCTATATTCGAATATTTAAAAAGTTAAATAATGTATTCAATGAAAATAATGTATTTGATCCATTTAATATTCATTTACATGTCTACATGGGTGGCATGGGGATGGTTTGGTAGGAGGAGTATATGATAGGTTACTTAATTATATAATAGGAGGGATTTGGATAAATCATCGAATCTAGCCTTTACACGTTTGACAAGTGTCAATTATAAGAATTCAACAAGTTTGGCAACAAATAGTATTTTCTTGGGTTGACATCTAAGTTAAATGTCTTTGTCAAGGACCAAATATTCGAAAAAATTTAAGTTCTTGGCATTGGTGAGTTGTCGTGGTCATTCAAAGGTTACTAGCAAATTTTAATGAGTATTGTAATTGATGAAAAATTGTACATCAAATAATAATATATGCATACATGTCGGTGACTAGTAATTGACATATTGAAATTATTTCACTTATTTTTTATTATAATTTTATTTGAAATTTATTGCTCTTATTTAAAAAAAATTTCCCAAAAAAGATATTATTTCATATAATACAATTTTTTTTCAGAATTACCTTCCTAATTAAAGTAATATTATAATATCAAAAACCATCAATTCTATTATTGCCTTTTTTTTCTTCTGAAAATTTATATATATATATATATATATATACACGCACTCATGCCTTGTGCATTTAGACCTTGTTATTTCATTTCTTGCACTTTGACTATGTGCTGAGATATATATATATATATATATATGAAGAATTAATTTTTAAGGATACTAATGATATAAAGATAATCAACATTTCATTATTGAACTATCATCTAAAACCAAGGTTTTAAAAAATTTTTAAGGATACTAATGATATAAAGATAATCAACATTTCATTATTGAACTATCATCTAAAACCAAGGTTTTAAAAATTGGGTCAGACCGTCGGTTCGACTGGTTTGACCGATGATCGGTGGCTGATTCGGTCCGAATCACTCTAGAAAACTGCTTGTGAACTGATCAACTGAAAACCAATTAAAATTGGTACCGATTCGATCGGTTCTTGACCAATTCACTTTTTTTTTATTTTTTTTGTTTTTATTTTTTTGTGTTTTTAAAACATTCACCACAAAGCAATCGGCTTTGACTGTTGATGTTGATAGTTAATTAAGTTTTAAGTTTTAACTTTTCCTACTTCTCAAATCATAATTGCTCCTTTTCTTGGTCTCTTTCCTAATTTCCTTTCCTTTCCTTTCTCTCTTTTCCTCCGACTCCATCCTCTATTGTTCACTGTTCTCTGCTGCAATTTTGAAGAGAAAATATTACAAAATCAATTCCATAGTCCATAATTCATCCTCTTTAACATTTGAATAATAAAATGGTAAGTTAGTTTCCATCCAAGAATGTTCATTTTTTTATTTTTAATGATGGTCATTTATGTTATTATTAAATAGTTGTGTGTTATTATTTGAATTAGGTTATATATTTGTAATTGATTAATAGAGAAATGGTATTTTCTAAAGAACCATTTGAAGGGGAAAAAATGACTAAAATATGGAGAAAATTTTCAATATTTATTTTCATATTGTTGAAATTTTTCTATTTTTTGCAATATATTAATTATATTAAATATTTATAAAATTAAAAATATTTATTACATCATTATGATGTCATACCGATCGAACAGGTGGTTCAATTGGTCCAACCGATTGAACCAAAAATCAATAAAATTGCCGGTTCTTTGTCCAATCCGATTCTAAAAACATTGTTTAAAACTCATTGCTGAATCAAAATATATATATATATATATTGTATAGGTTCTCTCTCTCTCTCTCTCTCTCTCTCTCTCTCTCTCTCTCTCTCTCTCTCTCTTAATTAGGACAGAGTACATGTTATTTCACACTCTAAGAAACTTCATACAATTCATTTGGATACATAATACATAATTGTATTTGTAAATTATTACATTTGTTTGTAATATATATTAAATATCAATACCATCACATTATGTATAATTTTAGTCTAATGATTCATTGGCTTGGTATCATTGCCCTTATACTTAGACATATAAAGTTTGAGATTTAAATTTTAATAAATTATTTATGTGCGTACATGTATAATTAGGAAAAAAGGAAGGAAAGAAAAACATTATGTATGTCTTACTACTATTCACAATCAGCTTTTATACTGGAAGAATCTTACGTGGAACGATTACCAAAAACAGGCAGCCTTTGCATAAATTGCAATACCACTACCTATATAATACGTAATTAATTAATTAGTTGCTAACCATGTTTGGTTGGGATAGGACATGTATTAATTGGAGATACGATACGTGTGATTGTCTGTTCAACTTCCGGACATCCATCCTTTTGTGTCAATTTTATTTCGTTAACTGCTAGTTCACCTAACAACATGACAGTTGGCTAACAATATCTACTTGAGAAAATCCATGCCACCCTTTGATGTTTCAGATATTGACCACAAATTTCTCAATCGGGTTAGGAATATTAATTGCTTCTTTGTTGTTGGTCCACGACCAATATGTTAATACGTATCTCTCATACATATGCACGTACATATCTATATCTATATATATATATATATGCTATTAATAATATTAATTTAATCTAATATTAAAAGAGTAAGAGTCAAACAATTTGAGTTAATTTATAAATTATCCACCGTCTCACTCGATAGAAAACTTACGTGTATTAATTTATTTTTCGATGCAGGTTAAGGTTAAATATTTTTGGTCAACTTACGTGTATTAATTTATTTTGTTCGCTTTATTTAATAAATTATGGTGTTCGGATCAAAATCCGATTTTTAATGAGATTCTCGTACCATGTATGTTGAGTCTTGATTTAAGATGAGCAATAGATTAATTAGCATGTATCATATATCTTTATATATCCTAAATCAATTACAATTTCAACCATTCTTATTCTAGAAACATTTCTCAAATTTTAGGACAACCCTAAAATGTCTATTTTTATTTTTGAGCAATCTTATTCTAATTTTTATAATCGATCTGCATCAAGATTTGTATATAAGCAAAGGATGCAATCATAATTTTGACATAACAATGATTCTGCAACTCTCCACCAAGTTTCTCTTCACTTGTCTCTTTTGGATTACTTATTAACTTGTTATTCGGAATGATTTTGATAAGTTTCTAACTAACAATTTTATTAATTTTATATAACAAAAATCGCATAATTTTTACAGCAAAACCAACATTATTGTACTAGTTTTTAATAAGCCTGTTAGGTTGACGTTCTAATCTCCTACAGATCGGAGAGGATTTATTTTTAGTACTGAACATTTGACTACTGGAATTTAAAATATTTGTACATATGCAATCATGTGATTAAGCGAATATTGGTTGGAAATTAAGTGCTTCGCGTGAACACAATTGTAGTGCACGAAATGCACATAGCTAGTAAAATTTGTAATTCGTTCGACTTTGGTCTCTAGAAATATTGTAGTACCTCGTATTTTCTATAAATTGCCTCACTCACTCTAGACGCAGAAAAAAAATATTGATAAAATTGCCCTTAACGTGCTGTAGAAAATTTGGACACTATTGTACCATTTTCCCTCCTTCCATTGGCCTTATTCATCATACTTAGCCAAACAGAAAAAGATCCAAAATCAAACATTTCCATTCAAAATCCTCTCTTTCACAGAAGAGGAAAAAAAGAAGGCGGCTTTCGCCCAAGCAAAACCAAATCAAACACGTCATGTTCCCACCCTTCTGACTCTCATTGTGAAAAAATCACGTTAGATTGGTGCATTTTCCGCCCTAAGAGCAATCTTCCTGTGAAATGAAAATTGATCGATCTCTCCAGGTATTTTGATTTGGTTTGTGCCTTTCGAATGGGTATTTGCATCACTAAAAGAAAGTATCATAATTGCGGGAAATGTGGGAATATTTCTTGTTTGTGGGTTGGGTGTCCTTTTTTTTATTTTTATTTTTTTTATAAATTTTGATTCTTAAGAATCGATGATTACATCATCCCAACTGTTTGATTGTTGTTGATGCTATCTTTTAAAATACATGGGGTTATTTTGGCCCCTTTATACTTTATTCTGACACAAAAAATGCAAAGGAAAAACTAGGAAAAATGAGGAGGCCGCAAATTGCAAATTCTATATCGGCAAGCATTAGGGCAAGTAAAAGAGTTTCGAGAACTTGAAGATTGCGGAATGGAGATGGTGCAACAGGGATTTACTGTTTTTTTAATTTTGATTGTAGCATTTTTGTTTTTTTTTAAATCTTTATATATCCTACTTTTTTTTGCCTCAACTTTTGATTGTTGGTAGGGTGTGAATACTATAAATAATGTGGATATGGTAATTACAAAGTTGGAGAACATTTTCATTTCTTTTCTGGTAATAATTGTGACGTAATTCAAATCCATTAACCAGTTTGCATTGATCTGAATGTTGATACAGATATATATATATATATATATAATTACCGGATTTAATTAAAAAGATTTTATTTCCCAATATAAGGCCTCAAATTTGATACCAAATGCAATTTGTAACACCAGCAGTAATATATCAATTATGTAAAAAATGATAAATAAAATTTGATTAATTATGTCAATCTCTCTTCTAAACTAATTGAATTGTCAGCTTTCTAATCTCTCTTTTATAATTAGAACAGTTTTCTTCAAAATTTGGAGAATGGATCTTTCTAATATAAAATAAAGACAAGGAGAGTTGATAATTTAACTATCTTAATTAACTCATTTAGAAAGAAAATAATCCCCACTAGTAACTAGTTCGTAGTCCAAATACAATCTTAGAAAGATGGATGCAAATATTTTCATTAATTTTTTTTGCCAATTGTGACATTTAAAGGGTGTTTGGCTAAACTTATTTAAAAGATCATATAGGTTCTTATATCTTGTTAATATATTTTTGGAGCTTATAAGGTGTTCAATCTCATTTTAAAAATAAGTTATTAAAGTATTTGGATAAAATAAAATTTTAGAGTTTATCTGATGTTAGTAATGGCAATGCCATTTTATAATTGAAATTGTTAAAATTGAAAGAAGCTTATTGAGATTTGAAAATAAATTAATACCTTCTTACTTTTTTTAAGAGAACTTATAAGATTGTACTGTCTTGTTTGTGAATCTTATAAGTTTATTTAAAAAAAATAAAAAATAGAAAAACTTATTGAACACTTTCTAGCATCTTGTAAGTTTGTAAATATCTTATAAAATATTTTGACTTTACAGGCTCATCCAAATATCCTCCTGGGGCACGTCCATTTGGTGATATCGGATATAGGGTAATAGGATGAAATGAGAGATGGAGAATATGATTATAATAATTTTATAATTGTTAAATTATATTTACTTGATGGGATGATATGAATGATAAATGTAGATAATTGTATTGAATGTTTATTTTGATAAATGATAATATTGGGATAAACTTTAAAAGACTAAAATATCTGTAATAATAATAATAATAATAATAATAATAATAATAATAATAATAATAATAATAATAATAATAATAATAATAATAATATAATTAATATTATATTAATAATATTTAATTAAATATTATTATAATTAACAATAACATTAATTAAACATAATAATAATAGTAATTATTATGATTATTGTTGTTGTTAATAATATTATTATTTATTATTTATTTATAATAATATATTATTATTAATATAAACATCATCATCATCATCATCATTATTAATTATTATTATTTTAATAATAATAATATTATTATTATTAATAATAGCATCATCATCATTATTATTATTAAATAATATCATTATAAATCATCATCATCATTATTAAATAATATTATTATAATATATTATTATTGTTATTATCCATATCATCATCATCATATACTATTATCATCATCATCATCATTATTAAATAATAATATTATTATTATAATGGCAAGTTAGGTGGTTGGAAATTAATGGTGGAAAAATGGTAATTGGATGCATAAATAGTAAGACCTCAATGGTCATTCTTTGAATGGCCCAATTTGTACTATGAAACTAATACTATCAATGTATCGAATTTCAATTCAAATTTGATTTGAATCTAATTTGAATTTTAGAATTTTTATTTAATTAAAATATTTAATAGATTAGATTTAATTATAAATATTTGTAATAAAAAATAAGTGAATTGGATATAGAATTATGCAATTAGATCCGTTGAAAATTTGAATCCGAACTTTAATATTTTTTATTGAATTAATACTCTCATATATTATATTAATAAAGATTTTAAAATAAAATCTATATATTATATTGACATAATATCTAAATTAACGTTTATATTATACTATTAATATTGAGTCTTTAATCTAAAAAATAAGAGGGATATTGATAAATGTTAAATATAATAATATAACATAGTTCATCAATGTATTAATATAATGTGAAATAGGAATTTAGTATTCAAATATTTAACTTTTGGACTAATTTATAATAAAAAGTTGTTATAATTTTAAATATTACATAAATTTACTTTATAGATACAATATTTTTATAAAATTCAAAAGGAAAAAAGAAAAAAAAAGAGAAAGAAAAAAATAAATAAGAGCGAATTTTTTTATCGGATTTCGGATAACTATTAGAGTCGAATATGGTACTGACTATTCCTTAGGATTAGAAGGAAGACTCTCCTTATGCGTGCTACTGCTTTAAGGCTTTTAATAAGGAATTTGATGGCATGCCTTCAACATGTTGTGATGAGAGGTGCCATAGCCTAACATATTAACATCCCGTCCTTTTGAGGCAATATCCCTTCACTTTGTGAAAATGATTTAACTTTGATCTTCAACATGGAATAAGAAGAAATAACTGGGCAAAGGCCCTTTATTGGGTATGGCCACAAGGTAGCAAGTGCAAAGCATTAACTATCTGAAGATCGTTCACCTCTAATGTGACATGTTCCCTCCTAGTTATACGATCAAGAGGATCAGTTAGCTAGAGAGTGGGGTTATTCTTCTTCCAGGGAGACAAAGTCGTCCCTTTTACTGATCGAACCCTTACTTCGGAGGTCTTTGTCAACATGTTATGAGGCTCCAGGCTTCGGGGGGTTACCATTACTTGACTTTGAAAGGCAAACATCTGAGCAAGGGAAAGTGCAGTACACCTGGTGCAAATGTTCAATAAAGAAGCAGACTGAGGTTAGCTTGAACAAGTCACGGTCGATCTCGCCATGTTGGATATCCCTACAATGCTTCAACCAATCAGATGATCTTTGATTGGTCGTTGAGAGAGTCAGATTCATTTCTCAGATAAATGAGTACTGATTCTAATGTTTTTGCTTTTCTTTAAGAACAACCGAGATCCAATGAGAATTTGTGTGTAGCTACAGGTCTTTGACATCTAAAAAGAAGGTTGTAATAAAGAAAGGGACATATGAGAATTTTATCCTAGCTAGTGAAACAAGAAAGACATGGATCGTCTTTGATGTCTTTTGGACATAATTCTAGGAAGAACTCTAAATTGCATGAAGGAAAAAGGTTATGAAGAATCTCTCTAAGGCAAACAGACTATAGACCCTGTCCTTCACTTTTGCAACCGTTACTGGAGTTCTGGATAACTCCCATCAGGGTTGAATTTTCTTTTGAAACCCATTTCACCCCAATGGCACCCTTATGAGCAGGTTTTTCCACTAATTCCCATGTATTATTCTCAATCATTCTTCTGCAAGAAGGAAAAGACCCATAAAGAGTGTTTGCATAAGGAATGGAGCAATCCTTTCAATCATAGGTTTGGTGAACAACTTAATTGAATGATCAAGAGATAAAAATCACCTCTATAGACAACAACCCAATTGGTTCAATAACAAGAGCCATTTCATAACAGAGTCTCTATCTTATTCTCTCCATACCAGAAGCTTTCATTTAAGTTTCCAAAAGACAAATGATCAAAAGTCTGTATTAGGAACTAATGTCCCTTAGATTCTGAACTGTTAGGAGCTTCCTTTCTTTTGGGTAAGTCCAATTTCAAAGAAAAGATAAGGGAGATTCCATATTCATTACAAAACAAATCTTAAGGCCTATTCACTTGGATGGAAGAATCTTAGAAACAAAGGCCAGAATGAAAGGACCATCCCACACCTTATGTCCTTATCTTTCTCGATGTGAATCAGATCATAGACAAATTTTGATGGGAATGACCTGCTTTTTCCCTCTCGATTTTAGCTTCACCTGAATTTATTCTGGTAGTTTTTCCAAGCATTGATTTCGTAACATGCTCGGACCGATGTGGGACAGCTGAGTGCTTTTCTTTGAAAAAGCTAGGCACCATCTTATAAGGGCTCATTACCAGCTCAATTTCACCTCCCCTCTCCCTAAGTAGGCCTGAGGAAATCCACCACTTCCTTGTGCCTGGAAAATACCTTTCTTTTGCTCTTGCTTGTGAAAAGAGAAAGTCAGATTAGGCTTGCAAAAGGATTGCTGTCATCAAGAATTTCTCCCTCTTCTGTTTATATAAAGATAAACTCCTTCTAGAACAACCTCAACTGGGAGTGAACGTTTGATTCTCTAAGAGAGGATTTGTTCACAATTGAGTAAAGAGCTTGGGTAAGTATTTAAAGCTAAACTACATTCTAGCCTGTCAATCTGGTTCTAGAGTCAGGAATTAAGCAAAGAGTATTGTATAAGGCAACTATCTAATCCCTGGTCCAATAGAAGAAAGTATAGTCAAAGGGAAAGGGACTTTAAAAGGCTAGCTCCTTCTTATTAAGGTATTGGTATTGGTAGAAATGGGAGGGAGTGCTCGTAGCCTTATCCATGATATTAAGGTAAAGTTTTAACTACTCTTTCTTCTTTATTTTCTTCCTGCAGGGAGATAAAAGAGCTTTTCCAATTTGAACACTTGAAATAGTACTTCCTCCACCCTTTTATGATGGAATGACTTTGCCTACTAAAAGGGATTAGGATTAAAAGTCAAGGCTGGAATTATATGATATGCCGAAGATGCTCGAGAGACCTTATTTAGAAAAGAAAGAGAAAGAGAGGAAGGGTTTTACACTGAAGCAGAATAATAGAAGGATCTCTACAATCCATGCAAAGACGAGGACAAGGGCTTGCTAGAGGGAAGTAATAAGAGAAGTTGCTCTTTTCGTCTTTTCTACTCTTATTGGGCTTACCCCGTAGGAACATGAACTCTTTTGCAGGAGAATGAAAGTTAGCTGCTTACTGCTGGATTGGTATGCTTTCTTTTGTAACAACACTTCTCTCATAGGTCGTTACATTTCAAGCCATTTATGATCAGGGCCCTTGCCCTTGTCTCCTTCACCTCTGACTGAAAATGATAGGAATCCTATCGATAAAGAAAAGGTAAAAACATCACCTCTCGATCCAATTGTCTTCCCTGGCCTCCCCAACACATTATCTGTCTATTCTCAAGTTTGATTCAAAATTGCTATCAGTTCAAGTAGGAGAGTCTATTTTTCTTTGTTAAATGGCCGAATTAGTCTTGCTTGCTTTATTGGATTGGTTGTCTTCTCTCTGTCAGGTACTGTTTTTCACCTATTGAGAATTCCACTTTGCTTCAACCCTTTACTTGCCCTTAGCTCCTTCATAGTAGGATTGCCGCCCTAAAAAGGCTAGCCAGCTAGAAAGAAAGAGGTCAAGGCTCTACTGCTACAGGAACTCGTACTAAGGGCTCTGGAGTAATGAAAAAGTAAGCCCCTGCTCTAAAGTGAATAGCAATGGTAAGGTCTGCTGGTTAAGGAAAGCTCTGCTTATGAAATTGCTTGGCCATTAAGTTAATTAACATTGTAGTAGTGAGGCGTCGGTATAGAGTTACGTTAGTTGTAGATATAGACTAGGCTAAGTTCCATTCTAAACTGAACTGAGGAAAGAATTCTTGACTTGAAAGAGAATACAGGTGGTTGAATGGCGAATGGTAGGTAGGTGAACTACAGATAATTGCTAGGTGAGAAGGCTTCTCACGATTACCTTCTTTGAGAAAGTACTTTGGCCTCATTGAAAGAAGATCACATTTATTTGATGTTGAAACTGACACGAGCAAGGCGATGAAGTCAAGGTGTCAGACGAATAGATAGCTTACTTAACCTTGATGAGTCGATGGGACTTACCAACTTCAAAGAATAGACCTAATTCTGGTCTTGAATTCGAACGCAAGAGCAATAGTAGGAACCGTGGTAGCAAGAGGAGTGAAAATAGCTAGACCAAGACACCATACTAGTACAAGGAGATTGGCATCCTATCACCAACCCACAAATCTAGAGGGAGAACCCTCAGAGAGTACATCAACTTCAACCTTGCCGAACTGGGCTTTTCCAAAGAATTACTGCAGCTTTCCTACTTCCTTTGATAATCATATACAAAAAAGTCTCTTCCACTTTCCTACTAAATCTCTCTCTATTCTGGCACATAAATGAAGGGATCGAAGAAATTATGGTGAATCATGTTCACCAAGGTTAGGGCAGTGAGATTGGGGGAACTAATCGGACCTTTATGCCCATATAAGTCATTGGCTTTTTACCAAGCTCTTCATTGCCCCTATACGTACGCAATCCAAATCATACGTGTTGCCTTTGTTGCCATAGTGCCTTGACCAACAACTTCTGAGTGGAACAACTTTTTAACTTCTATTCTAAGCAAAGTACATCTTTGAAACAAATATCTAATTCTCATGTGGTGTTACCCGAATTGAATTAGTAAGAAAAGAAATATGGAATAAAGAGTGAATTTCCATAAAATATGTTCCACAAAGCACCTGTTCAATAAATCAAGAATAGGATAAATATGAGGCCCAAACTGAGAAGTGTTGCATCACACTTCCTATAGTTGTTGCCAAAGCTCCGAGTGAACCCAAAATAGGCCATGGACTTAGATCTACCAAATGATAAGAATACCTCTAAGATTCAATCATAAACCATTTTGTCTCGATTGTATGTAAACCTCCCTAAAGTAGTAAAGAAGGGCTCTAGAAGTATTAACCAATTATATTCATTATATACAGTTTTAAAGGCATTCAGTTCTCAATCCTTCCCATCTCATAGTTGCTTTGAAATGGATGATCTTTATGAGCAGTATCCAAACTATTACCCATTCGATAAAAAGAGCTTAGATGATATTAAAATGGCTGTCTTGTCTAGGAATTATAGGTTTTCCCCTTTTACCGTTAAGTTCTTACCTCTCTTAGGCAGGAATAGCTATCTTTGCTCTTGTGCTTGTACCTCTTTTTTTCCTATCCAACATCAATAATGCCACATCAAAGATCCCCTCACAAGATAGGATGAAGTCCCACAAGAGTCAGAAGGTAATTGACGATAAGGCAAGGTAAGCACATTCAAGAGCAGCTCCTATAGGACTCCCAATTATCCTTTTAAGGAAGAAGCTAACATAGCTATCCCTCAAAAATAGTTGCATTCCATTGAATAATATTTTGAGTGGGAAGAAAGATATTGAATAAAAAGCGGACATGCTGCTCACTAGTTAGATTGGACTGTCTGTAACTTTTAAAACTTTTCTGCTAGAAAGGAAGCTTGAAAGAGGCATCGTTCTTGACTGGCCAGATCAATTAGAGCTAGATATTTGAAACTTCCAAAGCCTTAAGCAAGAGGTCCCACACTTTTTTGTCTAAAACTAGAATTGGGTGAGACGTGGGCATTTCAATAATTCATATTTCCTGGTCATCGTTATGCTCTCTTATGTTTCAGTACCATGATGGTCTGCCAGTTGCATGGTCTTTGTTCCATGTACATGTTTTTCTTGAATATTCATATGCCTAAGTGAACTTTCCCTATTTCTAAATCGAGTAGCCCAACTTAAATGACTAACATCTTGAGTGCTAGGAGATGCCTAGCCTGCTTTGCCATCCAACTTAGAATTAAATCTATTTATTTTTTTGGGTGGTGGAACTGTAGACAAAACGAATTTGGAATTGTATTTCATTTGAAGGCATAACTTGTATCCATGCGCTTCATATTTGCCTAAAGTTTGCTCCTAGAAATATAGCTATCCCTGTCCCTTCACATTAATCCCACAAGCTGAATATCCATTCTCATTGAATCACTAAAGTGGAGCAAATCTAAAAGAGAAACGATTTCATGTAACAAGTATAAGTGAAGATGAACATTTATGAAAAGGAATCTTTTTCACAAAGCACGAACAATGCCTTGAGTTAAAGAAAGTAAGATTAGTGACGAATTATAATAAAATTGGTAGCTTAGCAATTTTAATCAAAATGAGAAGAGATTGGCAAAGCTATAGATTCCAAAGAAAAAAGAGGAATCTGTTATCTTCTCTTGCAAATCAATAGTTGACGAGTTTCGTTTTTGATCAGATCTTGATCTTGTAATGGCAACTTTATCTTTCTCCACTACCCCTGAGGGAGATACTCTAACATTGCTTTAAGAAAGGCACATTACCAGTGACAAGTGGGCTTTGAACGACAACAAATGGTTGGTCTCAAAAAAGAATTTCATTTGGCGTGCTCCATTCATAGACTCGATTGACTCGAAAGATGTACAAGCACTAGTTTGAGCCAATCGAGTAAAGTGAGTAGGCTTTGTATAGCTAGAGCTATTATAGACCTTAGGCTAGAAACAATGGAACTTCTAGTAAGATGTTGATTCTTTATCCCTTGCGAGAAGATTTATCCCATACAGAACTACACTCAGAAAAGGTAGTCAAAGCTCTAATGATCGTGCTACATATTGGGTGACTCTTGTCCTTTAGGTTGCTTGTTTTTGGCTTGATCTCATCAATAAGAAAGGCCACCCTAGTTACAATTCCCCTAACACAGGGAATTCCTTCTCTAGCTGAATTAGGTAATGGTTCAATTAATGTTCACAAAATAATAAGAATAAACCCTAGCTTAACAACACTAGAGACGTCGATAGTCTTTGAAAGGTTGTGGATCGAGCCAGGACATTTTAGATTTAGCTTCCATTTTCAAATTGACTAATTAGTGTAGAGTATCCAAGGGCCCTTGCCAATCTTTCCCCTTCTCCAATCTCATTCGCTAATTTATGTTAGAACAGATGTGATCTCTAATAGTGTCCATCAACATCTCAAAAAAATTGGTGTGGAGCCTAAGAAGACTGAAGTGTTGGCAATTATAAGGGAGTTATTGCCTCTTCCCCGTTCAAGGATGGGGAAGACCTTGGTCTAAGAATGAAAGTCAGAGTAACTTTTTAGTCCTTTAAGAGTCTAATGTAGAGGAGTGATACCAAGAACACTGGGGCTAGCAGAGTCTTTGTGTGAGCTATATGCGGTGAGAATCACATGTATGATGACAAAGGGGGTTCATGTCTATACGTGTAATGTGGTGCTTGGGCCTACACAAGTGCCAAATGAATATGGATAAGATCCATGCTTCTATAGTTCCTTTGTCCCTTGCAAAATAGGGTTACCCCATGGCCCTTCTCTATGTGGGGAATGGATGGCTTTATCTCCCTCTCCAATGGGCATCATTTTCTTATTTTTGCAATTTCTTATTTAACGAAATGGGTGGAAGGGGTCTCTTACTCAAGTCTTACTAAGAAGGTGGTACAAAAGTTCTTTTATTAGGAAAGGATTTACCGTCTCCTCCTCCCCTTCTACCAAACCTAAATTGCTGTCTTAAGTGAAATAGTTTTTGCTCTTTTCCTTTGGCCTTTTTTTGATAGATGCATCTGGCTAGCTGCCCTTACTTCATGATTTCAAGGCTCATGCTTTCATCCCCCACTCACTGGCATCAATGTGAAGACACTAATGCCATAACAAGGGTGAAAAAAGGGTGGGCGTTGAATTCATTTGCACCAATTCCTGTTCCAGTGAGAGTCTGGTATCTTGATCCACCTGCTATTCTTTATTGGATTAGCCCTTTCTTTGCGCCAAATCCTTCTCTTAGTTCGCTAGTAGATGAGATTGGACCTGTAGACTAGGAAACATAAGGAAGTCTTAGGGGTCCCCAAAACAGAGTGAGAACTAGCCTTTGAGGAGCAAAAAGCCATTTTTCAAGCTTCCCATATGCTGATCAAGTGAGTAAGCAGGTGAGTTTGAAAGAAGTACTTGTAGAGCAGTCCCAGTAAATGGGTAAGATGCCGTCTTTTTCCTCCTAGCCAAATTCCAAACATGTTCACTTGTGTTAAGTTTGGCTAGTTGCTAGAGGAATGACACTAGAAATTATCTTCGGTCCAAGTTGGTAGATAGTTGTTACTCTGATTGATTGGCTTTATACTAACCTATCGGATAGCCTTCTATATAGAAATAGAATTTCCATGTTGATTGAGCGGAGTTGCCTGGAACAAGGTTTGGAGGGAGAGGGAAAGAAGGGGAGATAGCTATGCTTTCTTGAGAAAGGAAGGAGCTCCAGAAACCTAAACTCTGATTCTCATTAAGAGTCGGGGGGAATTCTTGCTATGCTTATCTTGCTGCTATTATAAAAGAAATGCAGGAAAAGATTGAAGCTAGCGCACTTCATATGAAAGGCTCTGTTCGATCTGAGAGCGCTCAGAACAACAAGATAGGTACCAGCGGGCACCACATCTGGTCTTGGCACCCTATTCGGCTTCACTTTTTTCTTGACAAAGTTTTGCTTTTCCAGTTCCCTAGATTCTCCGATCTTTGGAACAAAGGTTTGCGCTTTTGAGGCTCATCATCTTGGAAACCTTGCTCAAGACCATTCATCGAGCTATGCTATAAAGAGAAAGGATGACTTAAGTTTCATGAGATGGGTTGGGGAAGAGGTCTTGTATTCTTACTAACTCATTAGTGTGAATTAGTCACCCTTGGCTAATCTATCACAGGTTAAAAATCTTATAAAATTTTGAGTTGGATTTGGATATAGATTTTGATGATCGGATTAAGATTTAGATATGGCAAAGCCGATCTAGATCCAACCTGTTGATAGTCCTAAATGAAACTATCACATGTTATAGGCCAGATGGATCATCTTGCATTTAGTACCAATAGTAGTGGGCTTGAACTCATTTACCGAGCCAAAAATATGCAAAGGAAACATTAAATGAAGTGGAATGTGGCCTAACATTCCATTTCATTAGACCAGGTAAACATGGCCTAATGTGGTTCCTCAAGCCCAATAATAAACACAATTAGTTATTGTAGATTTTTACTGACATGGATCAAATGGAACAAATTATTCGAATTTATAAATACTTGTGAAAAGTGATGATTCAAATTGTTAACGGGAAGAATTTATTTCTCGAAGACAATACTATGAAATTAGGGGTGCTTAATAGCCAAATTGTTGAGGATAAGATTTGAAGTGGATCTTTTTTCGCTACCGTTGAGATATCCATTTCTTGAAATAATTAAGAAAAATTCTATGTATGTTGTCATAGTCTAGACATTGATTGCATGGATCCAAGTCTAGCTCAATGATCCTTAGAGTTAAGGTTATGGTATATTTGGGGTCCACTGTCAATTATAGGTGTATGTTTATTCACTTTTATGAAACGTTGCTTTCCAATTCACCTACAATGGAAGTAGAAACATCATTTTCATCTTGGCATATGACTAGTGACTAGTTATATAATTACGTAGCTAGCCAATATTCCTAATTATGTAGCACTACGTCAAGACCGTGCATGGGAAATAACAACCTGAAGTTATCGACTAAGGATTACATAATTGTTCTTCCTCTCGTACTTTGGTGGGTTTTTTTTTTCAGTTTTTGTTTTATTTTTGAATGTGAGATGTGCATAATTATTTAGAATGCGAAGAAGTCCCCCGGCGATCAAAAAGAAAATGTCCAAGTAGTTTATATTTTATTCTACTAAAAGTCAGGCGTATTAGTGAGTAATCCTCATTTGCACGACTTTTGTTTTTTCTTGTTTTGAAATGAAAAGTGTGGTAAAAATACTAATGTAGCTAGGGGTGGGCAATAGGTTCAGGTATAGGGATACCTAACCCGACACCAGTAGATTTTTTTCGTTCGGGTTTGGTATCTTTGACCTCCAAATTCGAATGGGTAATTAGGGGGTGCCTAAAAATTTGGGGGTTGGGTATTGGGTATTGGGTATTGGATTAGAGTACGCGACACCCGATAGGTTATCCCCATTTAATTTAAATTTTTTTTTAAGTGTTTAATTGATGGAGTGTTTGGACCATTATTTTGGTTTCAGATTTAAATAGGAATTTGGATTCACTTTAATATCCCAAGCCCAAATCAAATTAGAGAAGGAATTTAGTAGCCCATTAGACTATTACCCAATAGTCCAATACCCATTAGGCCATTACCAATTGATCATTTTCATATTCTTTTTAAAAGTTATTAATGATCATATTTAAATTTATTGTTGGATGTAAAATATCAAACTTCACAAAATATTATAGAAAATATTTTTTTTAATAAAAAGGCATGTCAAAGATAAGAAATAGAAAAAAAAGAAAGAAAGAAAGAAAAAGAACAATTTATTAAACAGGTTTAAAATTCTAATTCTTACATTATAATATAACACTTTATAATATCATATTAGACATTAATGTTTATATTTAAGTTTTAAAATTATATATTAGTTGGTATTTAGAACTTATGAATAATGAAATGTAGTATTATCAATTAATTTACAATAAAAATAAATAATAAATTAATAAAATTTTAATTTTTATTTATTAAAGATATATAAAAAATCAGTGGAGGGTTTGTGGTACCTGACATTAAGGGAGTATCGATGAGGATACCCTATCAAATGAGAGTTAGGACTCAGGTATCAAAAAATGACACTCAAGCCCTCAGATAACCGTATTGTGGGTACCCCAAAGGGGTATTCAACCCCACCCACCCCTAAACGTACGATGGATTTTTTTTTTTTTAATTTTTTAAAAAGAGAAGCATGCAAATATGAATTTATTACTTTATTTTTTTTTTGTCTTTTTCTCTTTTCCCTATAACTTTACCTCAGATACTGTTTATCTTCCAGCCCTATAATTACAGCAAGGGTACGTTATCTCGGGAAATCTGATAACACAAAAAATAGCAGACTCAGTTCAAGCCTGACCACTCCGTGGGCGTGCCGGAGTGGTTATCGGGCATGACTAGAAATCACGTGGACTCTGCCCGCGCAGGCTCGAAAATTTTTACAGTTTTAATTTTCAGTTAAAATTAATTCCGAGCCTATCATATCTCTCACGTGACGAAAATTTTCAAAACGTAACTGACGGCCGTAATTTCGGGTTGTTTTCCGTTTTTATGGAATTTTCGTTAGGTAACGTACTACATTAAATTTCTGGAAAATAAATAAATAAATATGTTTTTTCTTTTGAGCCTAGCAATTTAAGCATCGCTTGCTTGTTCTGTGGTACTCCTATGCCCAATTTCACTTGATTAGTTAGCTTGTCCTTATTATGAGATCAAAGTTGAAGAACAATTTTAAATTAATTATTTTTTATTTGTTTTCTAATCAGAAATTCAGACTTCAATAAAAATAAAAAAATTAGAGATTAAGAAAAGTTTGACAACATCGCTAGAAGGAGGGCTTGAACCTCCGACCTTGTGGTTAACAGCCACACGCTCTAGCCAACTGAGCTATTCCAGCTATTGATTCGTTGCTGGTGTTTACTGATATTCGGCATCTCTAAATACAATTAGTAAACAATAGCATCATTGTGCATAGATGTATAGTGGTATAGCGTCAATTTTTGTTTTGCTACTTATCTTGAAACTATTAAACATTTCACAAATCTTGATTTAAATGTGATGCCATGCATCAAACAGTAAACATTTGTTTATTGCATTATGATATAGTTTTTCATTCGATTTATTTGAGTTTCATGATCTAGTGTTGCACGCATAACATGTTAACTTGATTTATAATTTTTTGATTTTAATTAAAATTTGAGTTTTATTGTTTATATATCTCAAATTTAAAAAAAGTTTTGTTATAATTATACTAGCAATCGTTGCACGCAACTCTCGCACGTGTAAATACTTCATGA
Source organism: Jacaranda copaia (assembly GCA_014898725.1). Classification (NCBI taxonomy): domain Eukaryota; kingdom Viridiplantae; phylum Streptophyta; class Magnoliopsida; order Lamiales; family Bignoniaceae; genus Jacaranda; species Jacaranda copaia. The sequence continues at coordinate 402,821 of JACGDI010004478.1, forward strand.
ATATAATGTTATTTATATATACATTTCATTCAAAAATGTTTTCTATTGTAAAATAATACATTTTTGTTATAAAATATTTTATTTTTATTGTATTGAAGGAAAAATACATGTATAAAAATTATGTTACATTTATAAAGTATTTATGTGAACTACGTGCAACACTTGTTAGTAATTTATAAATTTATGTATATCATTTAGTGTATCGTAATTTAAAAAAAAAATAAATTTAAAAGATTCCAAAATAAGATATTAATTTTTATTCAAAAGATTAGGTCTGGAAAACATTGTTATATTATCACGCAAACTTGAAAAAAGAAAAATGCGCTAATATCTAAAGGATTGTTGAATCCATCAATACATAGTCCACATTTCTCACTTGAGGGGGGGGCGGCACTTCAAAAGGTGCAGCTCATGATCTATTTTGGAGCTTAGCATATGGTGTGTGTGCCCCTGTTAATCGATTTTCATGCGGTGGAACGGGATGACGCATTAATTGAAACAGGAAAAGATTCTTAAAAACAAAATACATGCCTTGCATTTATTTTAAGCCTGAAAATACATAAATCCATCTTTAACTTGCAACGATTACCAAAGCTAAAAAAATTTCTTCAATCACTTTAATATGCAAGAAAAAAGAAAAACTTCATATATTGTATTATAATATATATATATATATATATATATTATGTAAAATAGACATAGTATACATTAACTAATTCAAATAAATCATTTCTTAGGAGCAATTTTTTCATGACATATTTTTTTCTCACTTTCTCAATTAATAATACTTAACAATGATACCTGAAAAAAAAATGGCACTGCATATGTATTTCCCTCTGAAAAAAAAAGAAAAAAAGAAAAAAAATTTAATCACACTCTTGAGAAGAACACAAAAGGCAAAAAAACAAAAAAGAATAGAAATAAACCTTCTTTGCAGGCCAAAAAGAAGGCAACACCTTTGCAAGAAGATGTCAATTTTGGATTTAGAATGTCGGTTGCAGCAAGAATTGTAATAGCTATGGGAAGTAGTTTTAAAATTATTTAGTAGATAATACGGAGTATAAAATGATGGATTAGTGAGATTTGTTAGAATTACATTTCTGGTTCAATTAAATTGTTTGCATTGGATAATTTGTAGAAGGGTAAATTTGAAATATTATTAATTTGGTATATGATATATAATAGCTCAATAGGCCTAATCTAATCAATTATTGATTCCAAAGAATGCTTCCAAACCCAATTAGCATTTAAAGCCCAGCTACGCTTTTAAATCTAGTTGAGTCAAGTCACTCAATCACAACCATCAAGTCGAGTGGATAGTTTTCGACCATAACCGAAGCGAGGCTTCAAGCCGCCCAATGCATTCAGGTATCTTTCTGGTTGACTACTTTGTATGATTGATCACTGTTGATCAGAGTGTTTACTCCGTCGTTGAATCATATTCCTGCCGCAGTTAATGTTCTGATAGTGAGCGTGCCTCCGCATTAATGGCGCGCGCCACCTCAATATTGCCTCTGCCACTAACTCTGTCAGGAGGCGCGCTTCTAGAGTACTATTTACCCAGAAAAGTAAGGGATGATGCCACCTGAAATAGTACAAGGTTGGGAAATAACCTACAACTCCCAAGTAAGGATAAAAGCACTCTACACCTGTTAGGAGTATTTTAGACATATTACCCACATGAAGAAGACTATAAATACTCCATTACTAGCCATCCTTTAGGTATGTCATTTATACTATACGCTTTTATTCTGCTACTCAATTATTTCACTCAACCAATATTAATTTGAAAATCAGAGTGCTAGCCTTTGGCTAGTCTGACATTTGCTAGTGGTTACAGATTTGAACCCAAAGAAAATATTACTATTGAATCATTCGACCTCCTTGGTCAAATTAACCCAAACACAATTCAATTCACTAAAACAACTTTTAACCTCATCAGTATCTAAACTATTGAATTCCTTATTTTATCCTTTAAACTGAATTATATTTTTTAATATTTGGATAGAAGAATGGGCAATTTATGTAATTAATAAAAAAAATAGTCATATTGACACAAAAGTGTCTTTTTCTTTAAGAATAGTATAGATTCATTTTTTTGTTGTCGTAAAAAAAATTTACATTTGATTTATGCACTTTGAAAATTTTTAAATTTTTAAATTTAGTTTGATTTTAAATTAAAATTACCTCTACTATAATATGTATATCTAAAAATTTAGAGAAAATATTTTTCGCCAAAAACTTAATTTATTAAAGTTAAAATTAATTTATCAATTCCAAAAAACTAAATGAATAATGGCCAAGAGTTGGAAAAATTCTAGGATTATGACAATATTGAGATAAAAATAAAATACTGATTTTTAGAACAAAAATTTATGAAGTTTTTAGTAACATTAAATAAAATTATTGCATCATAATATTTTGTGATACTAATATTAATTATGCACGAAGTCATTTAAAACAATAAAAACTCAAGTATATGCCATGTATGTTTATTAGAGTGTAATTTATATTGATACATTATTTGAAAAAAAAAACTTTCTACACTTAAGATCTTGGATTTGATTCATGCAATTGTAGGAGTCAGATCATTAGGAGAAATTTTAAGAGAAATTTTTTGATGTGTAAATTAGTCAAGCATCTTAAAAATATCGAAGGCAAAATATATATGAGAGGGTATAATATGTATACCTTCATTTTTGCCTTTATCTATTAGATTTATAGGTTTATTTTCATTGTAAAATTATATTCACTTAGGTTGTGATTTTAGTCTTCAAATTGCTTTCTACGATTTCCTCCTATACTTTCTCAAGGTTTCAAATATTTCTATTAGGACATCAATATGATTTTCAACTCAAATCAATTTTTATCAACATCTCATCTACATATGCTTCTATATTCCTCCTTATCATAGAAACATTTGTTCCACTAGGCATTAATTGGTTACACTTGCATTATTTAGTCCAAAAGACATGAACGCACAACAATCCTCCTTGTGGAGTAATAAGACTAACCTACTCCCGATCATCATGATGAAGTCTGATATGATGGTAGGCCTCTGATGCATCCATCGTATTAAGCAGCTCACATTTCAAAGTAGAACCCACTAATTAGTCAATTCTTGACAAGGGCAAGAAATCTTGAGGGCATATGCCCAATTCAAACCACAGAAGTTCAATATTTTTTAGTATAAAGACCATGTTTGACAACCATTCTAGAAATTAGATCTCGATACATGTCTTGTTTTCAATAATTTCTCGATCTCAACCTATATATTGGATTTTTCTCAAATTTGGAGCTTTGTTTCTTATACTTTATTAGTCTCATGGTAAGGTATACATTCAATTGGTGTTCAATTACACATAGATCGATTCCTATCAAGTCTCAAGGAGAAAAAATAAACATGTCCATATTAGCTTGCATGAAACCTATTTAAGTGCTGGAATAACTTAGGTTGTAACGAGGACCCTAATCTAGTGGTCTTCTCAAGTTCCTCTGGTCCTCTGGCATGAGCCCAGTAATCAAGAGTCCTCTCTAGTTCAATTTTAGCTAGCTTGTCATTCTTCTTTCATGATTGAGATTCCAGCATTGTTGCACTTGATGGAGCGGTCTACCACGATATCATATCTCTAGGATTCCTACCTCCTAACATCTATATATCTTAAGCAACAAATTGTTTACCTTGGACCTTCCTAGCTTCATTGTCGGTGAGGAACTTGATCTTCACATGGTACGTGGAAGGTATTGCTTGGAATGTGTTCAACACTAATTAAAATAACATTGTAAGTTGAAAGACCATCAATTATCAAGAATTAAGACATCCTAGTTGCCCTTATCATCCTACTTCCTAGAGTTAATAGGAATAGACCTAACGTTGTAGTTGCATTGACACACTTCCAAACTTGACAAAAGAAACTTGAATTAATTATAGTTTTATTATACCTACGCCATCTGCTTGAATGGTTCTAGAAACAAAGTGTTCATTAGACAACTTTGTCTATATATACTCGTGCCACATCATAGTTAGCAATGTTCACTGGTGACCAAAACATCTTGGTATGAGCATTAATTCTTTGTAAGTTGGTTTGTCTAAACTGAACTACTAAACTTGATCCCATCTTTACATTATAACCATTGTCGCTTCAAAATGCACCATACTGTCAAATGCCTCTTTGAGACAAGCTTGGTGAGCTCAATAGCAGTCTCCATTAGTTAGCCCTCTTCAAATCATATTAATTATGTCCATTACCTTCAACAAGGTGTCATTCCTTTTTTTCTCAAATGGGTCTCTTTGTGATTAGGTGGGGTTACATTCCACACTTTATTTGCTACAAACTCTTGAAAACGCCCCTTTTATGTGAGTCTTTCCTGTTAGGGGTAGGTGTTCGGATCATGTAGCTCTAGTTTGGATAGTTTGAGGCAAGTAACAATTTTAACTATTTGACATTAACCGAACTTATTAAATACTCAAAATGATGAATTTTTTTTAGAATTAGTAGTTAACGCATATTGTTCCCACATGCATAATTTTTTTTTTTTAAATATGACATACTCTTCTTTGTGTAAATTTTTCCTATACTATAATAAAAATTAACTAATACAACATAAATTCAAGTAGTTTTATGTCTTCCTTCGTGCCTTTAGCTAAAGCTATATACTCAACTTTTGCTGTGGACAATGTAACTGATGATTGCAATGTCGCATTCTAACTAATCGTACATCCCCAACAAAAAACATAAAACACATACCCCGTCATAGACCTTCTGTTGTCCAAATCTCTTGCATAATTTGCATCCACATTGCCAATAATTCTAGCTGTAAAATTCAATTGATTATATCTTAAACATCTATTTACAGAGCTTCTCAGATACCTCATGATCCATTTCACAGCTTGCCAATAAGTCTTTCCTAGCTTATGCATGTACCTGCTCACAACATTGACTACATGTGAAATGTCTAGCCTAGTGCACACCATGGTGTACATCAAGCTACCCATTACACTAGCATACGACACATTAGACATGTGCTTCACCTCCTCCTTAGTACTCGGTGAATCATCTAATGAGAGCTTAAAATGAGCTGCATGTGGTGTATTCACTGGCTTAGACTTATCCATCCTAAAATGCTCTAGTACTTTTTCAATGTAATGTTGTTGAGACAAGTATAATAATCTAGGGTGTCTGTCCTAGATGATTTCCATGCCTAATATCTTATTTGCGCTACCCAAATCCTTTATCTCAAATTATTCACTTAACTATGCTTTTAGAACATTGATATCATATATGTTTCTAGAGGCTATCAATATATCATCAACATACAACAACAAATATACTAGGAGGCTATCACTACATTTTTTATAATATACACAACAATTAAAATTATTTCTAGTATATCATATATTGGTAATAAATGCATCAAACCATTTATACATCTGTCTAGGAGACTGCTTCAAGTTATATAAAGATTTCTTCAAAAGACATGCTTGATTTTGTTTCCTAGAAATAACTAATCCTTCTGGTTGACTCATGTAGATTTGTTCCTCTAACTCACCATGCAAAAATGCTGTTTTCACATCCATCTGCTCAAACTCCATATCAAACAGAGCAACCATGGCAAGTAAAATATGAATGGAAGTGTGTTTTACAACTAGGCAGAACACCTGATGAAAGTCAACTCCTTCTCTCTGAGTAAAACCCTTAGCAACCAAATGCGCTTTGTATCTAGCATCTTCAACCCTAGAAATCCCTTCCTTTTTCTTGTAAATTCATTTGCAACCTACAACGTTCTATCCTTTAGGTACATCAACCAGCTCCCATGTGCTATTCTTGTATAGAGACTCCATCTCTTCACTCATAGTTACAACTCATTTATCAAAATCTGGCTTGAAATTGCCTTTTTGTATGAAATTGGATCATCTCTTACAAACTTCTCAACTGAACTTAATGCATAGGCTACCAGTTCTGAAGGTGTAAATTGCTATGGCTGTTTGACCTACCTCTTCTCCCTATCGCGAGCTAAATAATAGTTTTGTAGTGAATTACTTTTCTGTCATTGGTTAGGTGATAATGCGCTCTCACCAGCTTCATCTACCACTTTCTATTTCCCTTTTGAAACTTGTGGGTTGTCAAGTTTAAACTTCATCTTTTCCTTAATGCCTCATTGACTGCTTTCGGGCTACTCTACCTTATTTATCATCACAGATTTATCAAAAGTCACATCTCTGCTGATAATCATCCTAGAGCCTTTGTCATAATTACACCACAAACGATAACCTTTTACTCTATTTGCATAGCCTGGGAATATGCACTTTCTAGCCTTTGGCTCAAGCTTTTCATCATGAATATGAGCATAGGTTGGGCACTCAAACACTTTTAGATTTCAGTAATTAGCATGAGACTTGGACCAAACTTTCATTGGTGTCTTGTAGTCCAAAGCTGTTAATGGTGACCTATTCACCAAGTAATAAGCAGTATTGATTACTTCTACCTAAAAATCCTTAGACAATTTGGTGTTAATGAGCATGTATCTAGCTCTCTCCAAGATAATCCTATTTATCCATTTTGCAACTCTATTATGCTATGGTGTGTGTACAACTATGCGATGTTTCACAATTTCTTCTTTATTGCAAAATTTCTGAAATTCCTTATTGTAGAACTCCAATCCATTGTCGGTTCTCAAGTGCTTGATTTTCTTTCCTATCTGCTTCTCGATTAAAGTTTTTTATTGCTTGAAGTTGACAAACAACTTATCCTTATGCTTCAATATGTACAACTATACTCTATGTGAAAAGTCATCTATGAATGTCAACATGTGCTAAGAACTACCCTTTGAAGGAACTTGAGAAGGCCCCCAAAGATTTGAGTGAATGTAATCTAAGGTGCCCTTGGTCTTATGAACTGTAGTGCCAAATTTCACCAAGTGTTGCTTGCCAAGCACACACTACTCGCAGAAATCCAACTCTCAAATCTTCTCTCCACCAAGCAAGCCATGTTTGCTCAGTTCTAACATCCCATTTTTGCTTATATGTCCAAGCCACATATGCCACAGTCTCATAGTATCATTGACTAATGAAGAAATCACTGCACTACTAGAAATTGTGCTGCCCTATAAGATGTAAAGGCCATTTCTTTTGTCTTTCTTCATGATAAGCAGTGCACCTTTAGAAACCTGCAAAACTCTATCTCAAGTTCTATACTCACAACCATTCTTGTCTAGTGTACTTGGCGAAAATAGATTTTTCTTTAAATCTGGTACATGATGCACGTTTTTTAGGTTTCTTACTATGCCATCATGCATTCTGATACTCATTGAGCCAATTTCTACAACCTTACATGAAGCATCGTTTCCCATAAGCATTTTACCACCATCGTATTTTTGATAAGTGGTAAACCAATCTTCACGTGGGCGCATGTGGTAGGAGCAACTATTATCCAAAATCCACTCAAAGCTTAGTAAGCTTTTGATAACATTAAGAACAAGCCCATTATCAAACTCATCCTCAATAATTCCTGGGACATCATCCCATTTCTGATCAAAAGTTTCACCTGCATCTTTCGTCTTTCCTCATTATGGATAAATCCACTTTCAGTACCATTTTCCACCGCACTTAAAACACTTGTTGCCATTTCTCTGCTTGGTTTGGGACTTTGATTGGCCTATACTCTTTCCTCTTTCTCTCGATCTCCCCTTCATCATCAATCCTTCTCCACTCTCTTCATCTTTACTGCCCATTACATGTTTTCTCAACTCATTGGAATTCAATGAAGCCTTCACATCCTTTATTGAAATCGTATCTCATCCATATAGCAACGTAGTGACCAGGTGCTCAAAATATTTAGGTAGTGAACACAAGAGAATCAATACTTGATCTTTATCTTCAATTTTAACATCTGTACTAGCGAGATTCAGAATTGCTTAATTGAAATAATCAATATGCTGAGTAATAGATGTATCTTTCTTCATCCTTAACGTATATAATTGTTGTTTCAGATATAGTCTATTTGTTAAGGACTTCGTTATATATAAATTCTCCAACTTTGATCATAGTCCCACTAGTGTACTTTTCGTGTCGACCTCTTTCAGTATACTATATGCCAATAATAACACTAGAGTACTGTAAGCTTTCTCCATAAACTCATCTTTCTCTTCATCTGTCAGCGTTTCTGGCAAGAAATCTCTGCTTTTCAACGCTCTCTGTAAATCTTGTTAACACAGGAGGGCATATACTTTCATTTTCCACAGTCCAAAATCATTCTTTCTATCAAACATCTTTACCTCGTACTTCATGATTGACATCTGAACAATTTCAGCTCTTGATACCAATTTGTTTTAACTTAAAATGATCTAGAATCATAACTATGAAATAATAGTAAAGAAATTTAATGCAATTGACAACATGTTTAATGTGGTTCAATGATATGCCTAATCCACCCAACAAAGAAAATGAATTTATTGATATCAAATCAAAGTGCAAGTACAAACTTGAATTCCATAAATCTCATAAGAACACCCAACACCCTCTTTCTAAACTCCATTCGAAGACAAAAGATCTCTAAAGTAGTATAGAATCTATCCATAGGGTTTCTCCTTGGTTCATTCTCACTCAAGTTGGAAAAAAATGGGGTTTAAATACCAAAAAAATCACAAATTGGCCCATGGGCTGTGCGTGGCGCCGTGGTGCCAACATTCTGCATTCTCGATGTTGCAGCGTTGGTGTTCTGCCTTCTTGGCGCTACGACCCTAGCTTTTTGGCGCCGGGGCATTGGGGTTTTGCCTTCTCGACGTTGCGGTGTTAGCTTTCTAGCATCGTTGCTTCGGATACTGCATCACATCCCCTTGCAGTTTTGCTCTATTTCTTCCATTTCTTACCATTTGTAGTCTAAATTTCAAGATAAAATCAACATAATCAAATACCAAAAATATGTGGCTACCATCAATCCAATTCATCCACACTTTTTTCAACAAATAAAACATTCCTAATAAATAAATATACATATATAGGTATAAATATTTCTTGTTGGAAAAAAAAAAAGATAATCAAACTTAGAAGTTCCAAGAAATAAGTTAAAAGGCATTTCCACTGACTGAGCTCAAATTTTACACAAATCTACACATGGGTATGATGAGATAAATTATAGCACCTACACAAAATCAAAGTTTACACAAATTTCTAAAAGCTTGGGATTAGCAACCCAAAGACTCATGGATACGTACATTGGATCCTCTTCATATTCGAAAATAAATAGTCCTAAAACATTAGCAAATCTATGACTTTTTATTGTGCCTTCAAGTCAGCAAACTAATTTTTTCAACCTTATCCATTCAGATTGCACTAACCACTATTGCCGACACTTTAACTGACATACCATGTATCCTCTGTGACAGTCGGCCACACAGAGTGCCATACTTCAGACAATAGCAATGATGTACTGCACGTAAACAGTTGGTTCATCCTAGGCATAACAAGTTAAAGTAGGGTACATATATTTATATATATATATATATATATGTAAACCAGATTAACCATACACAAATGTTTATAAATATCTAAAGGAAAAAATTCACTAGTAATTCCTCTTCTTCTTTCAAAGTGATTGCATATACTTACTTGAACTTTGCAAAAGCATACAATTCTAATAAAATCCCAATTAAATCGATGATCATTCAAGAGTTCATTAAAAAGTATTATAAAACACACAACAATTATATTCGTAATTTATAGATCAAACATGTAGTATTGTCACCAAAAAAACCTTCAAAAATAGCTATAGCTAGAACCAATTGAAGAAGGAGTTGTGAATAGTGGCAAAAGCAAGAATTAGTGGAGAAAGGAGTTATAAATATTTAGAGAGGGAGAAATAATGTAGAAAGGAATTATACATTTTGGGGAAAGGGAAAAGAAGTTATAGATATTGCGAGAGAGAGAGAGAGAGAGAGAGAGAGAGAGAGAGAGTTAATGAATGTAGGAAGGAGTTATACATTATGGGGAGAAGGAGATTCAATGGGAAAAGGAATCATAATTAATAGGGAGAGCCTCACATTATTATGGATAGTAATTAAAAGATTATTTATATTATACTATATAAAAAGAGAAATCCATTGACTCACAAAATCGCAATTTTTTCCCACTATATAAAGTTGTGATTTATCTAAATAATCCTAAAAGTAACATATATGATTAATTCATTCTACTACCCATGACTCCTTCCTCACTCATTTTTCATATCTCCATTAGTTGTAACTCCATCCCTCATTAATCCACCTCTCTCAATTGTCTATAATGCAATTTCAATCATTTTAAGCCATAGTTAGGGTCTTTCTCTAGGTTTCCCCTCCTTTCCTTTTGTTAGAAGATAAAATTACAATGAAGATAAGTAAACATGCGTATTATCCTTTGTTACAATTTTAAGAAAATGTGTCATTTGGTCAAATTAATTTCATTACATATTGATTCTTTTGATTTAATAATGTCTTGGCTATAAAATTTTATAAAACCTTTAAATTGTATCTTGATGAAAAAATTTATTATTATGTATAAAATATAAGACAATATCTAATATATTGAATGAAAATTTTGTATTAAGAATATGTCGTACATAAAATTATTTATATGCAATGAGATCGCTTGCAAGGTGTCACTAGTTTAGATTTATTTTTTATTTTATAAGGATATTTTGGATAAATAATATTTTAGTACAATTAAGTGAAAACCATTGTGTATGGGGGCAAAAGGCATTTTCCGTTTAAATAGTATAGAATTGATATAAATATTGTCTAAAATGCCTAAATCAAAAAGTCTATTTGATCAGAAATACACAATGCACATTTTCTAGGCACATTCTGTGCCCAAAAAGTGCATAATTCTAGACATAAAATATGCCCAAAATACTGCATACCATTCTAACAATTGTAATACATTATTTTTATTATAAGCTAGATGTATGATGGATATATTTCGCATTTATAACCTGAATTTATATAGTTCTTTTTGGGCAAAATTATATTTGTTTGTTCTATAACTTTGCCATACTTGTGTTTTTGCCCTATAAATTACAAAATTACAATTTTAATCCTACAAATATCAAAAAATTATCCTTTTTAATCCTTTTCTTGTCGGAGTTGGCGAAACTTACCGAAAAAGTTGACGTGGCTTATCGAGCGTATGGTCATTTTGAGTTTTTGCTTTCATTGGCAAAAAATAAAAATTGACTTGTCACTTTGACAAAACTAGTTGGATTGTTTTATCATTTTTATTGTTTAGTTGGCGCATTACTTTAAATTTAAGAAAAAATATACACACATATATACATATATATTTATATAAATGTATATTTTATATAAAATTTATAATTATTTACTAATTAAAAAAAATAAAAAATTTCTAATATACCATACTAATAATATTATTTTAACTCATATACTTAAAATAATTTAATTAAATTTAAATTAAAAATAAAGAAAAAGGAGAAAAAGGAAAAAAAAAAGAAAGAATCCTCCTCCATCCGCTCATCCTACGGCTAGGCGAGGCGACCTCTAGCTATGGCTGACTTGGCCATAGCCAGCCTCTCCGTGGCGGCCAACAGCCACCCAAAAGCTTGCTAGGCCTTTGGCCATGGCCAACCTATCTAGATCGGTCGTTGTCGCCTAGATGCTCACTAGTCCTAGCAGCTGTCATGGCCACAGGTTGGTCAACCAACTTGTCCCAAGTGGCTGGTGGCTGCTTAGCTCAAGACTGGTTGTGGCATGGATTTTGGAGGGTGGGAGTCGGTTCAGCGATGGGATGGGGGTTGTGTGGAGTGGGATATATATATGTGTATGTATATATGTAATATAAATATATATATTTATATAAATATGTATGTATTACTATTATAATAAATACATGAATCCGCATGTCTACAATACTTCCGCGCGTTAGCTTTGTTTTTCATTTTTTTGTGTGCAAAAACAACACCGTTTAACAGATGGCTACTTGGTCAATTTGTACTTCGGGCATTCTTTCTTGTATGTTATTTTGGAGGTTTGTGCTTTTTTCTAGGTCCCATCGAGAATGGTTAGAAGAAAAAAGATTTTTTATTTTTCTTTTTTTCGCTTTTCTTTTAGCTTTGGAAGACCCATTTCCCGCTTGGAAAACGATGTTGTTTTTGGGCTGGGTGCTTGAATAATTTGTGCTTTGAGCTCTTTTTGTTGTACTTTATTTGAAATTTTTTGGTAGTGTTTGATTAAGTTTTTTGTTTGATTTTATTATGTGTTTATTATGCGTTTTGGGAGAATATGAAAATTATTTTTTAGTATATTTGTTTAAATTTTAAAGGAGACATTTTTTACTGTAGCGGTTAAATCAATACTTTTTTGTTAGATTTTTAGGGTGAAAATGAAATTGGATGATTTTTTTAATATTAAAATAATAATATATATAATATGTATATATATATATATTAAAAAATATATATTTTTGAGAGAAAATAAAGATATGTTTGGTTATATTTTCTCAAAACAATGTTGTTAACCAAACAAAGGCTATGTTTGGTTATTATTTTGGGAGAATGTAACCAAATATATACCTTCCTTTTCTCCTAAAATAATTTTTAAAATAATCAGATTATCCTTGTAATTTAATTGATAAATAACCAAAAACTCCATATGTTTTACATTATAATCATTACCATCACATATACATATATATTTACATATCATAATATTTTATTACTATATCATAATAAAAAATACTATTAAAATCTATTTACACTCTCAAAATCAAATAAAAATGTATTGATTTGATTACTACAGTAGAATTTTTCTCATCCCAAAACAACAAAATGCATTAATTTGATTGCTATAGTAGAATTTATCCTTTCCCAAAACATAAACAAATATACCAACTTTTCCTAAAATAATTTTCTTCTTATTTTTAAATTATAAATAAACATACATCACATTCTTTAATATAAATTTTATATTCTCTAGCCCCACTCCCAAAATTTATGTACCTAAAATATATAATCCAAAACATAATTTATAAACAAATGTTATATAAAATATTACCAAAGCCTTGTTTCTTTTGATCCCAAACACAAGAAAATCAGAATTTTTCCAGCTCAACTCGGCAGCAAGACCACCCGGAAACTGAAAAGCCTACTCCCTTCCTGAAAAGCCTCTCTCTACGGCACGCACACACACTATTCTTCCATTAATTTTGCATACTCAATAAATCCAAAACGCTAGGAAATAATCTTCTCAATCTCCCACCGGAGCTCGCACAGCCACTGCCACTAAAACCACCGTTGAAATCGGTAGTGTCCGAAGAAAGGTCGTTGAAATTGGTCGTATCCAAAGAAAGGTAGTGAAGAAATCGTTGCAGGATATTAAAGATGCGGGAGATGGATCGCCCAGCTTCCAAGGTGAATCCACCATTTTTTGATCTTCTTGAAGTTCAAATATTAAAGAAAAAAAAGAGCTTTCAGTACTCATATAAATAGCTTCTATTTTTTATCTTTCTTGAATGGAAAGTATGTGTTTTTTATTTACATCTTCTAAAACAGAAGGAAGCATGTATCTTCAAGTTTATCTACTCCTCCTTACATCAAGCGCAGAGATAAGTAGCTTGATCAAATATTAAATTTTTTAATGGTAAAAGTTAGTGGTAACTACTTTTTAACTCATAAATTCCTTAAGATGATCAGATTATGAAGAATATGAAGATGGTCTAAAGATCTGTTGGCTATGTGGTGGTCAATAATAGTCAATTTAGTGGTACTAATTTATTAGTTTTCCATTTTGTTTCAGTAATTAATAATGTACTGTGTGTCGTATGTAGATAATGCCTTTTATGCTTATTTCGACGGGTATAATGTTGCTCTAAAAGGCTTTGCAAAGTAAGAAGCAATAAACTCCTACCATTTGTTTCCTTTTTACTTATATAAGTGTATAATAACCTATGGCCAGATTTTTTAAGGAGGCGAGTGAAGAAGAAAGAGAGCATGCTGAGAAACTAATGGAGTATCTGGTGGTTTTTTAACATAGAAAAACATAGAGATCATCTCAAGTCTTTGAAGTTGTCTTAATTATCTTGTTCTTCAGACAAATATAACATGTTCTCTTAATTTTCATTTACGTATTTGGGCAAATATTATGCTGACTATAAAATAGAACTTGTGGCTCTCCTCTTGATGGTGCAGCATTCTTGTTTAATTGTTTTGCGGCTATGTTAGTGCATTACTTTGACAATGGTGCTCTCTCCAGGGCAGTGGTTGGAAGCATACTATTACCAAATTTCATTATTTTCAACAGAGAATCCATTGAATGTTTTGCCATGGTATTGTCATGATATTTTATAAGTAATGGTAATATAACTTGATCGCGCACCTATCATACTCTGTTTATTATTCCTGAAAGATTTCCTGATATTTTATAGTTTGTTTCTATTCTGATGAAGTAGCATACATGAGCCAAATTTCCTGGGACTATAATAGGTCTTGATGAAGAAAACAACATGTGTAAGGTGTTCATATGGATTCTGTAAGATTTAAAAGCATCAAATCTTCCCTACTTTTATATGCTGCTTGTCAGGAAGTCAAAGAAGGGAAGCAATCAGATTATTCGTAAAATCAAAGTCACGAAGGTTAATGGTGCGGTGTTTTCAATAAACACAACCGAAAATCTTAAAACAACTTGCTAGTGGGTTTGACCAAGGATATGTAAGCTTCTCTTCCCTGTTCAATTTAAACATTTCTTCTTTTCTATTAGTCCAAATTTTTTATATTTGTAATAACAAGCCTTTATTCGCACCTTAATCTGATTTTCAGTGTAAGTAGCTGCTTGAGCAAAACTTGAATATAATATCTCAATCTCTATGTAGGAAAGCAAGAGAGAGAAATAAAAAAGATATATTCAGTTCATTCTGTGTTGAGAAATTAAGCTCAAGGTAAAATGTTCACTTGTCATAGACATAAAAGAGATCTCCAAGGAGCTAAGGTTCATTTTGGCAACAGCAAGATAGAAATATGTTTAAAATTTGACTACTTTTAAGTTTTGACAGGTTTATTGGTTCAGACACTTTACAGCTTAGAATAGGATACTTGGAACCATTGTGTGAAATTCAAATTAAAAAGCAGTAGTACTTTTAGTTTTATGGGATTTGCAAATTTGATCTGTTCCAGTGAAAGAAACAATTTAGGAAACTTTTACATGAATGAATCTCAAGCTGAATGTGAGACTGAATGAGTCTCAAATTTAATCACCTCTATTTGACTTTGAAAGTTAGTATGATATTAACACCACATTTAAGAATCAATTATTCCTCATCCTTGTGAAGTATAGCATCTGTCCACATTCACAGGAACGTAGCACACCAAAACACAAAATCGAGGAACATGCTTAGCTATATGAAGTCTGTACTGTACATATTTTACTTGTTGCATGCAGTTGTTCTTAATTGATCTAGAGGATCCGAATGTCTCATATCAAAGGCACATTGCTAGCAAACTCAACACAAGGATTATTTCAATGCATTTTGGAACTTGCAGCTTCCATGGCTTTGAGAAGAATGCTATCATTGTGGCAACAAAAGATTAATCTCTTTTGACACTTGAGAGGGATATGGGGAACACACTAAGCTCTGGTATAGTTCGTCCAATAAACCATTGAGGGCTTTATTTACACAGATTTTTGGTGAGTATGTTTTTCTTCTTGAGGCTTTCATTTTGTTAAAATTTGATGTCTAAATTCGAGGCCTCTGTAATGGAAAAAAGTACTTCAATATCGTACTCATTCATGAGGTTTCCTAACATTTTAACAGATGGACGTGGAGCATCAGTTGGAGCATCCAACGGGACAGATTTACAGCATAATTCAGGAATGACTTAGTTAAGAAAAATGTGCTAAATATCCCATAGTTTTAGCAGAAATTTGTCGATTTGGATCCTCTATTCTATTTTATGTTTCATTCTTTATTCCATTTTACGGATATGTGTCAAGTGCATAAATATTTTCTTATATAAATAATTGATTTAAAATCAAATGCATTTGGCATATATTCATTAATTTGGAATAAGAGGCGAAATAGCTACAATTATGCTAAACATGTGCAATATCTCCATACTAAGAAAAAAATCATGCTAGGATGGAATATTATCCCCAGCTTGCTTCTAAACGTGAAAATATTACCGAACTTAGCTTAACAATTCCTTGTTTAAGTTTCCTCATTTCTACATGTGGCCTTTGAAACTATTGTTCACAAGAATTTATTTCTCACTTTCCTATCAACCATTCATGGCATCAATATTGTAGTCATCATTGTTAATGCTATTAGTTGAAATGTTGTATGTGTTTGACTCAATAAGAGCAAGGAAATTCTCATTTTGATTTCTTTCACTTTGAAACTTTTTCTTCTCTTTGTTTTTAAGTTAAGAAGTTGAGAAGAAAAAGGGATGTGGAAAGTTGTTTTCATGTTGAACTCCACTCAGATTTTAGTGGAGCCCATTCTTTTATTCTGGATCACTTGTTTCAAGAATATCCAACTTGCCATTTGCTTGTTTCACTTTCCTTGTCTCAATTTCAGATCAGTTCTTGGATGTGTTTTCATCAGCAAGGAAAGAGAAGTCTCTGCCAGGTAAACGGTTACAAATAACGAAAACAACACTACAAAGGCATTCCAACTTATAATTCCCTTCTTCAAGGTTGGCTGGTTCAGTTGGTGGTGGTATTGCAAAGTTTCGTCTACAAGAAATTGGCTCATTCAATGCAGTTGCTGTGTATCTGCCTGCTTTTGCAAAGTCACCACCTTTAAAGCAGCGATTTGCTAAGTTAAGGTAATATATGATGCTGTCATAATTAAGCTCACATGATCTGTATTGTTCTTTTAGTTTCCTATCTCTTGTTCTCATAGGCAACTCAATTATCATGATTTTGGTTGCTTGAGCACTGGATTTGCTCAAGTTCATAGAGATTTGACCAAGTTCAAGGAGAGAAGAGGCTTTACCAGCTCTACGATTAGAAGCATTTGTTTAGCCTATGTATTATTAATGATAGTGTTCTTTCACTGTTTGTCCGAAAAGTTTATGATTCAGACAATTTCTAAAGGAAAAGTTTGTAATTTATGTTTGAATGCAAGCTTGGAAATAGAATTTTCTTTTTCAGATAGCATATGTATATATGTCCTGATGAAAGATGCATATTACTATATTTTATGAATTAGGATGCATGTGCAAATAGTAGTGCCGTGCGCAAACATAAGTCGCTTTTTTGTTTTGGGTTTTCCACATTCTCATGAAACGACATCATATGTAGTTTCCTTAATGCATAAATGGCTTATACTCTCTGCAGATTTTGTGGGAAGAGAATCCTAAAATCTGAAGAAAAATTCAATCTCTTTGCTTGCTTTAGGTTTCTATGGTTGCTAGAGTGTCTTTGGAGGCAAATTCAGGTTAAATATGGGTTCTTTGTGCTCATTTCATCTTCTTTTTATGCCATGGTTGCTACAATGTCTTATATCTATAAATTCAGGTTAATTTAAGAAAAGAGAAAAGGACTGATTCTTAAAGTGTATGGTAAGATTGCAAAGGAATGTTTGGTGGAGATTTCATTGAGAATGTACTCTTTATTTCTTTGGAGAGGAAAACAGTTATTACTGTTGTTTATGGTTTTTGATCAAGTATGCTTTGTCTTTGACTTTGATTATTTTTAGGATTATTATTTTTCACCAAGATAATGAACTTGTACTATTGCATTCTGTGACACACATGGCTCTCTGTTCCTTCTAGGGTGAAACCCGAGAGCCTAACCAAATTCCTATGTCGAAGCTTGGCCGCTAACAAGACATCATTCTTGAACTGCACGCCACCTTGCCCTGGATCTCTAGACAACCTTTTGATTGCTTTTTCTTGACCACTTGGAAGTTTTCCCTAACAAAATGGAACCAAACAATGGAGATTGTTCTTGGTCTTATAGATTGCAACAATATACATGTACAATTACCCTATAAACAGCCCCAAATACACCCGGCCCCAGCTTGTTAGCATCAGAAAAGTCATCTGTTGCAGCTCTAATTTTGCCAAGGTCATGCTGCAGGGATTCAATGGTGCTAATCTCCTCCGCAGCTAATTCACCGAGTAAAAAATAGGACAAGAAAAGAATATTCAGGTTAATTCTGCTGAAGTTAAAATAACACGTGAAAATGAATATCTTAATTAAAAAAAGGAAAAGGAAAAGTCTTACCATCTGGGATTTCCTGCCGCCTTTGCTTTATTCTTCTTCTCAGGAAGATTGCACAACAACCGACAAGAATTGGACACGCAACAATTGTAACGACAATTATGATAACAATTTTAGTTGTGTTGTCATCCTTCTTTCCTCCTGTATTATTGTCTTTCGTTCCTGCAAAATTCAGAGGAATTTTCACATTTATATGTGAGTGTTCTGCACGGGCAGATGATTATAAATATACATCTATATATATATATGTGTGTGTGTGTGTGTGTGTGTGTGTGTGTCTGAATCAAGGTGTGATTTAAAACTTGGTTGATTATTTTTCAACATTATTCTTTATTTACTTAGAATTTATGACAAGTATGTCTAATTAACTACATGTACAAAGTCTCACTTTTATCCACTTATTTCCTTTTTTTCACCATGTGTTGATAATATAATATAACTACAACTTTAACAAATTAAGGTCAAATAAAGAATTCTTCTTTTTTACTCCTACATAATTTCTCAATCCCACAACGATTAACTTATCAAACATTTCGAATCCTTTTATTTTATTTGATATTACTTGACCATCTATATTAAGTATATGTAATTTATGATCAATATTTTTTTAAAAAAATATGTAATATATTTAACTTTTATTTTGTGATATCAGATATTAAAATAAAAATATAAAAAAATAAATGTAAATAAAAACATTTCTTGTGGTTATACATACAAAACGAAGCTTGAATTTTTTTTTAAAACAAAATAAAAGAATATATTGTTTTTGTAATATTTCTATCAACGTCTCATAACATAAAGAAAAACATTTTACATATCTCCACGGGCATGACACCGCGCAAAAGCGCGGTGCATCCTCCACTAGTATATATATGTGTGTGTATATTTATAAATTATATATTTACAAAAAATGTTTATTTATATATTTGTGATATATATATTAAAAAGTTTATTGTCAACATGACAAAAGATTCACATTATCACACTCCCAACATGTGATGCCAGCCTTTTTTGGCGAATTCTGCTGGTTCCGTGAAAAAATAACTAAAAAGGATAATTTTTCAATAGTTGTTGGATTCAAATTGAAATTTTACCACTTATAACACAAAAATATAAATTAGGCAAAGTTACAAAATGAAAAATATAATTGTTTTTGAATTTTACACTTATAACACAAAAATATAAATTAGGCAAAGTTACAAAATGAAAAATATAATTTGCTGTTCTTTTTGCGATGAGTCTTTTATTTTTCTTCTTACTTTGTAGTTTGTATACTAAATTAGTATTTTGCATGCCAAAATGAGTTTAAAGCAATGTTCGAAAAATCAGATTGTTCACTGAATTGGAAAACTTACTAGTTCACGGTTCATTGGTTCAACTGTAGGTTGAACCGTAATATTTAAATCGCAAATGAATCATGATATCATAATTACGCAATATTATTTCTTAAAAATTAATAAAATGTCAAAATATACAACAAAAAGAGCTTAAACGATAATGTCTAACTTGACAATTTAAATTTTATAATTTATATTATAAATGATCACCACATTTTAAATATCTCAAATCTAAAGTTTTAACACATCAATAATTTAGTAATATTGGAGCCACTCCTCATTGTCTTAACTTTTAGATAGTTTATGCAAGTGTATCTTAGCTTTAAAACTTTGTACTTAGATAAAAAAAAATTAAAAAAAATACTAGTTTCGTTAAAAATCAAATGGAAAAAATCGGTTTGATTCAAATAAACCGTGAATAGTTTATCAGTTTGAATGGTCCAACCATTGGTTTGAACAGTTTTAACAAAATAAGAAACTTTTTTAGATTCTCTGATTTTTTTCAAAAAACTGGACCGATTCAAGGACCAGTGGATGATCCAACCGATCTAATTTGCCAGTTTGATCCAATTTTTTAAACCATTGTTTAAAGTCAATATATGGCACTACCGTTTAATAGGAGTACATTTAAAACTTTTATTACATGAAAATTTAATATAGTCATAATTCTAAAAAAAAAGTACTCAAGAAGTAGGAGAAATAAAGGCTAAAGAATATAGATTTTCTTTTTATGAGAAGGAATGGAGATTAGAATGACCTAACTACTCAAATTTCAAATATCATTGTTGCACGTATCCCTGCGGGCGTAAATTTAAATTATTATAATATGATTTTAATTATATTAATAAATAAAAAAAAATACTCAATGTTACAATTAAAGAAGAATTGATGGATCGATTTTGTGCTACTAATATTAAAAGAATATATGATTCATTTGTGAATTGTGTCAGAGAAGAAAATAAAATGGAGATATAAAAGAAGAAATAAGTAGTTTTAATGGTATAAAAGGTACATCAATTTTAGTGTAGTAGTATGAAAATCATTATTTGTGAGTATAAAGAATTTTTCTTTTTATATAGTATAGATTAATAATAAATTAAGTAGTTGTTAGAAAAAGTTTAGCCATGGCCAATGAATATTATAAAAAAAAATTAGATAAAAAATGTAATAGATCCTTTAACTTAAAATTCCTTTTATATTTTTCCTCTAGGCAATTGATATATTAGCCAAACCCTTAATTTTATATGTATGTCTCTACAAATTAAAAAACTAGGGGATAAGCTATAATCGTATGCTAAAATTCATAGTTTTAACTATAAAGTTGTTTTAATTAAATTTGAAGTAGAGGTTACCATAATTAACACTTATCATGCTACTCTGTAGCTAATGATTATTTTTATTTTTATTTATAAATATTAATTTTCCTATGGTAAATAAATAGCTAATTTGTTGTGATTTGAATGTACAATGATACATGTTGATTGTTAATAATTTTGTTCCTTGTAATCTAAGAAAATTTCATTTGTTACAAAAAATTGTAGCTACAACGTGCTACGAAATTGCATATATCAAATTTTTTTGGTAGTGCAATATATAACTAACTTTGAGTTTTTAAAATTTTTTTTCTAAGTTTATATTACATCCAAGAAGTATGAATTGCTTTCCAGATATTTTTGTACTTTAAAAATTTAGTTTCTATTTTTCTTTCAATTAATGTCAGTAACTATTTTAATGTTATATTAAATATGAATAACTAAAAAGATTGTTTTTTTTTGCTACAATTGATTAAAATGAGGATAGTTGCATAATTCATGGTGAAAAAAAAAAGAGGCATTCACTATAAAAAAAATTGAGTTTTAGTGATTGTAGTGGACGCTACAGTCATTCATAAGTGATTGTTTAATAATTAATTAGTGATCAATTTGAATATATATATATATATATATATTTTAAATTAATGACACACAATAATAGTGATCACCATTATACAGTCATTGATTCAGTCACTAATTAGTGATTGTTTTTATTTCACTCACTAGTTTGGACACTAATTAATAATCAGGCATTTTTTTAAATTACTAATATTAGTAACTGCGTAAAGTAGTTATTGATTTGGTCACTAATTAATGATTGAATTATTTTTTGACCATTAATTTATGATCATATTTTCTTTTAGTAATTGATGTGGTCACTAATTAGTGACCCTGATTTTTTGGTCGATAATCGGTCACAAATATAAAATTTTATTTTTGATATATTTTTATAATATGAAAGCATAAATTTTGTATGTAATACTTACATAAGTAGTAAAATATTATGTTTGTTGATGTATACATATATAAATATGATTTTAAATATATTTATATATTTTTAGAAATAATATATATATATATATCTAAAAAATATGTTGATACTATTCGAAAATTGAGCTAAGATCCTTTCCAAAAATCAACAAGTTTTTTAGAGTTCTTTGTTTTAAAGCCCGATGCTTAGAGTTAGAGCTCTTGAGTATTTTGCAAGTAACGTTTTGCGTCCCATTTAATTTTGAGAATTGGTATTTATAGCTATTAACCCTTCAGTGGATGTTGCCCCCTTTGGGTCTAGATGCCTATCTTGGTAGGCTTGATTAATTAGATTCTTTAGCCTTTCACTTTATTTACTATTAATTAATTAAGCCGGTTAATTTGCCATATCATATATAAATATATATAATTCTCTATATAAATATATAATTACTAAATGTTTCTCTATTAAATTCATATAATTGAACAATTACAAATTTATGTATAGATACAAAAAAATAAAATAAAATAAAAGAAGAATAACATTATCATGAAAGAAAGAAAATGAGAATTAATTAATATATATATGTCAATAATATATAATATTATGTGTAAATAAATATACATAATATATAATATTACATATTGGTGAGTGTATTTATTAGTATATGTATGTATTACTACATATATGAGTATGTTATTTGTTACTATACATATTAGAAATGTATATACTATTCATAGTGTGTGTATATATTACGATAAATATGCATAAGATTTAGATGTAATAGTTGTAAATAATAAATATTGTACTTTATTGGACTGCAAAAAAAACATTATACAAATATTAAAAGAACACTTGTTATTTTTGTTAAACTTTAAAACTTAAAAATAATATATAGTAACTTTAAAATGAAAGTAAATTATAATTATATTTTAATTTGCGACTAATCTGATCTATCATTAAACCCGTTATATGTATATTTTTTTTTCCTTTCTGGCCTACTTGAAATTAGCGACCATTTAGTATATGCTTATTTTTCTTAAAAGATTTTATATATAATGATAGCCATTTATGGTAATTAAGTGATCATTACTTAGTGAAAAAGGTTTTTGCGATCCACCTGAGCGATCCTTCCGTGATTATGTTTGCTTATTTATTGATTGCTCATGCGGTCAATGACTCCACTAAGCTAATTATTTTATTGGGATAATATATAAGATATATTGTGATAAACATATTATATAAAATTTCTTTCTTTTCCACAAAAAAACATATTATGCTATTTTAATTTTTTTAGTAGTATTTTTTTTAGTTCAGCATTTATTCTCCCTTCCTTAATTTTGGAAGAAATGAAAGATGAAGTCTAATGTTTCGTCAATCCTTAATTTATGTATAAAAAAAAGATAAATAAAAATAATTTACTACGCAAGGACAATGAAAAATGAATGCTTTGAACACTGTGGGTTTTCTTGAATTTGATTTAAAATAATGACAATTTGAGGGTTTCACACTTTATTCTCAAATCTAACGCTAAAAATACATGAATTCCACGAAAAACGCCTTGAACGCCGTGATCTCCTTGAATTGGATTTGAAAAAAATAACATCAATTCGACGACTTCGCACTTTGATCTCGAATCAAATGCCAAAATATAATGAGCTCCATGAAGAATGCCATGAATCTCCTTGAATTTGCTTGAGAAAATTGCTAACTTGCTAGGATTTGTGTTATGTGTTAACTGAGCTTTGATTACCCCCTTTATATAAATGTTTGATGGGAGACTTCCAGATTAATTTGAACTTCTTTGATGATTATATCTTATATAAGATAGTATTAAATATCAAAAAATAATAGCAGATTATCAAGATCAAATATCAAGAGATAATAGCATATATTAAGAAATAATATCAGATATCAATAGATAATATCAAATATATTTGATTTGATTGGTCCATAGATATACACTTCATCTTTGATAATTATCAATATTTGATTTAAGTATAAACTAAATACTAAAGTATTAATTAAAATTAACTACTTATCTTGTAGAATTAAATTTAATAAATTTTCAAGAAACAAATATAAATTTTAAATTAATATATGGCATATTATTTTCCATGTGTCACTTCTCCATTAGCTAAAAATTGATATGTCTATCAATGCCCCCACGTCAAGGCTTGGTGAAAGATGTATCCACGAAAGAGACAAGACTTGAAGTATTTGAAATTTTTTTCTTTTCTCTCCATTTTTCAAATATGTTTGGGACAAGAAATCCTTCAAGCATTCCTTGAGCTATGGCCCTTCTACAAACATGCTGCACATTGCCATCAGAACTATATTTCTTTATGGAATCTTCATGGACTTTTTGGATTACCATTGCTTGGAGATTTTTATGATGCAATCGTCCCATATGCCCATGAACCTAATAAATAGATCAAGTCACAGTGCAGTTCAAAGTAAACATCCTTTTGAAGTGGGTGTTGTACACAGTTTATACTCATGCAGACCATGAGTAATATGAAGTTTAGACTCGTACGTCAAGGAGCATAGTTTGCTTGAGTAGACATTTTATACTCGTGTCAAGGAGTCAACTTGAATTTGATTGACAATTTATACTCATGTTTAGGAATATACTTGAGTTTGACTTGATAGATAGTTTACCCTCTTATCAAGGAGTACATGGGGAGACTTTAACTTAAAGATTTTAGATAGTTTAATCATGTATCTAGGAACATTATTGACATTTTAAGTTCTTATCAAGGAGTACTTGAGGAAACTTTGAATATTTAGATAGTTTATGTTCGTATCTAGGAGCCTTATCGATAGTTTAAACTCTTATCAAGGAACACATGGAAAAATTTTAATTTAAAAATTTCAGATAGTTTATGATTGTATCTAGGAGCATTTGGAAGACTTGACCTTTGGAATTATAAATGTGAAGATTTGAGTCTTTGATTTGAAAACTTGAAGACTTGAATCTTGAATTTGGACATTTGGGAGACTTGAATCTTGAGTTTGAAGACTTGAAGACTCAAGTCATGGATTTAGAGATTTGAAGACTTCAAAACTTGAGACTTGACTTTAATACATGGAGGTTTGAGACATGGTCTTGAATTTGAAGACTTAGAGACTTGATTTTTTGATTTGAAGACATAAATATTTGAGTCTTAAACTTGGAGACTTGGAGACTTGAGCTTTGACATAAAGTCTTGGAGACTTGAGTTGTGGATTTTAGAGACTTGAAGACTTGAGTTTGCATTTGAAAACTTGAAAACTTGAGTTTGAATTTGGAGACTTGAAGACTTGTGTCTTGAATTTGAAGACTTGGAGACTTGAGTAATGGATTTGGAGACATGGAGACTTGAGAATTTTAGATAGTATATGCTCTTATCTGAGCATTATTGATAGTTTAGGCTCTTATCAAGGAGCATTATTGATTTGAAGATGAAAATTAATTGCCCCCAACATCTTCATCATCACCACCATCATCGACATCACTTGAGTCTTCTTATTCATTAAAATTCATGCTCATTTTAATATTATGTGCACGAGTTGCCAAATTTTCAAAAGTTTTTGGTTTAATTTCTTGAAGTGTGTAGCAAAGACTCTAATGCATTCCTCGGGTAGCCTCCAATAATTGATCTTTGTAGTTAAGACTCAACTTTCTCTAGCGATTGATGTATTCAATGATTGGCTTTTCCTTCCACTGCGAGAGTTGGTGAGTTCATTCATACTGACCATCCTTTGAGTACTATAGAAGTGATTGAAGGACTCTTGTTCCAGCTACCCCTTAACTATTGATGGAGCCTGCCTTTAAGTTTGTATACCAATCAAAAGCATCATCTTTTATTGATTGAACAAATTGCTTGACCAAATGATCTCCATATGTTCCAGCATTATTATAAATCTCAATGAAATGATCTATGTGCTATTTCAGGTTGCCCTTGCCATCAAATTGTTGAAACTTTAGGGGATGGTAACCAATTGGCATCTTCAAGTTGTTAATCCTTTGAGTACATGGTTTGGAGTAAGTCATAGATGACTTAGAACTTCCATCAAGCTTGTCTTTGATTGTCCCCATGATAAACTTCGTCAATGGGTTAATGGGAATTAGTCCATCAGTGAAAACTTGTAGTTCTTTATTTGTAGTCTTTTTATTTTCGACTATTTTTTTTTTGTGGATACTTCACTTTCATTTTGAGCCTCAATTTATTTTTCCACCATGCAGCTAACATCAAAATTGACCATTTTTCTCATCAATTTGGAGATTTTTAAGTCTCACTCTTGGACATGCTTCGTGAGTCCTTTAATAGCCTTCAACAAATTTACAATTTGTTTCTCCAAGATTGTAGCACTTGTCATCGATCACCATCGCCATGCTTGAGGAATTTGATGTTGAGTTGAGAATGAATGATGCTAATTCTTACTTTGAGTCTCCAACATCTTCATTCATATCAATAAAATGTAGCAACACGTTTTCCACATGGAATAATAGAGTAATATTAGTTGATTCTTCACTAATATTCGTAGGTTGTTCATCTCCTAGAATTTGAGCGTACAATTTATTTGGGATTCAATCAACATTTAAGCGATCTTAATTGAAAATAAATATGGGGCATAAATTGAATTCTTTTTGGGGTCATTAAGGATCCTATTTAAGGTACTTATCTTGATTTTTACTTGCAATCTCGAGGACATAGACTTTAGATTATTAATAATTTTGTAAAGATTGCTTGGTTGTTATTAAAGGTGTAGGATTTATCAATTCAATTATTTGATGGGAACTTTATATGTTGAGTTTTATGTTAAGGATTAATCTAGCTACTATGAATACCAATTTAAGGTGAAGGAAGTATTAATCTTTGGTCCATATTTAATTAGTGACTTGAGATGGATTAGTTAGCCCAAATTGTTTAATTCATTTTAAGTTATTTAGCCCATAACTAGAATAAAAATAAGCACATAAATGGTATCTATGTTTTATAGGTTAGGTGTAATGACAACTCAAACTATTCAATTCATTTTAAGTTATAATTAAATCCATAAATAGTGTAGAAAATAACTCCACAAATTATTGTGAAGTAATTACGGGCTTAGGTCCATGATTATGAAGATAAAAATGATAAAATTAATTTTTATGAAATTTTTAGACTTATTGATAGATGGATATATAATTCTAGAGGTCATCCCATCATTTTAAAATTCTATTTGGATAGTTTTTGACTCTCATAAGGCATTTAGTCATATTGGTTAGCTAAAACCATATAAATACAGGTGATATAAAATCTTAGGACCTCATTTTTTGTACCGCTATATTTTCATGCAAAAATTCATCATAGATATCCCTTATTATTTAATTATTAAACTATGGTAATAGTTAGCTAAATTTTAGAATAATTACATCATGAAAAATTAGGATTTAAGATATTTAGTCATGAGCTTAGGAATTTCAATAACTATTCAATCCTAATAGGTTAATGTTTCTAAGAATTTCAGTAACTACTTAATCCAAATAAGGTTAGAATTTTAGAATTACCTCTGTGGCTTTGAGTTATCATTATCTGGGATTGAGATTTAGTCAAAATGAGGAGTTAGGATCAGAGTGATCTTCTTATCTCAATAAGATATGAATTCTAGTTTATCTAGAATATTTATCATAGTAGTATAAATATATCTATAGTAGGAAATAGAGAAGCTAATACGCTTGTTGCTTTAAAAAATTTGTAGAAAATTTATTCTTGGATGCTAACGTACTATTGTTTTTGTTGTAGAATTAGTGGAGAATGCTTACGTGGTAGATCAAATTTGAGGAAAATTTTGGTTTTAAGATTTTGCCGTAAGTAAATTTCTCTCTTCCTCCTATTTGAAAATTTTCTCTTTGGATAAATGATTTTTATATGAATAGTAAGTAAATTTCTATTCTTTTTCTATCAAAAGTATTTTTTTTCATGAATGATTTCTACATAAAAAATAGGTAATTTTTGCATATTGAACTTTTAAACCTAATGGTTTAATTGTTGTAGAATTTTCTATTTGCAAAAATTTAATTATTAATAAGATTTTTGTTTTGCATGCATAAATTATTTTTTAGGATTTGATCATGAAAAAATAAAATTTTCCTGAATCTTGCATAAAACATAGTATTCTTTGTAGAAATAAATAATAAAAAATATTTATACTCTAAATAATCAAGAAACTATCGGTAAGAATGAGTTCCATAACAGTGCTATGGGGTTATAGTAGCAAAAGATCTCTGAAGTGACTCTTAACAACATTTTAGTTAAGACCTCTAAAGCCTCTCTTAAAGGTGTTGTAGTTAAGACCTCTGAAGCCACTTAACGACATTGTAGTTAAGATCTTGACCAAGATAACTGGTTAGAATTCCGAAAGTTCATGAGCATGATTAATTAATGAATATTTTTGATAAGTGTGTAATCTCTGTTCTAAATTACTCTAAAAACATGTTCTGTGGTTCACTCTGATAATATCAATCTTGAATTTTTGCATACTAAATTGTTATATTTCTGAAAGTGAATGTTTTTGTATTCAATGATTTCTGTTCTTCTGTTTAATATTTATACATTCTCAAATTTGACAGGAGGAGAATGAGATTTATTTATTGGGCAAAGTGTCGCTCATAAGATATTGATTTACCATTTTGCAGATAATTTAGTGCAAAAGATGAGCAATTTTGGGGATGGTGACAAGTTATTTAGTATTTTTAGAATAGGTTTATTTGATCTTTAAAATTTCTAGTTAGTTGATTAGGAAATTTTCTTTGAGGTCTTGGGTACTCAAGTTTGATTGTTAAGACAAGTATTTGAATTATCTTTTATTGTATTTGAGGCTTAGTGTCTCCAAGTATATTGGCTTAGGGGTATTGTCGTGTTGTGTCATAAATTTGTGGTGTGGCATAAGAGGTATCAGAGCTTAGGTTATGATTTTAGATTATGATGTAGGTTTGAAATTTTTGGGTGAACTTAGAGAATAAAATCTTAAGTTGAGAATTAGAAGTTTTGGGATACACTTTGGTATAGAAGACAACCATTTTGACTTTGGAATGGAATGCTACATTTAGGGATGGAGCTAGAATTTTTTTATTATGGGGGCAGAATTTTGAATTAGCAAAACTATGGTATTTTTTTTGTTTCATCATATATACTAATAATTTAAAACTTGTAGTTTCAAAATAGTCGATTCAAGAAAAATAGAAAGACAAAAAAATAACATTTAGTGATCACAACCCAACAATAAAATTAGAAATTTTTGAGTAAAATAATTAATCTTTAGTACATGATATTTACAAAAAGCTGATAGAATACCAGTAAATACAAAATCCACCAAATTTTCCAAAAACATTAAAAAATATACAAACTATTGATGCATATCTGCTAGCCTATTTGTTCAAGTTAGGCATTCTAACTTGAGCTTGACGTTTCTTCATCGCATCGAACTCATCAATAATTGAGTCCATATTGAAAGTTTGAGCAATTTCTTTCTCAACATACATTGTAATGAATTAGTCAAAGACTCATCTTCCATTTTATTCTGCAATCTCCCTTCACCATTTTCATATATGAAAAAGCATGCTTTGTTGTTGTAGTGGAAACTTGAAGAGTCAAAATAAGTTGAAACAATCTATCCACAAGATAGTAATTCATCCCCTTTCCTATCTTCAATAATACTTGGCATAACTCTAAAAGTGTTAACACATATTGGAAATGGATATTGCATCAAATATCAAGCTCAAAGAGCACCAATTGATACTTTATATGCAATTTCTCTTGATCAGAAAAATCATATAGATAGAACTTCCCAACAAGTTTGCAACTATTCTTAAATATTAAACGATTTATATCCATCTCTTAGATTTTAAGCTGAGTTGAGTCTAAGCAATTCTACTGCATTATCATCAAAAGGATAATTCATCTCGTGTAAGAAAGAATCCGCTGTACTAGTGAATATATCAATTTGATAATGATGCTCTAAGGTTATAAGATTGCCTTTATGTGTTTGACCTTTACTTGATCAACGAGAAGCATTTATGTTGGGAATATTTATCTCATGTTTCTCACAGAAAATTTTTACTTTATCAAATAACTCATCCCATCCTTTCTCCTTGAACTTTTGAATAAATTCTTTTGTGTTAGTTACTACATTCATTGCATTTAGAATATCTTTAAACTTGCATTGTAAAATTCTACAAAGATGATCCATGATTTCTAATAACTCGATTATAAAATGCAAGATAAACACAAATTCAAATGATGTTGTTATGCCATAACTACGCTTGCTACTGCTCTAGGAGATAAACTTATTTTGTTATTATGATCTCGCTTAAAACATGAAGAATAGTACCAAACATATTAAGTAAGCTAAGAAAAGACCTTAAATAATGCTAGCCCCATTGTGTATCTTCTAGACATGGCACAGTCCAAATGGATTTTTCCCTTTTCCAGTTTCAGATTGCTCTTAGAAGTCAACTCAACGACCCTAAGAGCTTGAGCAATTTGCAATTGATCATGATGTTTAGAAAAAGAATCTACTAAATTCACAATTATAGACATGTGGGAAAAGAAATGCTCAATAGATATGACACTTTGAGCCATTACTGCTAATATTAATTGTAGTTGATGAGCCAAATAATGAACATAATATGCATATGGGCACTTATTCAGAAAAAGAGCTTGTAGACCATTCCACTCTCTTCGCATATTACTAGCACCATCATACCCTTGCCCTCGAATATTTTGTACGATAAGATTATTGCGAGAAAGATCACCAGATATCTCATTTTTCAAAGTAGAAGCTTTAGTATCTTCCACATGAACTATATCAAAGAACCTTTCTTGAATAAATCTTTTTTTGTCAACAAATATTAAAGCAATGGCCATTTGCTCCCTTT
Organism: Jacaranda copaia; assembly: GCA_014898725.1. NCBI lineage: Eukaryota > Viridiplantae > Streptophyta > Magnoliopsida > Lamiales > Bignoniaceae > Jacaranda > Jacaranda copaia. The sequence goes on from JACGDI010004478.1 coordinate 433,556, forward strand.
TTGACTTATATCAAGATTTATTGACAATAAGACAGTACTTTGCATCACCAATTTTTTCTTGTACACATCTTTGAATCTACTTGCATAAAGTGACAAGATCTTCTTTTGAATTTGAGGAGAAGTGTAAAACACATTTTGAGGAGCATTTTCCAAGACAGTCAAGCTCACCTCATCATTGTAAAAAGGTATGAATTTTATGATTTCTATGAAATTTCCATGATTATGCGAGTTTGGGCATTCACTATGGCCTCTAAGTGCTATACCTTAAAATGTGCAAAATTTTGCAACATCCATAGAAATCTTGAGTCTCAAACAATTCTTTGCAATTACCAACTCTGAAGATTTTTTGTCCATAATCTTATCAATGTGTTGCAATGGATTCATCAAATCATGACAATACTTCATTGCCCTATTATTTGATGAATTAGGGTTATTTCCTTCATGGACTAAAAAAGAATAATTTTTTCCATCATTCACCTTTTTCCATGATTGAAATCCATCAAGACTAAATGCATTTGCCCCAAAATGTGTAGAAGGCCTGACAAAGAGAAAATATGGAAGGCAATCTATAGCAGTTTTTGAATGAGAATATTCTAGCCAATCAGAAAATAACTTATACTAAGCAGGTGGAAACCTCCAACCATGTTTATCAGCATATTTTGGTAACTTTTCTAGGATGTCTTGATAAGGGCCAACAATTAGGTAAGCATGTCTAATCGTATCCCTTTTATCTGCTGGATAGTCCCATGTGGACTTATGTAATTTAGGATCATGTCCAATATGAGGAGTATTAGCATCTTGGGCAATCTTTTGAACTTTTTTTGGAGAAGACTTTCGAACATAATATTCATCTTTTGAAAGATTGGGAATTTCCTGAAACAAAATTTGTTGAAGTCTCATGAGTAGAAGTACTGACGCTATCTTGATAACACCATTTCTTGAAATAAGAATCAATTTTCTTGGTACTCATAGTGACCCTATATGAAAATTTACAATTAGTAACAAGAAATTTTTTCAATAAATTATGAATTCGTTAATTCTAACATAAAGTGAATAAAAATTTACAAAATCATAAAACTATAATCACCATAAAATCATGCAATTGAATCCATTTATCCCCCAAATATTTCAAAAGAAAGATAGTGCCAATGTAGCAACATCTATGTATTTATTAATTTAAATCCATGTATAAAATGAGAATAATTAAAATCTTAATTTTGCAATCACCTTTGAGATAAAATATTGGTGATAAAATATCAAGCATATTGTGAACAAATAACCAACAAAAGGCGACCAAATAAACAAAAAAACAAAAAAACAAAAAATAGAAGAAGTAGTAGAAGAAGAAAGTAGAGAGCTTAATACAGTTACTTGTTACTATCAAAAATTGCATGGCAAGGTTTCTTAATCTTCAATAATCAATAAAGAAAAATTCACTTGAATGCTCTACAAAAAAGAAAATAGAAAAATAAATAAAGTATAAATGATTCTTACCTAAAATAATTTATTGATTTATAACAAATTAACAATAAAAGTAACATTTTAAAAGTTTGTATACCCTACCTTTTGGGTTTTACCCTGATAATGAGCATGAATACCTCCATAAAACACTTCCAAAATTATGTAGTTTAAATTTAAAATAACTTTTAGGGCTTTTGAAGTATGCAAATTAGGAAAATGAAGAAAAATAAAGAGAGAGGGCGGAGGATTGGAGCTGGAAACGAAAGAGTAGAAATAGAGAAAGGGAAAATTTATTTGATTTGGATTTTAAAGTACAAAGAAGGACAATGGCAAAGTGTATATTTCAATAAAAGGAATGGAAATTTTATAATTTGAGAGATGGAAGAATTTTAACATTTTAAAAATTTCAATATAAAAAATCAAATTTTAATATTTGAGGGGCAGCAGTTGCCCCTCTCAACCACCCCCTTGCCTTTGTCTCTGGCTACATGAAAGAATGCTCTCCTAGGATCCCAATTTTACGTGACCAGATTTTCTAACGGATTTTTCTTATAATTACTGATTGAATCTAGAAAGGTGCCAACATAATAATTGTGGGACTATATTTTAGGTGTTTATAGCCACTTGAATGACCTCAATCCGATTTATATGGAGTAAGTTATGATTAAAATACTAAGATATGTCCAGTCTGAAGATACAGGACTTTGATTTCCCAAAAAAGGATATTAGTGACACCTTTACTACTTTTTCCCAGCATAATTAAGTAAAATAATCAACAGATGAATTTTTGGTCTGTTTCTTAGGTTTCTGTTGCCGCATGAGTTACCTCAATCCAATGTATACGGAGAAAGTAATGATCCAAATACTAAGATATATCAAGTCTGGAAATACAGGATTTTGATTTTCCGAAAATAGATAATTTTGACACTATTTACTGCTCTATTTCGATGGAATTTAGTAAAGTTATAAAAATAAGATTTGTCAATCTGTTTCTTAGGTTTTTATATCCATTTTAATCACTTCAATCCAATGCATAGGGAGGACGTTATGACTAAAATACTATGGTGTGGCAGGACAAAAAATACAGGACTTTGATTTCTGCAGAACAGAATATTATGACAATTTTTACTACTTGATTCTGATTTAATTGGGCAATATGGTCAACATATAAATTGTATATATGTATCTTAGGTTTCTATATCTGTTTGAATCACCTTTATCGGATATATATGGAGAACGTTATGACTAAAATACTAAGATGTATTAAGGAAGAAAATACAGACTTCGATTTTCCAATAGCATATATTTGTGATGCTTTTTATGGCTTGATCTTGATGGAATTAAGAAGAGTGATCAACATATAATTTCTATATCTATCTATTGCATTTCTATATACATTAGAATCACCCTAATCCGATAGATGTGGAAAAATTTATGGCTAGAATACTAAGATATGTCAAATCAGAGATTTCCTAGACTTGAATCTACTTTGGGCTCAATTTTACTCCTTGATGTCAACTTAGTTGGATTGTAATATCAGCATAAACGTTTTAGCCCTCCATCTTAACTTTCTAATACCTCAAGAATTGCATCAATTTGTCATCTAGAAAGAAAGTTGCAAGCATATAGCAAGAGAAGTTACCTAAAAATAGGGTTGTAAATGGGTAGAGTTTTACCCTACCCAAGCCCATACCCAAAGAATACCCAAAACTAATATCCATTTACCTACCCTACACACTTAGACTCATTTCTCATTGGGTATGCTATTTAGACCTAGCACGTTTTTGGTCAAGTTTGTACCTGACTTTTTTTTTTTTAAATTAGATTCTATTTATGGTCAACATTTCAATTATAGATCTCTCTTAGGTTTCTATATCTTTTTAAATCACCTTCGTCTAATATATATGGAGAAAGTTATAATTAAAATATTAAGATGTGTCAAGGTAGAAAATACAAACTTTGATTTTGTGATAGCAGATTTTTGTGATGCTTTTTACGGCTTGATCCGCTAGAATTAAGAATAGTTGTCAACATAGAATTTATATATCTATTTGTTAAATTTCTATAGCCTTTAGAATCACCCTAATCTGATATACGTTGAAAAAGTTAAGGCTAGAATACTAAGATATGTCAAATATGGGATTTCCTAAACTTGAATCTAGTTTGGACTCAATTTCACTCCTTGATGTCAACTTAGTTGGATTTTAATATCAACATAAAAGTTTTAGGCCTCCACCTTAACTTACTAATACGTCAAGAATTATATCAATTGGTCATTTAGAAAGAATTACTAAGATCTCACCCAAGCCCATACCCAACGAGTACCCAAAACTAATACCCATTTACCTAGCCTATCTACTTAAACCCATTACCTATTGGTGTCTGTGTATTGGGTCTGCCGTTTAGACCCAACAATTTTGTGGTCAAGTTTGGACCCCACCTTTTTTTTTTTTAAGTAGATTCTATTTACAGTCAACATATAAATTATAGATATATCTCTTAGGTTTTTATATCTGTTTGAATCAACTTCGTATGATATATATGGGGAAAATTATGACTACAATACTAAGATTTGTCATGGTAGAAATACAAACTTCAATTTTGTGATAGCAGATATTTGCGACATTTTTTATTGCTTGATCCTGATAGAATTAAGAAGAGTGATCAACATAGAATTTCTATATCTATTTGTTACGTTTCTATAGCCATTAGAATCACCCTACTCTGGTATACATGAATAAGTTGTGGCTAGAATACTAAGATATGTCAAATTTGAGATTTCCTAGACTTGAATCTACTTTGGGCTCAACTTTTCTCCTTGATGTCAAGTTAGTTGGATTGAAATATCAACATAAAAGTTTTAGGCCTCCATCTTAACTTACTAATAGCTTAAGAATTACATCAATTGGTCATCTAGAAAGAAAGTTACAAGCATATTACAAGAGAAGTTACTTGCAAATAGGACCGTAAATTGGTAAGTTTTTCCCCATACCCAAAGAGTACCCAAAACTAATACCCATTTACCTACCCTACCCACTTAGACTCATTACCCATTGGGTTCGTGCATTGGGTCTGCTATTTGTACGCAATACCTTTCAGGTCGGGTTTGGACCCGACACTATTTTTTTTATTTTTTCAAGTAGATTCTGTTGTTGTTGGGGGAAGTAAAATTGCTATTATTTTCTAGAGAAAAAATTTTATTCACTCGATATATTTGACATATAATTAAAATCTCACATATAGAAAAGTAAAAAATAAAATCATAACAAATTTCTTAGGCCCAATTACACTAAATATATATTTAAATTTTAGAAGATCAATCAAACTAAAGCCATATTCAATCTAATTGTAGAAATCATCTTCAAGTCATGTCATATCCAATTTGATAACATAAAAAAGGGAGCAAAATGCTTAAGTTACAACTATATAAATTTTTAAATCCAATAATCTAATTTCCAAAAGTGCATAAATATACATAGCATATCAACCCCTCTATTCTTCATTTTTACCCCCCATGCACCACCAAGCTTTTCCTCTCACCGACGACCTTCTCCAATGACCCAAACCTTAGCAAATTTGATACCATTCTATTCCTCTCTTCACAATGAATTCAGCCATATCTTTTTCTTGCCAAACCTATTGATCTAGTAGCTAGAATGTGAGTCCAAAGCCATGATCACAATGGAGGTGGTGGCATGACTTCACCAAAGACAAAAATTGAGTTCTAGGTGGAGATTTTTGTGGGGGCTCAGCTCAAGGAATGAGTTGGTATATTGGGTTCTGAGTTTGAGCCATTTTGGATGGCAAAATTAAAAGAAATTAATACGGCACTGAGTAGCAGTGTTAAAGCTTCAAGGCATTAATTAAACCTGATTTGGCATTAAGTTGGGGGTTTAGTTGGGTGAGCTAAAAGGCATCTTTCATGGTGGTGTTAACCACTTCCAATGAAGGGGCACAGTGGTAGAGAGACAGATTATTCCCCTCAACTTGACAATCATAGGGGTGAAGTTGGTTTGTGGTTCCGACACCTTGATAACTAGTTTTAGGTAAAGAATTAGAAATTAGAATTTATACCTTGTATTGTTCATTTCTTTTAAATCATGTATTATGTTGGGGAAATATAAACAGTTGGTCATGCAAAGTTAGATATATGTCGTGCATGTGTCTTTTTGTAATCCTAGTGGACCTGGATTTGTATTATTATATGTTAACTTTAGGTTAATCAAGTTAATTAGATAATAAACTCTAATTTTATGGATTTGAGACCTATGTGGCAATAATTGGATAATTTAACATGATTGGATTGTTATTATTAACTTGGTATAATGTTATGAGGTTAAATATCTAATTAAGAACCTGATATTATCTCATTCTTGAGAGCAACATGATTAGCATGATTCCATAATATTTATGTTGAGCCAACCCCAAAACCACCATATTTAGTGAATAGCTATTGACTTTAGACTATTAATAGTAAAATTGTAATTATTGGATGTTATTAAGGTTCAATAAGGATTTTGATCATAGATTTGTTCTTTTAGTTAGGTGATGAAGAAGTAGGTCGTGCTTACCAGTAGTCGATAACTGCAGTTTTCTAAAACTATGAAAGTGAGGGTCTAACCTCTTGAGTATTTTTTTATATACCTTGTGAGCGTCTACCAATCTGGCACTTTCTTACACCATATATCATTATGATAAACCCCTGTGTAGTTTAAACTGGTTTATGTATTGTACTACTTCCTGATTGTTGAAATATGTGATCTACCTGAGATCCTATTTGTTAACTGTTAACTAATCTGTACACCCCTATGTGGGTTGTTCTATCAACTATACTCTGATAAGATTTTTGTTTTGTCTGTTCTGGCACCCAAAACCCCTGTATGTTATCTATTATCATACTATTATTTATTATCGTCTTGTTACCTGACTGTCCTGATATATGTTACCGTTCGTATAAGTTGTTCCTAATTATTATGCTTAGCATATGCTGTTAAGTTGTTCCCAATTGTTATGCTCAGGATGTGCTGTTAAGGCTAATAAGTGGATCCCAACTATTAAGCTCAGGATGTGTTGTTAAGTTGTTCCCAGCTGTTGAGCTTGAGACATGCTGATATGATTGGAATGACAGAAATAAGAGAATTTGATAATGCCTATTTTACGTACTGTATCCTTTCTACCTATAATTTGATCTGTTTTACTAGATTGTATCCTAACTGCCTATAATCTGATCTTGGCTGTAATATCTTAATATGCTTCTATTCTGATTGTTTATTGTTAATTTGTTGAGTTAATTCTTCTTCGACAAGTCCTTATTGCTTATTATTACAATTATCCTTCACTAAGTCCTTTGAACTTACTCTCCTATTTTATCTTTGATTTTCTCAAACAAGATTAAGTGATGAATTGAACTCCAAGTGATGAACTCGAACTCCAAGCTTGGATTGGTGAACACATTTTGTAATAGAAAAACATTTGTACATGTTTATGGGTACTCTTTGGACATTTTGTATACTCTAGAGATGTTATGTTATGTTAGGTCTAAATTTAACATCTGCAGGGTCTATATATTATGTTGAATATTACAAGATGAGTTATGGTTTGTATATAATACTTTTGTTGAGATTTTCTTAAGTTGAAATCTATTACTATCTCTGATAAGTTTTGAAAATTTTTTGATGGGCCTATTGACTATATTATGTGTTCAATTTAAGATTGAATCAAAGTGACATCTCAATTTAAGGGTATCCTAAGTGGGGTGCCACATTTTCTTACAGAAATTTTTATGTATATATGACAAATGTTCATTTTAAAACTAATATGTATATTATTTATAATTATGTTTACAAAATTGTTGAAGTTGAGACTAGGGGTACAATTCAGGTGAATTGAATAGGTTTGTGTTGAATTAGGATAAAGGTATAATATTAATTTCTCAAACTCGACCTGAAAGTGTACAAATTCAACCTAACTTGATTCTCATTAGGTCACGTGTTGGCCAACTTGATGAAATCTAATGCCCATCCGGTTGACCACTAACCTAAATTTCCTAAGCTACTAACATAATTCAAAACTATCATTTTTTGGCATTTTCTTCATTTATTTTGATAACTAGCCTTTATTAATTTGAGAAAATAAATGAAATGCCTATTTTTAAATTTTCATCCCTAGTTAGCATAGCACAAGTAAAATATTTGTCAAAAAAATTTGATTTTTTATTTGGTTATTACCTTGGGTTGGGTTAGATTGAATTGAGTAGGTTTCGGTTTCATGTAATCTATTGTCTAACGCAACTCATTGTTATTTTTTTTTAATTCCCATCCATGTCTAACTAATTGAACAAAAAGTCAGAATAGGTCAATCCACACCAACTTTTTGCCGTTGAACTTTTATCAAGTTGTTGTTCTTGTTAGAAAGTATCATCCCTAGTAGAGACACTTTTTAATTATCACACTACAACAAATAAGATTTTTAGTGACAACATCTATTGTCACAAAATATTAAACTCTTGTTGCTAATTAAATTTAATGATCCAATAAATTCTTGTCACCATGTTATCACTATACCTATGTCACTAAATGTCTTTGGTGACAACAAAAGAACTTTGTCACATTAGCTCTTAAATTTAATGAGAACACTCAAGTTATCACTATTTCACATTTAATTGATGACAACATATTCATCACTGAAAAATAAAGTTCTTGTCACAAATCATAACATGTTTAGTGACAAAATATAAGTTGTCACAAAGAGTATTATGTTTGGTGACAAGAGTTCATCTTCCTACTTTTTCTTCTTTGGTGTACCTCAACAACCCCAATCCCCTCCAACATAAGAAAAAAGCTTTATCACGCATTACTATCAATCCTTTTTCTATTAATCCTACCTTTTTATTAATCTTTCAAATATCTTGCATTTTTATCAATCCCATATATATCCAGCATATTTATCAATCCATGCATATCTGGCATTCTTATCAGTCCCTGATATATCCTTTTTCCTTTATAGGTATTTCTTTTTTCAAGTAACTTTTATAAATTTATTGGTTTCTATATATTTGATCTCTACACTTATATAGTTATAGCATGAATCCTCTTTAGTGTTTAAATGATTATTTCAACAACTTTGCACCATATAATAGGCAACATATTGCTTCCTCTCGCTCTCATTTAGACAAATATTGTTTGGACAATAATGTAAAGAGGGCTTATGTTTTCTTTTGGGGGTCTCTATGGTTCAAAACATCATATTATAACAGCTTTAGTTAAAAAGTGAACCATATAAAAAAATTAATGACAATATATTATGAGATAATATAAAATTGATTGCAAATATATATATTAAATAACATAAAATTTTCATTTTATTATAAGTAATAATTTTCTAAAGTTTGATAATGATAAAAATTATGTTTAAATTGTCACTAGCTATAAAAAGTCACAATCAATAGATAATGAATATAACACCCCTAAAATTCTAATAAGAGAAAGTAAAATTTAAAAACCACAATTTTAATTTGATCAAAAAAAATTTTGGAATTCAAAACATAAATTGGAAAAAAATTAATTGTAAGGAACATGAAAGTTTTAGGGGTCAATCTATAAATAATTTGGGTGAATTGGGTCAAAATGAGGCACTAACAAGTTGGGAACCTAATTGAAGCTAGGAGAAGAGTTTTGGGGATAATTCGTAATTCTAGAACAATCTATATAAATAGCTAAACCCCTCTTCCTCTAATTCTTTAGATTCACTACATGTAACCCATTTCTCCCTTATCGGTGATTTTCCTCTAGCAATGGTGACAACCCAAACCAAACCAACCACCAACACCCTCTTGTCATGATAATCACAATCATACCACATGCACCTAAAATTGACCAACGAGGTGCCAAAATATTGAAGCTAAAAACTAGGTAACAGTGGACATGGTGGCTTTGGCAACGGAAGTTTAGGTTTGAAAGGTGGGTTTTGATGGATTCAGCTCGTGATCATCATAAAAGCTTCAATTTCTAGCTTCGACCATTGACAACAATGAAATTAAAGAAAATGAGTAGCGAATATGGCAGTGGGACAATGGAATTAAAGCAGCAATTGATGGGCAAATTGATGGTGAAACCTAAAATTAACTTGGGCTTTTGAGTGTATGAGTTGAGAGGTACTGATTAGTGGTGGTTACGCACAACTCCGGTGGTGGACAACAAACAATATACTTAGGAATAAAAAATTTAGCTCATTACGATGATCGCATGCGTGGTGTTTTCTTATGGTGGTTTGGCTCCAAAAATTAAGTAAATTGATAAAATTCAATTTGAAATGGGATTCACTACCATTAAACTTTTGTTGTTCTTGTTGACATATAATTACATGTATCTTGGTGTAATTGAAAATGTATATGAATTGAAACCAAGATAATAGATGCATGGCTGTATATAATGCTAGGTGATCCCAGATTGTTAAAATAATATTTAACCATTGATTAATTAAGTTAATTTAGGTGATCAAAACCCTTACCTTGTGCATGATGATATATGGGCCCAAGTTATTAAAGATTAGATTATCATTATCTAGATTAATTGGTGTAATTATATGCCTGAATTTTGTGTAACATTGTAAGGACTAAATATCAATAGAAATTTGAGTTAATTCTTGTGTTTCGACTAAATTTTTGATTTAGGGCTCAGATTGTTAAATTAGAAAATATTGAAATAAAGAATTATTATCGACCTGGAATAAATAAATCCCCTCATTAATATTGTAGCAACATTAGCTTAATTAGTATGTTACCCTTATGATATTCTCGAAATCAAGCCCCTAAATATTATACTAATTGAAAAAACACTCCATATTAAGACATAAATAGGTTAATTATTGTTTAAAGAATACAATGCAAGCATTTTGACATTAAATATGTTCTATTAGGATAAGTGATGAGAAGCCAGGGTCTATAGGGTTGTAAGATGAGGATAGTACTTTTTATGGAATTTAAGATGAGAATACAACCTTTCCTTATTTTAGGAAGTGAATGATTTTAGCTATTTAAATTTTGTGTCTATTATCTAAAATTAATTGTACTCGTTCTGGTGCCCAAAACTCATAATTATACTTGCATCTTTGAATTTTCATCTTTTGCATTCTTTGAACAGGCCTTGTCGGCCATTATACTGCATGAAATACTACTTCTGTTTAGCACCTAAATATGTTCGTGATCATCATTATAAGTTCAAATGTTTATCTGTTGGCATTATGTTTTGTCACCCCTAGGAATGCCCTCTGGAAGTTATTCTTGAAGTGACGCCATGGGAAATTGGGCTCAGGATTAGATCCAAAAAGACGATTGGGTGGAACAGACTGATAGTGATGGTTTCTTAGCTAGTATCCACTCATGATCCTGACTTGCAGATAGTTGGAGATAGGCATCTATAAGTGGCGGGATCTGGCATGTGGCTTGCCATGCCACATGTCATGTTATTACCTACCAAGCTAAGTGCTTGTGTAATGAAGTGGTAAGGGTAACTTGTTTTTGCTATAATTGCAATATGTTTTGCTTGTTATGTTCTACTATTGGAGCAATAAAGTCGGATTTGCCAACAGTTTATTGAATATTATATGATATTTGTTATGTTGTACCATTATTTCAACTCATAAACTATGCATATTTTGTTACTTGAATCTCTACTTATCAATACTTTGTTTATTGCTTGATTTACTTTCAACAGATTTCTCTTAATTACTTGTTGTACTCTCCCCTCACTAAGTCCTTAAGACTTACCCTTCCTTCTACTTCTTATTTCTTTCCTAGATAGGTTCTAATAGTGATTAGAGAGCTTAATGCTTGCCCAAATTGTTGGTATATATATAATTTTGTAATTGATTAGGTACTATGTATGTATATATCTATGGACGTGATTAGGATGTACCTAATTGTTATGCTTAGAATTTTGGATACTTTGTAAATAGTTAAGCTTAACCTTGTCTTTTGATATGTACATATATGCACACCTTGGGTTAGTCAAGTTTACCTTTGCCACTATCTTTAACGTTATTCATTAAGTTTGGTATCTTTCAAGTATATTTTAAGTTATACTTTAAGTTTGTACATGTGGCACTCAGGTTAGGCCTCATTCTTGGTTGGGATGCTACTGAAGTGGTATCAAAGCCTAAGTTTAGCGATGACTTAGGTGTATGGGTATTAGCGGGATTTGTGACGAGTAAGCGGGATAGAAGGTTGGGGGTAGTGTTTGAACTAGGAAGTAGGAAATTATACCTGGGACAGCTGACCATTATGTAATCTTCATGTCCAAAAATCAAGCATTGGACTTTAAAATGAGAGTAAAACCATAAGTATCTTGTGTGTGATTAAAAAGCCCTTTTGTGGTTAAAACATTTTTTTTTAATGAAAAGAACATAATTAGTATGAATTTAATGAGATAACTTATGTATTACTGGATGATAGAGGGACATAAAGAAGAAAAAGAACCCATAAAGGATAGGGGCAAAGAGTCTTTAGAGAAAGGATTATAAACTTAAAATAGGAACGATAAAGGCTATTAGAACGATGCCAAAACTATGAGGACCAACTTTATGATTTAAACAAGATATTAGGGAGAAGACGATCAGGAAGATACCATTTAGAAACCATAGTTTGTCTCCAGAGTGATGCTAATGAAAAGCTCATGGAGGAGCTGGAATAGAAAAGCGAGAAAGTAAGAATAATTGAGAGTCAAATTGAGAGATCCATATGTTATGGTCTTAGATGGAAGAAACTTTTGAGACATTAGATTTAGATCATCAAAAGATTATCTCTACAACTTACATTGTCATGGATGAAGTTAGGATGATATTGGCACACTACAGGAGTGCCATAGATTAGATTATCACTTTGGGATAGTACTTAAGGTAGGACCCTGTGGAATCTGCCTCTCCCAAGAACCAGGACAAGGAAAAAGTATTCGTATTAAGGAAATACCATGGGAGAACCCTGAGAATGTACCAACAAAGGACCTTGAGAAAGATCCAAAGAAGAAACTTGAGGTATGCCCCACATAGAAGCCATCATTTGAGAAGAAGCTCCCGATTGAGGAACTAATAGGGATTAACATGGAGAATAAGTTTCTAGAACTTAAAAACGATGGGGATGAGATAGATATAAAGTTAAATGGGGAAGAGCTGATAGATGAGGATGAGGATGAGGATATATAATCTGATATTTCTGATATAGAAGACCAAAGTTTGAGGCTTCCATATTTTTAAATATGCCTATATGTATGTATGTATGTGTATCCTAATAATAGCTTATAGCTACTAAACTTAGAGTGTAATAGGGTAATGTTAGCCAGACTAGTGGGGTAACCCTTAACCTGAACCTTGTCATTTTGTTCCACAACCAGGTGGACAATTAGCTTAGCTAGTTTTGAGATTTTGACTTTGTACATACTGCTGTAAACAATTGCTAATGCTAACTCGAAATGGTAATGCAAGCTTTTATGTTGATTTTCAAATGCTTAGAATCTTGTTGTATAGAATTTTACTCAAATCTATTTAATACCTTGTATGCAAATTTAAAGGATTAGAAAAAACTAATGATAACATTAGATATCACTGTGCAACCTTGATAACTTATAAGTTTAGGAGAATTGGATGTATATGATGGCCGAAGCTTGGATTGAAAGTTTAGAGAAAATATTTAGTACTTTGCATTATCCAGATGAATAGAAAGTTTTATATGCTACATTTATGCTAGAAAGTCCTACATAGAACTAGTGGAAGATGGTAGGCCGTTGATTGACCATGGAAAGAACTCAGCAGACTTGGAAAAATGTGACTTGGGAATTCATAGAGAAATATGTGCCACTAGTTGTTAAGCATGCAAAGGAAAGGGATTTTATAGATTTGATACAAAGAACATCATCCATAAGTCAGTACAAGGCCATATTTAGTCGATTGATTCAATACACGCACTACATACTTGGAGATGAGAAACAACAAATTCACAAATCTATGGAAGGACTTTAATCAAAAATCAAATTAGCCCTTATCACATGTGATTTACTGAGCTTTAATTGTGCTATAAGTAAGGTATTGTAAGTTTAGTTGGAACTGTGGGAAATTCAACAAATTGAGGACAAAGGGTGAAAAGGGAGAGTATCCCTTAGTAGATGAACAACCCCAAAAAGAAATAGCCAAAACTACAAATTAGGGGTGCTAGCTAGTGAGCTCATTAGGCTAGTAGGGCTGTAGCTTCGGCATGAGGGGCAATACAAAAGAAAGGTAGATTTTGTGGAGGACCAGGCCACAAAAAATCATAATGTTGGAAAAAGCATGGTAGATGTGTGGGTTGTAGCAACAATCAAGACTTTATTAAAGATTTCTCCAATGGAAAGAAGCTAGCACCTATAAGGAAAGGAAAATAAGTGTTAGAGACCAATGGAAAATCAAAGGTTTGAGCATGTACATATGCCTTAATAGGAGAAGAGACATTAGACCCAAATGAATTAGTTAAATGTATGGTTTCTATTTATGGAATCATTGGTAACACTTTATATGATCCCAGAGCTAACCATTCTTTTGTATCTATATCTTTCTCTCGTAAATTGAATATACAACCCAAAAATATGGCCTATCAAATGAAGTATAGACACCCTTAGGGTAGGGTTGATAACTAATACCATATATTGAGCATGTCTAATTAGGATTGGGGATAAGGAGTATCTAGTTGATCTCATAGAAATGCCTATTTAAGATTATGATTTAATACTTGGAATGGACCGGTTGTACTAGCATCAAGCATAAGTGAATTGTTAAACCAAGCGCCAATACCGACATATCGTTCCACACATGCAAGTTCCTTAATACTTATTATATCTACAGCAGAAGCCATGAAAATTCTGATGAAAGAAAGACAAGGATTTCCAGTATACCTTATCAGCAAACCTTTAGACAGCCAGATTAGAGAATACACTGAATAAAAGAGCCTCAAGTACCTACACACCTAAAAAGAGTTGAACATATAACAACAATGGTGGATGGAATTTCTAAGAGATTATGAATTCTCTATCATCTACCACTCAAGAAAGGTAAATATAGTGGCAAATGCCTTGAGTTAAAAGGTCGTGATGGCCCACATGTTGGAAAAAGAACCATTAGAAAGTCAAGCGATAAATATTGCAATAAGAATGAAACAACGAACATAGATCGTAGAAGTAAATGTATAATTAAAGCTATATAATGAAATATGATGAGCCCAGGCTAATGATGGTTTGGTGCAGAAATAGAAAAAAGTTGTCACGAGTTTTGGAGACTCTTAATTCAATATAGATAGTTAAGGCACTTTTTTGTTCTATTAAAGAATGTGTACCTAAGGAGATGAAAGGAAAACTACTAGAAAAAGCACATAAGGCAAGATATGCAGTACACCTAAGAGATAAGAAAATGTATTGGGATTTGAAAAAATAGTTTTGATGGAACAAGATGAATAAAGATATCACAAACTATGTATAGAAGTACCTCACTTGCTAGTTAGTGAAAGTAGAGCATTAGCAACCATTAAGATTGCTACAACCAGTTTCAATCCCTAATTAGAAATAGGAGCAGATAATTATAGACTTTGTAACAGGTTTACTGACAGCTCGAGAAAGATATGAAAGCATCTAGATGATAATAGATCGATTAACAAAGTCTGCACATTTCCTACCAGTTGGGACACACTGTTGAGTTGAAAAACTGCAGAATTATAAATTTAGGAGATAGTCGGATTACATGGAATCCTAGCTAGTATTGTGTCAAATTGATATCTAAAATTCACCTAGAGACTTTGGAAGAGTTTGCAGGAACACCTTAGGATGAGGTTATAATTCAGCTTTGCTACTCATCTTCAAACCAATAGTTAATCGGAAAGAGTCATCTGGATATTGGAAGATATGCTACAGACATGTGTTTTAGATTTTGGTGGGAGTTGGAACAGGCACCTTCCTCTGATAAAATTTACTTACAATAATAACTACCAGTCTACCATTCAAATGGCCTCATATGAAATGCTGTATGGCAAAAAATATCGATGTCCATTACATTAGGACCTTGACGAGCATAGAAGCAATGCTAATGAGTCTTTGGGAACCTTAAAATTGAAATTGATATAAAAGACTATTAATAAGGAATAGATGATTAAACAGAGGATGAAGGCAGCTTAAGATTGACAAAAGAGTTATACAGACAGGCTGAGGAAAGACTTGGAATCTAAAGTTGATGACTAAGTGTCCCTCAAAGTATCTTCAAAAAGGGCATTCGAAGGATTGGAAGAGGTAAAAAAACTCAGCCTGAGGTACGTTGGCCCTTGTGAGATTTGTGAACATGTTGTATCGGTAGCTTACTGATTAGCACTGCCTAGGGGCTTGACAAAAAGACATGACATCTTTCATGTATCACAACCCTGAAAATATCACCCTGACCCCTCCCATGTTATTTCACGAGCAACCAATCCGTATCTTGGATCAAAATTCCAAGAGCTTCAGAATTGAAGGATTAGGGGCTATAGCATAATCACAATGTAAAAGAGACAACATAAGAGCGAGCAGATTACATATGCCAACAACATCCTGAGCTTTTCTAGTGGTAAAGTGAGAATTTAGGGACCAAATTCTTTTAAGAGGAGGAAAATTGTGACATCCCTAAATTTCTAATTAGAGAAAGTAAAATTTTAAATTCACAAATTTAATTTGAATAAAAAAATAAGGTTTAAAACGTAAATAGGAACAAACTTAATTGTAAGGAACTTGAATGTTTTTGGGGGGTGAATCTATAAATAATTTGGGTCAACTAGGTCAAAATGAGGTACTAACAAGTTGAAGACTTAAATGAAGCTAGAAAAAGAATTTTGGGGCCAATTCGTAACTCCAGAAACAACTTATATAAATAGCTACCTCTCCTTCCTAATGTTTTAAATTCACCACATGTAACCTGTTTCTCGTTTCTCCCTCTATGGCAATTTTTCTCTTTCAACAGTGAAAACATAAACTAAATCGACCATTGACAGTCTCTCATCACGATGATCACAATCGTACCCCATGCACCCAAAATTGATCAGTGAGGTACCAAAAAACTTAAGATGGAACTTAAGCAATAGCGAAGTTGGTGGATACAGTAGCTCGGCCAATAGAAGCTTAGGTTTGGGAAGTAGGTTTTGACGGATTCAGCTCGATGGTCAAAATGGCAGCTTTAATTTCTAGCTCCAACCACCAATGATGATGGAATTAAGAAAAAGGGTGGTAATAGCAATAGCGAGATAATGGAATTGGAGCAGCAATTGGTGAGCAATTTGATGGTGAAACCTAAAATTAATCTGGGCATTGAGAGACACCAATTGGTGGTGGTTGTGCACAAATCTAAAAGTGGCAGGCAATGGCTAACGACAAACCTATGAACAAAAAATTTAGCTTGTTGTGGTGATCACATGCGTGATGTTTTCTTATAGTGGTTCAGCTCACAAAATTAAGTAAATTGGTAAAATTCAATAGGAAATGAGATTCACTACCATTAAACTTTTGTTGTTCTTATTGATATATAATTACATGTATCTTGGTATAATTGGAAATGCATATGAATTGGAGCCAAGATAATAGATACATGGTTGTATATAATGCTCGGCGGACTCAGATTGTTAAAATAATACTTAACCATTGATTAATTAAGTTAATTTAAGTTATTAAAACCCTAACCTTGTGTATGATGATATGTGGACCTGAGTTATTAAAGATTATATTTTCTCTAACTAGATTAACCTATGTAATTATATGCCCAATTTTGTGTAACATTGCACGGACCAAATATTAACAGAATCTAAGTTAGTTCTTGCGTTCAACTAAATTGTTGATTTAGGACTTAAATTGTTAAATTAGAAACTATAGACATAAAGAATGATTATTAACATGGAACAAATAAATTCCTCATTAATACGATAGTGACATTAGCATAATTAATATGTTACCATTACGATATTCTTAGAATCAAGCCTCTAAATATTATACTAATTGGAAAAAACTCGATATTAAGACATAAATAGGTTTATTATTGTTTAAAGAATACGACGCAAGCATTTTAACATTAAATATGTTCTATTGGAATAGGTGACAAGGAGCTAGGGTCTACAGGACCATAGGATGAGGATGGAACTTTTTGTGGAATTTAAGGTAAGGGCATAGCCTTTCTTTATTTTAGGAAGTGAATGATCTTTGTTGTTTAAATTTCCTGTGTCTATTGTCTGAAATTGATTGTATTCATTCTAGTGCCAGAACTCCTATTATGTTATCAATTTCTTTCCTTTATACCCACAGTTTTGCCGGTTGACCCCATGTTTGCTGTTAGCTTCTTGTGAAATAATTTTTTGTTAAATAGGTCTTGCCGACCCAGTTATACTTGCATCTCCAAATTTTCATCTTTCACATTCTTTGAACGGGCTTTGTTGTCCATTATACTCTATGAAATGCTACTCCTATTTAGCACCTAAATATGTTCATGATCATGGTTATAAGTTTAAATTTTTATCTGTTGGCATTTTGTTTTGTCACTCTTGGGACATCCTTGGGATGTTATATCTATAGGGATGCCATGAAAAGTTGGGCTCAAAACTAGGCCCGAAAAGATGATTGGGCAAAAACAGACTAATAGTCACAATCTCTCGGCTAGTGCCCACTTATAATCCTGACTTGCAGATAGTTGGAGGTAGCTGTTTGCGAGTATCGAAATCTAGCATGTGGCTAGCCATGCTACATGTCATGTTATTACCTACCGATCTAAGTGCTTGGTAACAAAATGATAAGGGTAGCTTGTTTATGCTATAATTGTGTCTTGTTTTACTTGTTATAGTAATAAGGTCAAATTTGCCAATAGTATGCCGAATATTGTCTAATATCTATTACGTTGTATCATTACTTCGAGTCATAAGTTATTACATATTTCGTTATTTGAATTCCAACTTACCAATACTTTGTTTATAGCTAGATTACTTTCAATAGCTTTCTCTTAATTGCTTGTTGTACTCTCCCCTTACTAAGTCCTTAGGACTTACCCATCTTGCTGCTTCTTGTTTCCTTCCTAGACAAGTTCTGATGATTTTTTACTTTAAAATAATAATTAATAAAAAAATGGGAACTTCCCTTTCAAAATGTCTTAGGCAATTAGGATCTTAATCCATAATTTCTTAACTAGTTGTTTCGAGGCCTATCTACTTGAATAACCTTTTAGAACAATCTTGTTAAGTATTACAGTGCTTAATATTGATGAATAAAATATGATTTTAGAGTATTTCATGGGATAATTGTAAAAAGGTTTTGGCACTTCGCATCCTGTGTTGGTCAGCCTTATATTAATCTTACGGTCTTACCACATAAATAACTTTAATTATTTTGAATATAAATTATTAAAATTCCTTGTGAGAGTTCAAAAGCACAAAATAAAAAGTGATTCAAGTATATGAATAAATACTAATGATTGAATTTATAGAATAATGCTAAATATGAGATCCTTCTTACACATAATATATGGATGAATAACAATGTGAGGTGATTTATAACAGAAATGAAATTATTTAGATAATTATGATATTTTCAATTAAAATACTAAAATTATATCAAGTTAAAAAAGAAATACTAAAACAATAAATAAAAAATTCTTTCTATGATAAAAACTCAAAACTTACCCGAAATAGAATACTATTGAAGTATCTATTATCTCATGTAAAAAGTAAAGGGCAATGAATATTATCCTAAAGAAGGGTATGGGCCTACAAACACTACCTGATCATCAATTGGTTTAGTTATTTTTTCTGATAGAACGTTGGTTTAGTTAATTAACTCTTATTATGTGTCTAATTATTATCTATACTATAAATAGTTTTTTTTGGATCATTTTTTAGTCATATTCCTAAAATGTTCTAACTCTTTTTTCTTTTTTTTGAACTGCTTGTTACTAGAACCTACAGAGTAACTGTTATTTATAATCTATTATTTTATGACTTATAATTATAATTTTATCATATTTTTTGCATTATTATTTATTAAAAATTTATACAAAATATAATAAAATTATTAAAATATTAATATTATATAAAAAATGAAAAATTTATTTATTTTATACTATAAAAATTTTAATATATGCATCAAATATACCAAAATTACTAATTATACATTAATATTGTGGAGGGCTCATTGGAGATATTGTGAACTCTCGGGGTTGGGTGTACTGAGAAACTAATGCTGCGCATCCAGCAGATTACTGCTCCCACCCATTAACTTAAAAAAAGTTATAAAACGGAAACTGAATTCTCACTCCACGCGTATCAACCGTGTCACGCTTCCCTATAAATATAAGTCGCATCCCAACCCACGCACAACAGGAAAACTCTTCTATTACGTAATGGAGAAAAATCCAAACCCACCAGCAGCAGCAATTCCAATTACACAACAACAAGAAGAAGTTGAGAAAGTCTTCAACAAGTTCGACACCAACGGCGACGGTAAAATCTCGTCAACTGAACTAGGCGCCGTACTCAACGGCCTGGGTTCCGCAACCTCCGCCGAAGAGCTGGGGCGCATAATGTCGGAGTTGGATACCGATGGCGACGGATACATCGACATCAGTGAGTTCAAGGCCTTCCACTGCGGCGGCGGCGACAGCAAGAAGTTGAAGGAGGCGTTTGACTTGTACGACAAGGACAAGAACGGAAAGATCTCAGCGAGTGAGCTGCACTCAGTGCTCTGGAGTTTGGGGGAGAAGTGTTCGATGAAGGACTGCGGGAGAATGATCAGCTCCTTTGACGTCGACGGCGATGGATGCATTAACTTGGAGGAGTTCAAGAAGATGATGGCTGGGGCTTCTTGATATATGCGTAATTCTGAATAATTAACTGAGACCCCCCCCGCGCCCCGCGCGCCCTTTTCATGTTGAAATTTGGAACTAAAGTTAGCTATTACGAATTCACGAGTCACGAGTATCTTTATAAACATATGTATGTATATATTGTGTTGATGTAATGGAATTTGATAGTACTTTGATTAGCCGCAAAAGTGGTGGAAGAAATTAATAAACATTGACCCCATGGTTGGACCAATAATTCTAATGAGGAAAATGGTATTAAGAAAAAGTTTTTCATATTTTAAATGATGTGTCTTTATATTTTAATATTTGTAAATTCATATATATATATATATATATTTTCATTTATTTTCTTGATCCAAACATAATTAAAAGAAAAGAGTGTTCTACACTTTATAATTTACTTCCCAGCATTCCATACCCTATGTCCTTCATTAGTAAATAACTCAATTGCTCCACAACATTTTGGTCTATATTCGTCAATTTTTCGCATATCAAAATAATATTTTTTCATTCCAACACTCTTATTTTATATTTCTTAATTAACACAACACTTTTTCCATTTTCCGGTGCCATTTTACTGGATCCATAATTTCTTTGTGAACCAATCCTTCTTTCATTTTTTTACTATTCTTTTATGTCGTTTATTCAATAAGACCCAGTGTTTTCTATCTTCTTTTTTAACATTTTCTTTTTCTAAATGCTAAACCCAAGTCTTTTTTCTCAAAAAAGTACTCAACATTTAATAATTCTAAATAGGCTAAACATTGAATTAATTTGGCATGACGCAAAGCCACAAATATCAAAAGATTTAACTAACTATTGTAAATGATTTTATAGCATCGAGTAAAAGATAAAGATCCGCTTAACTTTGTTAAGGAAAAAAGTGCAACAAACATTATTTTATGATAACTTCAAACAAAAGAAAAATATTATGAACTTCATAGTAAATTAAATTAAATTAGACTCATAAACGAAATTACCACTGATACAACATGCAATCATTAGAATCAATGACAACCGAACAAAATATGGAGACATCTTCTAACATCATGCCTTGAATAATTTTGATACAATATCTTTTTTTTTTTTAAGCTGTATTAATTATTTGCTTATAAGTTCTCCATATTTGCTAGAGTTTTTTAAGATTTATAGAAAAAAAGAGTTAAAAACATAGTATGAGAGTGTTGAAGTGAGAAAACGATACTTTTGTCATGAAATATATAGGCTAAAGAAAATTAGGACAATTAGGTCATTTATAATTAAAAAATGTGCAGTATGGAGTGCTTTAGATAAAATACAGAGCGTAAAAATGAACATTTTAAAAATAAAAGTGATTTTATGCTTTGATTGCATTATGATTATTTTGTGATACATGGTGTAGTCGAGCCCCCATATATAATATAAAGTTATTATATATGGTCGATGATGGAAGTTCGTTCCGGAAGAAGAAGGGTGGAGCGGACAAGGAATATTGCGACAAAAAGAAATTAGTCAACTCTTGTGAAAAAAAATGGGCTGTTTTTCAAATGGGTAGGTGCAAGCTGCAAAGCTACATTTATAAGTTCGGAAAATATAACCAATCAAGGCCTTGCTTTTAAAACCTTTCAAATAATATTTTAATTAATATTCTATTTTTTATTTTATATCATAAATAAATGTTAAATATATTAATTTTAAAAAAAATTAATTGTGGAATTTATATATATATATATATTTCACATGTATCTATAAAACCATAAACGCTAATGCCAACAGAGGATACTAAATGATGTGAAGAGATGGGGATGGCTATTGGTTTTTTATCATTATGTATTCTCCCCCCAATTGATGATGTTGGATGATCAAATGCAATCAATAATTTTATTATCTCCATGAAGGTTTTTTTACTGATTAATAAATTGAAATTGCAAGTGCAATTAATTAATTGTTTTAATATCTTCATAAAATGTTAAATATATACCAAATTAATAATAAAGTTAATTGGATTTTCAAGTGCAACCAATATATATAGTTACGTCTTCGTTGTCGATCATGGAATGTATTTTCCATGTAATTTTATTCGGAATTGATCATAAAAACTAGACCATATCATGAATATAAAAAATAAAAATCAGTATTTATGAATTATTATCTTCGTTAATTTATCTAAGAACCTCCCCGAATAAGAGTAGTGCGTGCACTTTTAATTTTGAACATATTTTGGAAAACGTAAATTTACCCACGATCCATTAATGTAATAATTTAAAGGGTGAATTATGTTTATATCCGCTGAGATTTGACGTAATTATCAAAAAGTTCTTATTGTTTAAAAATCACATATATCCCCTTTAACTTTCAAACTAAAATGTAATGCTGCCGGAAAGTGTTTAATGACCAAAACCCTTCCATTAAAAAAAAAAAACTGATAGAAATATCAAAAGATGAAAATATCATTGAATTTATTTATAATATTTTAAATTTATAAGGATTTATTTGATATGTTTTTATTACCTTCGATTTTTTAAAAATTTAAATTTATAATATTAGATAATATGTTTTTATTAATTTTGAGTTACATGCTTAGCTATAGCCAACGGCTAGTTCCTGACTTAACTTAGTCTTTTTTTTTATTTAATAAATTTGAAAGAATAAATTCGTTATAGTCAAAGAATAAATTTTAATAGATTCTTTACTTAACCTTTTCTTAGTCATTGGTTATTTATTTTTAATCAATAATTAGATTTAATTAATTATTTTAAATATTTGTTATTTGATATTATTAAGTGTGTAACTTAAAATGCTAATTATATATTTTAGTCCTAAGTACAAATAATTTTAAAGAATAAATTTTAATAAATTCTTAACTAATCCTTCTTTTTTAATTTTTTGTGTATTTATTTTTTAATCAATAAATATTTTTAATTAATTATATTAAAAATTTGCTATTTAATATTATTAAGTATGTAATTTTAAAATGCTAATCAATTAAGTATGTTTTGGTCCTAAATATTTTGATGTTTTCTTTCTACAATTCTGCCTATTGCACCTCTATTTTTTGTATTTTAGTGGCTCCAATTTACTAGATGAGGTGCTATATTATGAAGCCATATTATTTTAGCAAGAAAATCAAAGAAACATGTGTGTGTATATATATGCAAAATAAAAAATGGCTAGCCTGGATTCTTGTTTAATTATATTTAAAATCTCAAACAAAAAAATAATAACAAATACACCCTTAACCCATTCAAAAATCTTACAATACCACCACTAAGGGTATTTTTGTCAATCACAAAAATCAGACCTAGTCAAAACTGAGTTCAGTTATTAGAAGGGCATTTTTGATATTTTGCCCATATTTTTTAACGGTGGCAGGGCAAAACTCTAACAGCAACTAATGACTAGGATAAAATGTTGGATAGCGATAAAGTTCAAAGGGTAAATATAATTTTCAAAACAATAATTTTTTTTTGATAATTATGCCAAATCTCAAGGGATATGAATATAATTCACCTTAATTTAAATAGACTTGTAACTACCAATAATTAATAATTTATATTTCTTATTCTTTTGTCCTAACCGGACATCCACTTTTGGGGACTTTTTATCCACTTGGAATTAATGTAATTTAAATAGACTTGTAACTACCAATACTGAATACGCGATGCAAATTAAATGGTTTATAGTCTAGAGTCAAGGTCGAAACAAGACAGGTCGGTTATAAAAAAATAAATAGTTGAGAAATGCAAAGTAATAAACTATATATGGCAACATATGTCTCAGATTGAAGTGGTCATCGGTAACTGCTGAGTTTGAGTATTGTGTAAAAAAAGGGTATTGTGGCTTCATATCTTAAGAGTGAAACAGAAGAAAAGAAAAGGTATGCAGTCCACACCATACCTTAAATTAATTTATTTTTGGATTAGAAATCTTTAATTATAATTAAATTTATCAAATATTTTAATCTAATTAAAGTTTAAACTCAGATTGTTCGCAGGCTTAGCCTATTCAAGCTTGGTCTAGACCCAACTGAGGTTATCCGATTAAATCTACCTTAAACTTATTATTCATCTAACTCGTCAAGTCCATTAATATTTGGATTATTATTGCAACGTGGGATGTATGTATACTTTTATCAATTTTAGCCTAATTATATCTAACTTGATTTACTTAATTATGGAAAAAGATACTGTTACGTAATATTTCAAATATAATTCTTTCAAGATGTATGCTGTTTTAGCAATATAAAAAATTAAATTAATAAGGTTAATTATGTGAAAAAAAAAAAAAGAAATACAAGAGGGCTGCACGGCGTGTGTATGCGCATATGCATTATATTAATGTACGAAAACAAAGTTCCGTTGCTTGTTAATTATTACAAATTTGAAAGCCAAATTAATATGGAGTTCGAGAAAATCTTTCTTCTACTTAAAGAATGAGGTCGAATTGACTGGGGGAGCTTGTAAGACATGGTCGGCCCGAAGCTAAAAGCACAAAAATGATTAGGGTCGCTAATGTTTACACAAGACGAACTCTATGCTAAGCAATCCAATATTTGGAGAATACATGGTAAAAACCTTGGGAGAATAGCAAATGCAGTTAAAATGATTAGGTATTGATTACTAACAAAATTAAAATTGATGGTAAAATAGTAAGCGACAATATAAAGGTTCTTACTAAGTATATAATTAAGTGACAATAAATTTTATTTTATCATAGTAATGATATTTATAAATTTAATTGTGACACAAATTGTTTCAAAATTGTTACTATTGACAAAAGATAATACATTTATAGTGATAGCATAGTGGCAATAAAAATCTTGTTGGTGACAACTTAAAACATTAATATTTATCGTATTAAGCTATATCTTGAAATTATTGTCATTTCTAACTTTGATTTTCACTAAAGCTCCAAAATTATTCTAAAAGCTTTGTTCGCATGCCAGAATGGATCTGATATTCTAATTTGGTAATTTTTGCCTTGTTAGCACATTAACTTTAGCCTTATTTGCATACCAACTTGGCTTTCCAGCCATTTTTTGGAGCTTCGACAAAAATGGGACTAACTGTGATAAATTTTTTATTCATACAAAATTACTATTAATGAAGTTATGCAATGAAAATCTCAAAGTAAAACTATAGGACTAACACTGTAATTTTTTCTTTAAAAAGTATTATTGGTAACAAAATAAAAATTATTATTATTTAATATATATGTCATTAATGACAATTTTAGCACTGTCATTTATTTATTTATCACCAATATAAGAACTTCTTGTAGTGTCTATAGATGTTCAATACGAGTACATAATGTAGTATATAGATGACTATTGACATGTAAATCATGGTTGAGATGACTTGAACCAGACAATCTAAACTCTCTGTTATGTGAAACGGACCTAAGTGATAAGGTCTGAATCTAACTATGAGGATTATGAAGTTATTATATTTCTTAAGGACATTTCTAAAATTTTCTCATCACTAGTTGAACAAACTTTCATCCTCAACAAGATGGAGTAGTGGAAAGAGAATAAGAATAATAAATAGGAGTAGTGGATAAAGAAGGAGAATAAAGAAAATAATATTAAGAAGAACAAAGAGAAACGTCAAACAAGTTTATTATAGGGATAAGGCATCTGCTCAACTCACTCTGCCTTTGTTACAACAAAGTTCCCCATTATATAGAGGAAAATAAACCTTGTTACCTGTACAATTATTAAAATAATGGGTCTTA
The DNA here is from genome assembly GCA_014898725.1 of Jacaranda copaia. NCBI lineage: Eukaryota > Viridiplantae > Streptophyta > Magnoliopsida > Lamiales > Bignoniaceae > Jacaranda > Jacaranda copaia. The sequence goes on from JACGDI010004478.1 coordinate 459,593, forward strand.
GCTAAGTGTTGTTACAGGACAATACAGGACAATCATTTTGACTCACTGGATTATTACAGGACAATTATTTAACTATTTTGACACATAGGACAATAATTAAAAATTGGGTACTAGTTGACTTATTAATAAGATAAATATATTGACACAAAGGATAATAATTAAAAGAATCCTAGATGAAATGGTTCCAACACATAAGTGGCTTTTGACTATTCTTAGGGTTGAGTAAGTGAATTGAAAGGTTTTGTTGCTAAGCCAGCCTTTTGCTACCATTGTTGATCGAATTGATAAGGGTCTTGGGAATCTTCCATCAAATCATCTGAGTCATTTGGATCACTTGGATCAACCTTATTTTTTCCTTTAACAATTCTTCGGATTCTGTCGCTTAAAGCAAGATTTTTAGAAATTATTGGAGGAGCATTATTCAAGATAGGTGAGCTCTGAAAAGATTTGTTGCTTGCCAGTTGTTCCCAATTTTAATTCAAGTATCTTTTTGAATCCCCCCCACATGTTATCTAATGTAACTCTGACCTTTTCAGAATAATACTGTTCAAAATATGCTTTGGCATCTTCTTGTAACTTTAAAGCATATTCAACAGGCATTTGTTCTCATGGAGCATCTTCTTCAAACTTTGGTCATATTTGAGCAGGGATAAACTAATTTTGTTTGGCCATGGTCCTCTGAAACTTTCTTATATCAATTCCATGTTCAAAAAACTCTTTATTGAGAAGATATGGGAAAACTCCATATTCTTGGACTGAATCAAGAAATGGACAATCAAGAAGATGAGAGGAACTAAATCTTGACAAGATATAAATAACTAAAATTCCCTTGTCTGTCTTGCTAAGTTGTTGAATCTGAAAAATCTTAAACATCTTGATCTATGTGAATAATGGATAGAACCATTCCAAAAATATTCTGGCACATGGATTATCATCAAACTCATAAAACCATCCATAATGAAGCTCTACAAACCACTTGATATATTGTTCAATAGAAAATTCCACTCCAATTTTCCATTGTTCCAGAAGTTACCAAATCATACATAATAATTCTTTTGAGAACATACAATGAAATGGTGTTGTAGTACTAAATAGAGTGAAAAATGGATAATCAGGATGAAATCCTAAACCTTTGAATGTATGGAGACTAGTTTTTCTAATAGCAAGACTTTGATATTTGAGCATTAGTTCTTTTGCTCTTGACTGGAGAGTTTTAGTCTTGATGAGTTCATTTAATTCAGGAAGAAGATTTTCAAATAGAAATTTAAGAGGTGCTGAGACTTTTGAGGAGGAGAGTGAAGAAATCATACAGATGATTGGAATATGTTTTCTGGGTATTTGGTAAAGTTTTGGTCTAGAGAGGAAATTCGCAAGAACATCATTTTTTTTCCTTTGATATGATTAACAGTAAAGGAAAATTGTGAAAAACCATTTAGACCATCTCGACAATTGTTTTGAGGGAAAACTTTTTGGTTGTAGGCTAATCATCTTGGAAAATGCAATTATATCCATTTCAACAGTAAAATGTTGTTCAACAAGATGAAATAAGAATTCTTCAATACCTCTCTTAATAGCTAGGATTTCTTTATAAGTGAAATGGTAATTCTGCTAAGCGTTTTTGAAAGTTCCACTATTGTATCTGCAAACCCTTTATTTTCCCTCTTTTTGTTCAAAGAGAATAGCTGCCTAGAAATTTTCACTAGCATCGATTTGAAGAATTCTTTGTCCATTTGATAGGATTTGCAAAGGAGGTAGGTCTTGGATGATTCTTTTCATAGTAGAGACTGCCTTTTTCTGAGCATAAGACCACTTTGGAGGATTTTTCTTTAGCATGTCTTGAAGAGGTTTTATAATGGATGCAATCCTTGGAGTGAAATCAGTAGCATAATTAATTCCTCTAAGAAATTGTTGAATTTGCTGCTTTGATTGTAAATCATCAGCAAAGTTTAATAATTACTGTGCAATAGGAGGCTGAAGAGTATATCTTCCTTCTCTGATATGCATCCCTAAAATGTCAACTTCATTGACAGTAATTATCATTTTTTTTAAGACAGCATAATTCCAAATCTTTGAACCAATTCTTCAAATTTACATAGAAGATGTAAATGAGTGGTAAGGTCTTCTGAGAATAGAGGAATATCATCCATGTAATTTAAGGCATTTGGAAATGAAGGATCAAAGATTCTGATTATAGCCTTCTGAAATAAAGATAGGCAGTTTTGAGTTCAAAAGGCATAACTTTCCATTGGAAATGAGCATTTGGGATATAGAATGCTATCTTATATCTTTCATTAGGATGAATTCCGATTTGCCAGAAGTCAACTTTCAGATCAAATTTTGAAAAGAGCTTAGCATTGATAAGATTTGAGAAAAGACAATTTCTGTTTTGAAGAGGAAATTTTTCATTAGCAAGAAAATAATTAAGAGGTTTGTAATTAGTGACCAACCTCATTTTTTCTCTAGCTTATTCAGCTCTTTTGTTGGCATAAAAAGCTTGGCTAGCCTATGAAGAATTTATTACTTCTATTAATCCTTCATCTTTGAGTTGAGCTAATTCTCTTACAGCTAATTCCAACTGATCTGGTGGCATTCCTGGATGACTGGCTTTTGTGGAATTGATGTTGATATATTTTTAAAGGGAAGATATATGAAAAAAATTGGGTTCTTCCAAAGAGGGTGTGAACATTTTTGAAATTTAGAATGTGTTTCTGCACAATAATTTTTTACCAATCTTTCTTGGATATTCGAAATGGTGTCAATAGCAAGATGAGAATGAGGTTTGATGAATGGGAGAAAATATAATTCGTATTTGAGTCCATTTGACTTTGGAATGACTCCTTTTTCCTAAAGATGTTTGATAATATAAAATTCAATAATAATATCTTTATTGGGGAGAGATGAACCGAAAAATTTATGGACAAATGATAATTCTTAAAAGAATTGAATTTTAACAGTTTTGCTTATTAGCTAAGTTGAGAAGATTTCACTATTTGCTGCCTAAAATACTTCTCTGTATTTTTTTCAAAAATAAGATAAAAGTATCCTCGGGTTGAGGATAGAGCACGTTGCTCCAATTATTCCAACCCTCACAACTGATTTATCTAACAATAAATACTTTCACAATATTTGCATTAAAACTTCTGAAAAAAATAAATGCAAACCTTACACCTCATATAAGTCCATTATTGGTGGTACCGTA
>JACGDI010004478.1:470107-491396 GCA_014898725.1 Jacaranda copaia
TCGATGCCATCCAAAAGATGCCACCACCAAGAAATCTTAAAGAATTGCGTAGCTCACAAGGTAATCTCGCATTTATAAAAAGATTCATATCAAATTTGGCAGGAAGATGCCGACCATTTAATCACTTGATGAAGAAAAATGCTCCTTTCGTATGGGATAAAAAGAAATTTTTCTTAATATTTTAACATGTCACAACATGTATTTTTAGTGGAATGTTAACACGTCTTTTGAAAAAAAAAATTGTGACATTTTATCATATTATTTAATACATCTTAAAATGATATTTTAATATATCATTTAATACTCATGCACGTTGCATTTTATTAATGCTTATATCATTAACTACATTTTATCATATTTCATGCACGTTGCATTTGCATTGTACTAAATGTACAATTGACCCTCTGATACGATTTAAAAGACATTTTTTAGTCCGTTAAGGACTAATTGTGATTTAGTATCTTATTTTCTTAAAAGAATTTCTTAACATCATATTTTGCGAATTTATAAGCTAATTTTCTAATAAATTTTATCAAATATTTTATAATATATTTATATATATTTTGAAACATGAAATAAAATACTTTTAAGGGCATATAATTATTAATTAGCTCAGCTAAAAACCTTTTTGAATGTTGAATTCCTATGATCCTCGATATCAAATATACTTAATATTAGTCATTCAAAATTTTTGGATGCATATATATATATATATATATATATTCTCTATTTAAATTTAAATCTTTTAACCCAAAGATTTTCGTATATATATTAAATATATATATATATATATATATATAAGAATGTTGAATTCCTAAGATTAAGTATATATCAAATATATTTAATAATATTAGTCATTTAAAATTTTTGGCTGTATATATTCTCTATTTAAATTTAAATATTTTAATGCAAAGATTTTTGCATAGGATGTCGAAGTATGCATATAACCTATCTAATGGAAAATTGATAATTGTGGCACCACAATAATAGGACATTAATTGTAGTTTTGGTGTCCCAATATTTATTCCATAATTTATTCATCAATCATTAGCTGGGTGTAAAAGATAAAACTAATTACATATATTAATCAATAAATTATAATTTTATTAAAATAATAATTTTTACAAACTCAATAATTGTAAGTGTTTAAATGTCGGTATTAACAATTGATAACTAAATTATAATAACAATAAAAAACTTGTAATAAAATCTTAATAATATTTTTTAGTCATTAAGTAGTTATTATATATATCATCATAATTGTCACTAATAATTAATAATTTAAAATGCTTATTCTCTTACCTGTTAAGTCGTCAAACATGTAGACCCACTCCCATTTTTTTTTTAAATTTTATTTTTTCGTACTTCTAAAGATTTTATTCATACCTTTAAGGGTTCATGTACCTATTAATTCTTGACCCCACCTCCAACCTGCACGAATTCCCGTTTGTCGTCAGAGTTCAGAAGTTCCCAAACATCCAAATCAATGCAGAAATCACCTTCTTCGTGTGGGGTGGCATTGTCAATATCATTCGATTCAGCGAACATTTCCTGAAGATAGTGCCCTTTTTGATGCTCCTCATCGGCAACCATCCCATAATTTTCCGTCAAGTTACAAGCAAATTCGTCCACCACCTTATGCATTCATCTGCATCATGAGACAACGACAATGATACTAACGAAGATGGATATTACTGCTTGTTATTGCGATAAAATTTCATCAATATTTTGTTGGGTTGTTTCTCTTACAATTGTTCCCCTCGGCCAATTTATCTGTAAATTGGAGAAGGTCCGAGGTCGGGGTCACAAGATGTTGCCAGAGGTAATGGTTTTCTAGGTTTTGTCCGGCCTTGATGAGCCTCCGGCGGCACTTGGCAGCAGCTTCTTGTCAATGTGGCCGTTCCAAAAATTCTTCACATCGTTTGCTGTTCTTCTCGAAAGTCTACCAGCTATTAGTGTCCATCTGCGTCGGAAATCATTAAAGAGGTTAATGAAAGTTAGTTCCAGTTAGATTAATTTTTAATTGAGATAAAAAAGCACATTATTTGGATTTCAAATTTTAGATGAAGAAAATGTTAGGAAATGTATATGCACACCAGTTTATTCATCAAATAGGCAATAACAAAACAATAGCATAATCAACTAATACAATATAAATCCTTAGAACACAGATTCGAGAACTGTAAATTAAACAGACAAAAGTTTAATAAATTTAATAAACAAATTAGGAATAGAAGTTTTGTTAACATATTAATTGAGTCGAGGCCTACACAAACACAATTTCCTTAAGGTTTTATCCATCTCCCTACAGTGCACAAGGACTTTCAACCGACAACCTCCCAAAATACAATAACTTTGCCAAACAAAGGCCGCACTCCAATTGCCTAGTCTTTGAATCTTAATCAACTAGAACCTTTGTTTAATGCTAAAATGGATGTTGTGTAGGCATATGTATGCTATATGCTCTTTTTTTATGAACAATGTACGAATGTACCCCCGCCTCCCCCCCTATTTATAGATGCTAAGTGCCTAATGGCATGAGGCATAAGGCATGACTGTATACCCATTAGACATGTCACAAGGTTCTGATCTTTAATTTTAAAACTTTAAGGACAGTTGTCGATATGAACAGACATGGCTGCATTTGAAATATTTGGCCATGACCATCAAGAGAGGAATCTTTAGAATTTTCGGTCATGACCATTGGAAGAGGTTGGTCACAAAATCGAAATAAAAAATAATTATATTATATAGAACATAACTATTAAAAATAAATAAAAATTATTTTATTTGTTTTTAAATAAATTTTTTCTAAAAAGATAATTTTCAAACTGCAAGTACACTTGCACCACGAGCCAGCCGGACCGGCGGTGCACGTGTGTAGTTTATTGCAAGCAAACCCAAATCCACACTCGTGTAGGTCCTCTCCCTTCTAAAAGCTTGGGTATCCCCAAAGGGATCCAACCTATTAGGCCATTTTCAAGTTATTTAACTAGCTTAATTCTAACTTTAGATTCCAATACAAGATGGATACTTTCAAGCCATCCATCCACACACATATCTTGGCTATTTCTTAACTTATTCTTCATTTTTTTGGCTCAATTTACTCATTCATTTTCTTATTAATTTTGGCATATAACCACTTAACAAACATCTCCTTAATGAGATGAAATTGTTAGTTTAAATTTGACTTTACAGAGAAAAAGTAAAATGTCGAATTGAAGTCCAAAGATGTCATAAACCCTAAATACAAAGATCCAGACGGAGAGCCAGAAAAAGAATCTAACTTGTGATGCAACTTTGTCCACCTTCATTTATGGTATATTACCAAAATCTTGAACAAAACATAAACTAATTAAAATAGAACATGGTATATTTATATATAATCATTGTGAACTTGCCTGTTGCCTAACAGCTTATCAAGCCTAATAATGAGATCCACTTCATCTTTGGAAAATTGACCTCTTTTGATATTTGGGCTCAGATAGTTTAACCATCTCACCCTGCAACTCTTTCTGCATCTATTCAGCTCTGCAAACATATACTTAATATTTGAACCCCACAAACAAATTGTATTTAATTTTTTTGACCTGAAAACTATTTCATGCACAAATATATATATATATATATATAGAGAGAGAGAGAGAGAGAGAGAGAGAGAGAAGTACAACGTCCGTACTGGGAAGAATTATTACTCACCTGCTCTTAGAGGGACCAAATGCCACTTCCCTTCTCCATACTTCTCATTGCATTTCCTCCAAAGACTGTCTTCTTCTGGTGTCCACGCACCTTTCCTCACTTCTGCGGGATTAATATTGTTTTCCATTGGTTATACCACTCTTTTGCGGCCTGTGGGCTTATTTCGTGAAATATATACTTAAAATCTCTGATCGCATGACGCAAAATTCAAGCCCGTGAAGGAGGGGTATGCATTTTGGTTTCCATTTCATCAACAGTATTCTTTTTGACGTGCATGTTTCTCAACCACAAGAAACATATATTTCCAAAACAGCCACACAGCATGTATTTATATATCATATACAGTTGTTGGATTTTCTTTTCACACGGAGCATCAGCAAAATAGTAGGTATTAATTCGTAGTTACTTCGTGAAATGTGCTCATTTTGGCACGGTTATTCATTTCTAGAAATGATTTATTTACAATTACTATTATAAAACAATTGGTTAATAGAATTATTTTAGAGTTAAATCGAACTCGCTTCTTCTGGGGAGTATTAGGCTAGAGGGATTTAGGCTTATTAATATGACATCGGTCCCAAGACTCCGTTTCGTAATACAGGCTAAAAGATGCGCGTGCAATGGACTTGTAATTATTAAAAATATTTTAATAATTTAATACTAAAATTAAAATGTCGTAAAAATTTTAAGTTAAAGCATTATGTGGTAGAAATGATCTTTTGTATGATAGGGTGTTGTAATACTATAATGAAATTTTACACATACTAATACATTAAAATATATTTGCAAAGTATATATCGCTCAATATTTCCTTTTATAGTTCAAAATATCAAGTAAAGAAAGTAAATGTTGCAATTATTAGTACTTTTTTACTTTTAAATCTTATATCTAATGTGTTATCTAAGCATATTGTATAATACATTATTTTTATTACAAACTAGATATATGATGGATATATTTTGCCTTTATAACCTATTGAATCACAGAAGTAATTTAAGGACAAAATTTAATTTATCAAGAATTCACAAATTACACTCACAAAGTTGTTGACAAAAAACAAATAGAAAAATAAAACAGACACAGATTTACATGATTCGGCAAATTCTGTATACCTCCATGGGAGTTTTCTTTCTTCAATTATGATAGAATTTACCAATATAAGTCAACATTTGAATTTGACAAGTCCAAACTCAAGCAAAAAAAAAAAAAAAAGAATCCTTGTACAACCCCTATCATAACTATCAAAGAGATACTCACTCCACTCATCTGTATTGCCCCACTCGTATTGACAATAACTACCCCATGAGTATAATGAGTTCCATGAGTGTCCTCTCTCTCAAGTAATAAAATAAATACCTCTATTTATAATAGAAAATTACTCAACTACTTCACTTAAAACCAGAAAACCTAATATAAAAAGGAGTCCTAATTCTAGTCGAACTTGGTCTCCAAATAATCAAGTCAAATCCCAACAATCTCTACCTTGACAAGGTTTCTTATCTTAGCAATTGCTCATGACTCTATCACAAACCAAATTCCTTTGGCCTTCAAAATACCACTACACATGCTGAATTAGTACAGTCCTGGCACCAACTAACTCATCTCGGCCAATGTGCGTGTACAACTTAATATGTGACTTTCAAGACTCCACCTCTAGTGAATATTCATAGCCCTTGGAATTCAACTAGCTCACGAAAGATTTTTTCATGTCTTTAGAACATAGGTCACACCGCCTAAAGTATGAATCACTCCAACAACTATTTTGATTTTCACCACTCCAATGCCCATGACTCTCCAAGTAGAATCATCGTACAAAGACAAATTACCTGTCTTCCATGATTGAAGTGAATAAAAAATAATTCTCCATGGAGCAAACATGCATTATGCATCTGAAATCCAAAATCCAATCATCTCCACAACATTAATGGTAATGTTGTCCACAATACAAAGTCAAATCTTCCTATTGCAAATCTTTCATATCTGTCGGCTTCTCCTACCTTCTCTTCAATGCCATTTATAGGCCTTGTTGAATTAGGAGATCCTCCACCCTTCCTTGTCAAAGAGTAAAATTCTCTGCACCATTAAATTTACCATGAAGTAATTTGCCAATGACACTGCCCATCCCTAAAAAATTAAATCTCAGCTAGTAGCCCCAACCAAAAGCTCCAATACCAATTTATTGGAGCACAATGGAAGTAATTTATGCACGAGATTTAATTTATCATGAATTCACAAATCACATTCACAAAGTTGATGACAAAAATAATATCCAATGGATAGAAAAATAAAATAGACAGATTTACGTGATTCGGAAAATTCTGCCTACCTCCACGAGAGTTTTCCTTCTTCAATTATTATAGAATTTTACCAGTATAAGCCAAACCTTGAATTTGACATGTCCAAACTCAAGTAAAAAAAAAAAATACCATTGTACAATCCCGATCATAACTATCAAAAAGATACTCACTCCACGCTTTTCTATTGCTCCACTCATACTCACAATGATTAGCCCATGAGTATTATGAGTTCCACGAGTGTTCTCTATCTCAAATAATCAAATGAATACATCTATTTATAAGAGAAAATTACTTAACTACTTCACCTAGGATTGGGAAATCTAATATAGGAAGGAGTCTTAATTCTAGTCAAAATTGGTCTCCAAATAACTGAGTCAAATCCCAATATAACCTTAAAATATATATAGTTCTTTTTGGGCAAAATTACATTTTTTGTTCTATAACTTTGCCTGACTTGAGTTTTTGCCGTATAAATTGTAAAATTACAATTTTAATCCTACAACTATAAAATAATTTTCCTTTTTAGTCCTTCTCTTGTTGGAGTTGGCGAAACTTGTCAAAAAAGCTAACGTGGCTCAGCAAGCATGTGGTCATTTAGAGTTTTTGCCTCATTGGCAAGAAATAAAAGCTAACTTGTCACTTTGACAAGGCTAGTTGGATTATTTCATCATTTTTGTTGCTTAGTTGTCACATCACGTTGAATTTAAGCAAAAAAAAATACATATATTTATATAAATAATATTTATATATAATTTATAATATTGACTAATTAAAAAAATAAAAAAAATCTTATACACTCTAATAACAATATTATTTTAACTCATATACTTAAAATAATTCAATTACACTTAAACTAAAAAAGAATAAATTGAAAGTGAAAATAAAGAAAAAGAAGGGGAAAAAAAAGGAAAAATCTTCCCCCGTCCCCCGAGCCAACCGCCATGGCCAAGCTAGTCATAATAGTCACCTAGCCGCTGGCCAGACAACCTCTGGCCATGATCATGGCCAGCTTCTCCAGGTGGCCAGCAATTGCCTAACAGCTTGCCACGATGTTGGCCATGGCCAACCTATCCAGGTTGGCCAATGATACTACAAGAAAAAGATAAATTGGTGATAAAAAAGTAAGTGACAATGCAAAAGGTATCACTAATTATGTATATTAAGTGACAAAAGATTTAGTTTTGTTACTTGACTGATTTTTGCAAACTAAATAGTGATAAGAATAGTATTTAAGTTGTCACCATAAATAATTAGTGACACACCTACGGTGACAATGGAAATCGTGTCACAAATTATAGTGACAATTTTTATTATCACTAGGTTGTCACTATAGGGGTGTCACTAATTATTAATGGTGACAACTTAAAACATTAATTTTTGTTACTATTGAATCATATTGTGACATGATAAAAATTATTGTCACTTAAAAATCATCATTAGTGACAAGATAAAAACTATTGTCACTTAATGCATGATATTAGTGACAACATTTACTTTATCACTTATTATTTTGTCACTAATATTATATATATTTTCCATAGTGTGAAGGGCCATGGCTAGCCTATCCAAGTAGACTACTGCCACTTAGAAACTCCCCAATCCAGGTAACCGCCATGGCCACAGGCTGTCCATGGCAATTGTGGTGTTTGGAAGGTGGGGCTCGATTCGGCGATGTGGAGGTGGGGTAAGGGGTATATATATGAATGTATATATGAATCTATATTTGTGCATATTCATAAATTATATTTATAAAAAATATTTATTTATATATTTATAATATATATTAAAAGTGTAGCGCCCCATCCGAGAGGTGCCTGCTTCGGCTGAGATGCTACTCCAATCTATTGCACAAATATTTAAACCTAAAATGTACCTCCAAAATTTAATTATTTATTCATAAAGCTGCACAACATCCCAATATTTATCAACTCAAGTGGTAGCAGCTTAGCACTGACCCAACAAATCATTTCAGAGTACGGAAGCAACAAAATTTCAAACTTCAAGTCAACTCTACAAGGAGTACATCATATATTCTCATTCTAAAGCCTCATAAGTAACAACGTATCTTAACTTAAAAGCCTCATAAGTAATAGCGTATCTTAACTTAAAGTAATGCCGCAACCCAACATTATGTACATGCTAAAGTCTTTTAGTTGAGTTCAGTCATGTCCACAGTCTCAATCCCTGTAATCTTGATCAGATGATATCCAAATCATATATAGATATACATAATAGGCTCCAATTCAACCATCATTTACCAAGTTTGTCAGTCCTTAGATCCCACTATCTGATATTTGTTTAAATAAAGATAAGTAATGCACGAGGATGAATCATAAGGACTCAGTGAGGATAATGTAAAGCAATGCATGATCAATTAAATATCAAGTATTCATAAATATCAATCAATAATAGTGTAGCATAAGATAACAAGTCAATGCTAAAAGAAAACAATAAAGGAAATTGAATTACTAGCAAATGCTAGGTTAGAGGCTGAGACTGTTGGCTCAATGGCCTATTTATCTCAATCGATTTACACCGAGAGGTATTGACATTGATCGACTCAACTAATCCTACTGGGAGGTTTAAAGGCATCTCAACCAATCACAGTCGGGGGGCATCGATGTTGACCAATTCAATCATTTTACTATGGGAGGTTTTATTTTCTATTAGCTCATTAGCCTACAATGTCAGTCTGACCTAGACTGAATACCATTCTAGCTTTATTGCTCCAACAGCAAAATATAAGTACAAGGATAGCAAACTCGACTATATATGCAAGTCAATAAATCAAATATATCATGCATATTACAACATCCTTATGCCTCGCAATAGTACAATAATAGTCAGTACAATAACAATTAGTTCGGTAGCTCGAGCATGATAGCTCGGCAATAGCAGTAGCTCAAGCATAACATTTTGGCATTAACAGTAGCTCAAGCATAATAGCTTGGCAAAGCACTCAGCCAAAAATTCTCCTATACACATGCGTTTCAGTTCAATTAATTAATTAGTTAATATCCCAGCATAACAGAACAATAAGTTTCACAGAACATTTTTAATTAAGTTAATACGTGCTAGTAACACTCATATCAATCAAGGAAGCTAACATGGCCAACAACAATATACAATACATTCTGATCGATACAATTATGTATAAAGACATAGAATTATTCATGGTTCCAGAACAGAGTTAACCATGGTTTCAAAATGATTTCAGTACATAATTTGATAATAATACAATTTATATGTTCAATGTTTAGCGGTGTTCAATGAACAATAATCAAGATAAAAAAACCTCATAAGGTTTGGATACTAACAATAAAGGATAATGATAGTCAAGACAATGGGACCTCACAAAGTTCAAAAAGCAACAATAAACAATATTCAAATCAGATGTTCAACAATAGAACCTCATAGGGCTTAGAGCGCAATAGTGAACAATAATCAGATCAACAATCAAACAATAGAACCACACATGGTTCAGAGTACAATAGTGAATGATAATCAGATCGAGAATCAAAGAATAGAATATATAAGTTTATGATAATGATATGGGCATATTTAAAATATATATATATATATATATACATAGTTTCATATATAAATATATAACTACTAAATATTTCTATATTATATTCATATAATTAAACATTTATAAGTGTATATATAGATTCAAAAAGAAATAAATAAGAGTGATATTCTTATCTATAGAAAGAAAATGATGAATTAATTTATATATAAATGTCAATGATATACATATTATATATACATATATTATGAGTAAATACATTCTAATATATATAATAATATATATTAAGGTGTATTTGTTAGTATATGCATGCATTACTACATACATGTGTATAATTTCTATTATTATACATACTAGTACGTATATACTATGTTTAATGTGTTTTATAAAATATTATGATAAATATGCCTAATATTTAGAGGGTAATAATAATAAATAATAAATGATAAATATTGTATCCAATTATATTTAAGAAAAAATTACAAAAATATTAAACGAACAATTATTATTTTTATTAAATTTTAAAATGGAAAATGGTAATATCTTATTTATAACAATATTATAATTTTTTTTTTGTATAGATGATATATATTATATTGTTGAAATGAAACATATAAATGTATGTGGTACAGTAGTTAGTGTGTACTCTGTATGAGTATAACAAGTTTTGTGTTTGAATCTTGGAAGTTGCATGGTTGGAAACTGCATGGTTCATTAAAATCAGTGACAGCTTGCAGTTTCTAAATGGTCATTAATTTAATAAAATCAGTGACAGCTTGCAGTTTCTAAATGGTCACTAATTTTTTTAAATTAGTGACCGCCTAATAACATAAATAACTTTTTTTAAAAAAAAATTATTTAATTAATGACCACTTAATGCAGTCATTAGTCGGTCACTAAGTCGTAATTGCTATAAATTAGTCACTAATTAGTTATTGATGCAGATCAGTAATAAGAAAAAATTGATTACTAAATCTATTGGTGACTGATTTTTGTGAGTGTATGCATTAATTATGAAAACAAAAATAAATCCTAACTTGGTGTGAGTGTATGCATTAATTATGAAAACAAAAATAAATAAATAAATAAATAACTGCTTTATATTTAGGAACCTTATCGGCCGAAGTTTAGCAGAGCTTCAACAATTAGGACACCGAACATTGTTCTCCCTCTTCATCATCAATTACGAGATTCAAAAGAAAGCAAGAGAATAGTGTTTTTCCAAACATGAAGATAGGCCAGTGATATTAATGGATTGTTAAAACTTAAAAGCTGTTTGAACTTTCAATCGGGCTTCAATAGATTGTGGTGAACTTTATCAGCCATATTGTGTGTACGGCCCATAGAATATGTCTGAAGATGTCCAGACTTATGAAAAGAGCTGGTCCGAATATAGGACTTCATCATTGCCTTCAAAATAACAAAGGTTTGGGTAAAATAATAGTACAACATTTGGGTAAACAATCTCGTCAACTTTCATCAAGTTATCCCATAATGGGTTCACTACCTGAAGGATTATCTCTCAATCCTTCCTCTCTTTTTTTGGGGTTATTTTTTATTTTCCGTGTCATTGATGTTTGGTCTGTTTGGTTTTTATATACAAGTGTAAGGAAATAGGAGAAGATGATAGGTTTACTTATGGTCTATGATGTCTTGATCGTGTTTTAATGAGCGGGTTTCAAGGGATTACAATTCCCAATTTTATTTAGTATACGCAAAGGTATAATCAAGCAATAAATTAGGCAAGAAATCATTTAATGGAGATTTAGTTTTCAAAACTCATTCTTGCTAATTAATTTTGCCGCTAAATTTAGGGCATTTTATATGCTCACCAATTTTATTTTGCAAATCTCTTTTCATACAACAACTTGGTGAATATGCCAACCAGTTCGTGGTCACTGTCAATAGTTTTGATATGAACATCAAACTTTTGTACGTGATGCTTATTAATTTGAATATGTTTGGTGGAAAGTGATTAGAAGATTTTTAGCAACATTAATGGCAATCGTGTCATCTTAAAATATTGGAGTTTGATTAGAATTGATTCCATAGTCAGATAGGATCCCTTTCATCCAGAATAGCAGAGTGCAACAATTACCTACTGCCATTCAACTTCAATTGTGAATGGCGCAATACGCCATATTTTCTACAAATATAATATTAAATAGTGTTTAGGAAGTTAGCATTTCGCTTGAGCTTTATATTCATAATCAATTATTTATTTTAGATATCAAAAAATAATTCTGGTAGCAGTCAAATATGATTCTTTAGGATCAAGTTGGACATGTGGAGAACACAATTTTAGGCAGTTTCTATTTCCAATTCCATCATAAAAATAACGTTGAATATTATTAATTTTCAAAGGCCAAATTTTATTTTACTAATATACAAAATTTGGCTTGAAAAATTCCTCCATAGTATTCATAAATTTTTTTTCATACGTAGAACATATTTTATTAGCCACCGAGTTTGAGTCTAGACAATAAATCCTTCGCACAATCACATACGATTATATATCACATTAGTTGAAAAATTAGTGAATCCCACATCCAAATACTATATTATTATCAATTATTTTGTTAACAATGCATCTTATTGTTTAGATTGTTCAAATTCTTCATATTGGATTTTTTTTTCTTCTTCCATCATCATGACCTTCGAAACGACTAACGTATTTTATCTTTGATTTTTGCACATATAGAATGACCATGTTAAACATAGTTGAAAGCGAGTTGAAGAACCAAGAAATGTTTTATTTTTTTGTTGAAAGATATTAGAGAAATGGGGACATAATGAAAAGTAGGACTCCATTGATTCTACTGAAGATAAATTAAGACATCGAATATAATTTTGAATAAAGAAAACTTGCTTGATTTCAGTCCAATTCAAAGATTTGAATCATGACAAGCCTTTTATACTGTTTTCAATACCACAAATGTAACACCATTGAAATTTGGAGTTTTAAAAAAATAAGGATTTGGAATTTAAAAATGTTGATTAGTTGGATTTTAGGACTCAAAAAATAAATAAAATGGATTTAATTGCAAGAATCTTAAAATCTTTGGTGGTCAATTTGCAATTTACAGAAACTTAATTGAGCAATACTTGAAAGTTTTGTGGGTTTGTAGAAATTATTATTGGTCAAAGTGGTCAATGAGAAGCAATATATAGCTCAAGGGCTGAATTGAAGTTTTATCAAACTTTGGAGGACCTAATTGAAAGCTAGAGGAAATATTGGTGGTCAAATTATAATTTTTGAAAAAGTTTCTTTATATAGCATTTTCACCCCTCCATTCTTTCAAATTCACACACGAAGCCATTGTCTTCCTCCTCTAACAACATTCTCCAGTGAATGACAAAATCCATCAAATTAGAACACGAATATATCGTTTTCACCCAAAATCAATTGGTATAGTAGCCAAAAATTGAGACTGAAAATCCAGCCTCGGCAGAGATGGTGGGTTTCCATTTTTCATTAATTTTTTGCAGTGGACCCAAGCACCATTTTGATGGGCTCAATCCAAGGGTCATGTCGGTAGCTCTATCTTCTCAAACAAACCATGTGAGAGGAATTGAAGAAAAATCAAATGACAGCATTGATGGCAGGTTGATGTTTTTTCCACCAATTGATGGTCAATTTGGTAGCGAAACAAGAAATTGAATTGGGAATTTGAATTGTGGAGTTGAAACATTTCCTTTGGCAGCAGTGGTGAGCTTTTCCAGCGGCAGTAGATGACAACGGATGGCAGACGGCGGATGGCAATGATGGTCCCAAAGCAATCTCCTTGTCTCATTGTAGTGATCGCAGTGGTATCCCCAGTTTGTGCTTTAGAGGTTCTAGTTGAGAAATATTAGGTAAAATGCCAATTAATCAATTAATTTGATTCTTGATTTAATCTGAGTAAATCATTAGGCTAACCTATGATGTAAATACTAGTTAATTGAACCAAATTTTTTTATTTGGGACCAAGAACTGAGATATGCGACAGTATACATGTAAGCATAATGGACCCAGACATGTTGGGCTAGATGCGAAATTTGGATTTAATAATGATGATAAGGATTATGTAATGTAAGACTAAGTGGTATTGCTTAGGATTAATTTTGTAGGGAATTGGGCTATATTGTGTAAATTAGGATGATAATATGATATGATCATGACTTTGTAAATAAGAAAGAGACATCATGCTATTTTGGAACTGATATAGATCATCATCACTAATTCTAGAATAATTAATTTATTGAGGTTCTTTTTATAGATAGTACATATTGAACTTACATTATCGTGTTGATTGAAGCCTAAAACTACCCTACTAGATAAATAGTTGTCAATTTTAGATTATTGATATTATAATTATAATTAATAGGATTGAATGAGGATATTGACAGTGGACATATTCTTTTGGATTAGGTGACAAAGAAATGAGTCCCACAAACTAATAGGCAATAATAGCATACCTGAGGCTATTGTGGTGAGGATCTAACCTCTCGAGTATTTGCTTATATGCTTAGTGCGGGTCTGCCTATCTAGCTCTTTCTTATACTTATTTGCCGTTGTGATAAACCCTTGTGAGGGCTAAACTCATTTCATTTCATAATTGCATCTTGGTTATTGTAATCCATGAATTGTTTAAGATCTTAATTGTTATCTGTTACTTGTTTCATAAGCCCCTGTGAGGTTATTGCTTGTTTTTGTTATGGTGTCCAGAACTTTTATTATGATGTTCAATTTTTGTCCCTTGGACCCTACATCTTTGCGAGTTGACCCCGTATTTCTTGTTAAGCTTTTTATAAAAGTTTGTTTCTTTAATTTTTGCTTTTGGTGTGATTCAGTGAAATTCATGGCCTTGTAGGCATACTTGATTATATAATTTAATTATTGATACTTGTATGAAAAGTTGGTTTTGGGCCGAGTGCCAATCCCAATAGAATGCTTCGATTGTATCATTGAATTGGTGATAAAAATAGTGTGATTGACTGACTTGGTTTGCGATCTCGAGTTTGGGCAATCGGGGGTTGACTATGGCCTAAAGCTTGATCGGCAAAGATCAATCCTACTGATTCGTGTGGTTGTGATCTTGTCTTTGGGGGAGACTTAATCGGCGAGGATTGATTTTACCGATTCGTGCTACAGTGGTTTGGTGAGTTGGACACTCATTGAGACGATATAAGAGGGCAAGCCATTTTATGATCGTGTCAAGGTAGTATAAGAGGGCAGAACATTTTTCAATCGTATTGTTAATATAGAGTTGAGGCGATATAAGGGGGTAGGCCATTTTATAGTCGTATTGTTTATATAGAACTAGGAGACACAAGAGAGAAGGCTGTTATATAGTCGTACAAGTGAAATAAGGTTATATTAGGCCATTATACGGTCGTACAAGTGAAATATGTTCATATAACTGATTTTATAAAATGTTTTTGCCTAGCCTGTTTTATAAAATTGATCAAAATCCTAGATTTTGAAACTTGAGTTTTCATGAAATGACTTGTTCACTGAGTTTCTTAAAACTATTTATGCCTATGAGTTTTGAAAATTTTCTATGAAAGATATTAAATGTGAAATGACTCTTTGTCAATATGGGATGGCATCAAGTCAGCTCATAAAGTGTTGTATAAGAATTGCTAGTGTCAATATCTAGATGTCATGACCTATGTTTTAGCTATCAGAATTCAGAATGGATGTTTTTCTTACATTTGTATATTGTATTCCATTTCATTCTGATTCCTCCTACATGCACACCGAGTCATTCGGACTCACTTTACTACGTTATTTTGATTTCTTTCAAACATGTATAGATGGTGACTGAGGTCCTTAGGCATGAATACATTTTATAAAATACTAGACTTGTGGTTGTAAATATAGAACTCCATGTATTTTAAGTTGGCTTGAGATGTTGTGATATGCCATGACTGTTCATGAAGGCATGAGATAGTAAATGTTATGTAATTGAATAGTCTGCTCAGAGTGTGTTAAGTTAAAGTACTGCATATTTCTCAAAGGATCTGAGGAAAAATTTTATAGTCTATTGTTTGCTACGAGCAAAATATCAACATTAAACTGGTAGCACCTCAACTTAGGTGCTGTCCCGAGAGGGGGTGCTACAACAAATTGCACTTCACATAACAAAAACTTTAATAACAAGGTAAAGTTCGTTACAAATGTTAGATTTATTGTAACAAAATTGATTTTTTGTTGCAAATAAAATTTTCTTGAGTGCCTAAGACTTTGTTTGGTTATGAATTGGAGCATTTTGCCAGATTTGTTTGCCAAAATAGTTTTTGAAAAGTGGGATTAGGAAATGTTATGTTGTTTATTTGTGTTTTGAGTGGTAGATGGAGAATGAATTTGAAGAAAATTATTTATTTGTTTGTATTTTGGAAGGAGACAATATGTCATGATAATAACTGTTTTGTTGGATTGATGGAGTGAAATAAGTATTTTAAAATTATTTTTATATATTTATATATAAATTGAATGAGTGGTAGTATGAGTATATATTTGTAATAATGTGACAATGATTGGAACTTTGGAGAATGGTTTGGAAGTTTGAATAGTAGAGATATTTTGGGGACTAAATTTTGTATTTTGAGAGTGGGATTGAAGAATGTGTAGTGTTTGTTTGTTTAAATTTTGGGAGTTGTAGAATGAATTGGAAGTTTACATCTAAACAAAGCCTAAGTAAAAGTTTTGTTATCTTTAACTCAAATTTGTTACCTTAAATTTTTTATACTAGTAACTAAATAATAATTCATTATGAAAAATATTATTTTGTTACATATAAATTTTCAATCATATACGGAGATGTATTTGTAACAAAATTTGATTCCTTTTGTAACAGCAAAATATTTGTTACAAATAAAGTTTATTGTAACACAGTTTTTAGTTACTAAACTTTAATTAACTTCCCTCCAAAATTTTGTTCCCCCCCAAATATCAATTGTACACATATGATGACAATGTTTTCCATTACTAACTATAAATGAATATTAAATTAAATTTTTATAGATACCTGTGGGTTGAACTTTTGCTCAAGAAATGGGCTTCACAATAATGTAAATAATTTGTTAATTGGGCTTAACAAACTTGTTAGTGAATTATTGTTAAACTGGGTTTTATTTTAAGGATTGAGTTTGAACAAATTTGAAATGAATTATCCATTAGTTGGGCTAATTTTTTAAAACATTGGGCTTTATAACTTTTTAGTGAATTATTTGTTGAATTAGAAGTTTTCATTTATGAAATAGGTTTGAGCAAATTTATAGTAAATTAAGTAGTCAATTAGGTTACATTTTAAAAGTTGATCTTGAACAAATTTGAAGTGAGCTAAATTGTGAATCGGGCATTCTTTAAAAAATTAAGCTTATTTTTTATTAATTGGGCTTCATATTAATTAAAATAATTGATTTTTTTGGGTTGACCAGTCTTTTTTTTTTTTTGTTTTTTACTACTTGGGCTTAAATAATATTTTAGTAAATTAGAAAATTGGGCTTCATACTAATTTGCAAACTTGATTAATTGGGCTTTTTCAACTTCCTTTTTATTAACTATGTTGCAATAGTAAATTTGAGAATTGGGATTTCTATATAAATTGGATTTTACATTAACTTAAAGAATTGATTAATTGAACTTTAGCAACTTTTCTTTTTATTAATATGAATTCACCAATTTTTTAGTAAATTAATGTCATTTGGTAAAGAATTGAGTTTGGCATTAAATTAGATAATTGATTAATTAGGCTTTAGCAACTCTTTTTTTTTTTTTTATTAATTGGGCTTTCTAATTTTGTAATGAACTGGTGTCATTTTTTAAGAATTTGGTCTGACTTTAATTTAAAAAATTAGTTAATTGTGATTCTCTAATTTATTCTTAAGAATTGAGTTTCACAAAAAGTTTTAGAAAATTATTTATTTGGCTTTGTTTGAGAATTGAAATTCACCAATTATAACTTGGTGGGTAAATTGGTGAATTAAAATTTACATTAATCTAAAGATTGGTTAATTTAGCTTCTCTAGTTAATTAAATATTCTATTTAACCAAATATTTTAGTGAATTGATGAATTAGACTTCTTTAAGAATTGATTTACACATATTATATAGAATTCATGTTGAGCTTTGTTTAAAAATTTGAGTCTTTTTTAATTAAAGAATTAGTTAACTTAACTTCACAAACTTCTTTTTTAAAATCGGGCTTGACGCATCTTTAAATGATCTAGGTTGCATATAAATTTATACAATTTGTCAATTGGACTTTGCCAACTTCTTTTTTTTTTTCCTCTTAATGGGCTTGACCAATTTTCCAATGAGTTAGTAATTGGACATTCTTGATTAATTAATTTTCATATTGATTTATAGATTTGATTAATTGGACTTCACCAAGATCTTTTTTATTGATTGGACTTAACCAATTTTTCTCATTTTCTCACTTTACCTATCACATCACTCATTCATTTATTACTCATTCACTTCACTCATCCACACACACACACACACACACACACACACACACTTACATATATGAAAATAAAAAAATTTTACTAGTTAAAAAATTCTTAAACTTAGGGTTACGAATTTAATAAAACTAATTATAAAAAAATGAATTAAATTTAATTAAATATTATTTATATTTTTACTAAATAATTCATTTATTGAATAACATATTAAGTTATTTAAATCTACTTATTACTTAATTAATGTATTAGTTATATTTAACATTTAATGTATTAATGAAATATTACAGTTATTCATTTAATAAATAACTTAAGATATTTTAATTTGATATAATAAATAAATTAATCATTTTCAAAAAAAATTCTTCATTAAATGTTAATCTTCACATTTATGTAACATTATAATAAAAAATTTGATTATAGGGTGATATTTATTTAATAATCTATTAAGTTTAATAAATTAATATTGATATGCTTAATTAATTATTGAGAGAATTAATTAAATTTATGTTAAATTATTTTATTATTACTAATGATATATTTACTAAATAATGTATTAACTAAATAATAAGTTAAAGTAATTAAATAACTTATTAAATTAATTAAATTAATTTATTTATATAACTTATTATTTATATATTAATTATGTTTCATAGTTTACATAAAATTAAACATTTTACTTATTTATTTAATAAATAATTTAAGATGATGTAATTTCATATAAAATACTATTATTTATTTCTTTAATTTGATGAATTGTTATTAAGTCTTAT
Source organism: Jacaranda copaia (assembly GCA_014898725.1). Taxonomy (NCBI): domain Eukaryota; kingdom Viridiplantae; phylum Streptophyta; class Magnoliopsida; order Lamiales; family Bignoniaceae; genus Jacaranda; species Jacaranda copaia. Next base: position 488,857 of record JACGDI010004478.1, read on the forward strand.
ATATATATATATATATAAATTATTAAAAAATTATTTTATTTAAATAAATAACTAAGTTTTATTTATACACAAATCATAAATAATAAATAGTTAAATAATTATATTTTAATTAATAAATAACAATTAGTTTACAATTAATGTATAGCTATTATTGTTTTATAAATTGATATTAACAATTATGATATAAGTTAATTTTTTTATAATTAAAATATAATTACAATTTCATGAATAATTAATATTTATTAATATATATTTTATTCCAAAAAATACATCATTTACTAATGCTAACTTTATAAAAATATAAATTTCAAAATAAACAACCAATTAAAGGAATTAAACTCATATTTCAATCATTAAATATAAATATATATATATATATATATACATGCACGCACATCATCATTATCATCATCATCATCATCATCATCATCATCATCATCATCTTCCAACTATAAATATATATACATATAATATATTAAAAAAAATCGCTTTCATCCTACAAATCCAACAAAAAAGCAATTGATTTGACATTTACAGTTAAGTTTATCTATCCCCAAAACATAAAGAAACAAATAATTTATTTTTAATTATTTTTCATATTTTTCCAAAATAAAAGAAAACATTTGGCATATTCTCCAAATTTTCTCTCAGAAACCCATTCCCCAAAATGTTTTTCTAAAAAATTGCCAAAATGCAAAAGAACAAGCCCTAATAAATTGAGCTTCTTCATAGGTGTCAATTAATCTCTTTTTAAGTATAGGTATTCACCATTGGCAGTTATTTTTCTGTTTACCAATTTTCTAAAATATTTAATTTACATTTCCGTCAAAAATGTATTGATTCACAAAGTTGGTTGAATAGAATAGTAACAAATTCTTTTGTTTTCAATTTTAGATGACTATGTAATTTAGTTGTAAAATTGCAAATTTGATCATGTACTTATACCCCACTCGCAAATTTTTATTTTACCTTTTCAAACTACAAGATTGGTACAGTATCTTATGTAATTAGGCAATTGTGCCTAAACCTCATCCGTCAGCGGCCTTGTCCTATGTGGAGCCTGATTTGGTGCCGTGTGGCGCCACATCACTCCATACATCTTTCTCTCTTCTTCATGGCATATAACATAGCAACCCCTCTTGTGACGTCAGCACATTTCTTAAACTTGGAAAAAAAAGAAAAATTGCACAAAAAAACAAAACCCAAATACATAAAAACCAAAAAGAGCAAAAATGTAGATAAATTTTGAGAAGTATTTATATACTTATATATCCATATATATATCCATACACTAGTGGGGGTGCACTGCACAAGGCGCAGTGCCCTGCCCGTGTTGATATATGAAAATTTTTTCACGTTTGAATATATATTTTTTAAAATTAAAAATAGTAAATTAAATAATAGTAATATACATGATTAATAAATAAGTTTATCATATAATGATAAGAAAATAATTACTAAACTCATTGTTAAATTATGTGTTACATAATATAACAATTGTGACATAATTAAAAATTGAAATATCAACAAAGAGAAAAATAAAATTTTAAATAGATGAACAAAGAACTTTATTTTTTGTATCTATGCACGATAGAATCATATTAATCCATCAAAATCATTATTGTAGTACAAAATATTTAAAAGAATAGATATATTTATATTTGTGGTATTTTTTGGAATTTTAGATATGTGAAGAAAAATATAGTAAGGTAATTTTTATGGAGATTCTTTTTTAAAAAATTACAATCTTGTCAAATTATTTGATAACAAAATTAAAAAATTTATCTTAAAAACTTTTTATGAGAATAGTTAGAGGCTAAGAAATATATAAACTTATCAATTAAAAAATATATTTATATATGTATATCATATAGCATTGTAACTCAAACTTATACATATAGCAAACAAATTAAGCCATACATGCAGTACTACAAAAAAGAGAACTTTTGAGGCCTTTTTTTTTCCCCCTTTAAAATAACCTTTAATACATCTAGAGGTATTTAATCAAATAGTCTTTATATTTGTGGTCATGAATTATAAAGATACTGTTTTATAGATTACCTTTTATATGATTAGAATTTTTTTTAGTTTTTTAGTGGCTATTTTACCATCTTTTATGTGTCATTTCAATACATGTTTTGATACATAGGCCTTCAAAACATGACAATAGTTTATAAGGGTAAAATATTAAATTGCCCGGTTACATTATTATTGGTGACTATTTTAAAAGATGTCTTTATTTAATTGTCTCTAAATATTTAATTTTGTTGTAGTGAGGGTATACTTGTCCAGCATTGCAATGATGCTCCCAGTCATACAAGTTTAAGAATAAAAAACAGTTATGCTTGCTAATGGTCTAATTGATTTTCAAAATTTTAAAGAAAATGAATAAAATTTTAAGAAGAAAATGTTGATGTCACCATCTATATGTAAATGCATTTTCAACATCTATAATTGAAATTGAATAAATTAAAAAGATAAAAATACTTATCATTTACAAAATAGTAGATAAATCTCTATGTACATAAGCTTTACAACAT
>JACGDI010004478.1:495337-551203 GCA_014898725.1 Jacaranda copaia
GGATAAATAAAAAACTTTTTTATTGAGTTGGTGGGGTGAAATGAGTATTTTAAAATTATTTATATGTGTATATGTAGATTGAATGAGTGGTAATATGTATATATATTTGTAATGATGAGAAAATGAGTGGAACTTTGGAGAATGACTTGGGAGTGTGAAAGTAGGGATTTTTTTGAGAATAAATTTTGTATTTTGGGAGTAGAATTAGAGAATGTGTAGTGTTTGTTTGTTTAAGTTTTGAGAGTTGGAAAATGAATTGTGGATTAACATCTAAACAAAGCCCCTATTTATTTTAAATTGTCTTAATATTTTGTAAACTTTTCTTGTCATTATTAAAAAAAAAAAATTCCTTAGCCTTTTTTCATTTTTTTTCGACCATTATGGTGACATGGCGGCTGATAAGGACACTGACGTGGCACAGAGTGATAAATGTCACAAAATCCCCAAAAATTAGGCCTGATTAAAGCTAACTGGGCAATTTTTGGGCCAAATTTCAAATTTTCTAGTCCAATAGACCAAAATTGCGAAAAATTGAACTAAATGTGCGAAAATTTACGAACTACTGGACCAAATGTGCTAACCCCATATCAAAATGGATTAAAATCGAAAGAGGGCATAGTTGATGGACTAAAATTGTAATTTCCCACTTCCAATATATGTTACTCCAGAAACAGAAATATTGAATGTACAAAAACAGTCATGAATGATGATAACTAGCAATGCAGCTTTCGCAACTATGCAGTTCATGACTTGGCAATGCATGATTTATAGTGCTTTTCTATTGCATAAAATTACTTTCGTAGACAGTGGCCAAAGCAACGCACTCATATGAACAATGTTCGGCAATTAAATCTGCCCATATAGTGCAGATATGGACTTCTCATTCCAACAAATTTCCGGCAATAAAACCACTAATTTTCAGCACTTAGGTTCAAAAAACAATACTGAAACTGAACTACATTTTCAGCAACAAAAAGCCCTCTACAAACAGAACTTATGCTGCTTTCAAGAGCTTTAACATAATATCATAATTCAGTCACTTTAAAAAACCACCTCTAAAATTGCATGTCACATCTCTTGCCACACAAAGGGCAGGAACAACATTGGCAATCTAGATGAGAAAATATTTTTTAGTCCATATAATCCCAGTCAAGCGCATGATTAAAACTATCTTAAAAAACGATAGTGCGGTACCTCACCCTTTCAACATTCTCCATGGACATACCATTAAGAAAGAAGTTTTACTTGGTCAATGGTTTAAGAAGATAAACTACATTAATTCACTTTTTTGAATTTTTCTATGGATGTTGTACATTATGTATGTAGACCTCAAGTAAATAAGAAAGTCACAAAAAACACATCGAGATCCTTAGATTGAGTACTTTGAATAATTTTGTCGAAGTGACAATATAAACATAAGCGGTGGGCAAAAGATATTTACTTAGAGGGCTTCCACAACACAATCTCTGGTCATCCATTTGTCGGATTTCAGGTCCAATGAACCTAGAGACATCCTCATTAACATTCTTGTACAAAACATGCCGGCTAGAATTAAGAAAATCACCCTCAAATCACCAAGATCTAGGCATACTTGTTAATCACTTCTTAATGGTATGAAAATTAAGCAAAGCTTAAATTGGTTTACTAAAATATAAGAAGCAAAATCTTTTGAAAGACTGTATAATTATTCGGTAACGTGGTGGAGATACTTGTTTATGGTCCCCCTGAATTTCCACAATTCAGGCTCATGGTATCTAACTCCCCTGCTTCATTTAATTCAGGAATTGGGCTAAAGCTAGAAACATCAGAATACATAGAAGCGGTTTTGGAGATGATTCATATATCTTAATCGTAAATCTATGAAATATACAAGTTTATAGCTTGTGAATAGACCAGAAGTGCAGATGTTGCGCTGGTTATGACTTCGGACACTTCCTTTGAGCCATTGGTTCATATTAGTACCTTAAGTTACATGTTTCATCTCTAGTTCAAATAATTAAAAAACTTTTTACAACAGAAACTGTACATTACAAAAAACAAATGACTTTCAAAAAAATCATAGCGTTATAGAGAATATTAAACCAAAAAGATAAATGTTAGTACTTACAGAGGTTTGTACTGAGAAAGATAATTTTGAGCTTGGAAGGTTTGTACTTAAATTACTCGTTTCATTTCTGGTTCAAAAAATGAAAAAACTTTTACAACAGAAACTGTACATTACAAAAAACAAATGACATTCAGAAAAATTATAGTGTTACAGGGAAAATTAAACAAAAAAGATAAATGTTAGTACTTACAGAGGTTTGTATTGAGAAAGATAATTGCGAGCTTGGAAGATCTTATTAAGTTGCTCATAAATCTAGTACATTTTTTCTTCCAATTTTTCCATCAAATCACATTAGAGTAAATGTAGTGCCCCTTCTCAGGATAGCACCAAAGTTGAGGCACCACTCTAGTTCTTTTCTTAAGCATGCAACAACACAATCGATAGGCCCATGAAAATTTTCTCAATCTCCAAAGATAGCCACATGCTTACAACTTAAGTTGGTACCACTAAGATACCATAATCACAATATATACAAACCAGTCATCTAATATCATTCACCATAATTTATACATGTTGCAAATCTTTAACTCAATTTATCATATCATAATCTCTCTAGGTCAAGACCTTATGTCTAGGCAATCCTAGAAGCACGTTCAAGCACTTTTCCCACTACCAAATATATCTTCTAGTTCAAACCTGAAGTTCCAGTCCATCATCGAATCTTATCTGGGCAAAAGAAGAAATACATAGGAGGGCAAGTCTTAAGGACTCAGTGAGAGATGATAAGTAACAACATACGAATCTATTGAAGAATCAATAATTCAACAGAGTATTACAGGCATGAATAAATAAGAAAAGCATAAATGCCAGAATAAGAACGTTAATATTTCAAACTATTTGTCATTGCTAGTTTGGAATTGTAACTATCGGCTCATTGGCCTGGTCATCTTGACTGATCCTATTTGGGAGTGGAAGGGGCATCTCAACTGATCATAGTCAGAAGGTATTACCGTTGGCTCATATGGCCCAAGACATTAGCCCGATTTAGACTAGGAAACCATTCCAGCCTTATTGCTCCTTGAGCAGAATACAATTAAGAATAACAATCCCAATATATATGTATTTCAATTAAATCAAAAACATCACTCATATCCGATTCTCCTTATACCAAATGATTGATTAAAAGTTTAATGGCTAACATCTTGGCAATATCGGTTTGATAACAGAACAGTCAGATAACAAAATAATCAAACAACAGTACAATCATATAATAGAACAATCAGATAACAAAATAGTTGGTGATAGTACAATCGATAATAGTACAATCGATAACAGTATAATCGATAATAGTCAGTCGATAACAATTTTCAGTCAAATTGATCATAACCACACATCCTAAGCTCAACAACTAGGATCGACATAATAGCACGTCTCGAGCTTAATGACTAGGATCGACATAAAAACACGTCCTAAGCTTGACGGCTGGGATCAACATATCAAGCTTACCATAATAGCATGTCTCGAGCATAACAATTAGGATCAACATATCAGGCTTATTAGTTTTCCTTATTTTCTTCATTTTAGATATATCAGTATGTTCCGAGTTCAACAGTTGGGAACAACTTAATAGGTTTAATATCATAATTCAAATAAGCCAACAAGGCTAGTCAAATGATATAAAGATCAATTATTCACTTAACAGCACGTCCCAAGCTTAACAGCTGGAAACAACTTATCAATATGATTCAAATATACTAACATGGCAAATCAACGATATACGAAACAATTCATATAAGTCGACAAGGCCAAACATGTGATAGTTGAATGAAGTCAATTTGATCAATATTAAATATGACAACAAGATGTTCCGGGCATTAGAACGGAAACGATCAATTTGAATCAAGGTACGATTAACTTAACAAACCCTCAAAAGGTTATACAGAATGATTAACTAATATCAATTACGAGTTCAAATGAGATTAACCCTCACAGGTGTGCACAAATGATTACCAAAGCAATAGAACCTCACAGGGTATTCATAATAATCAAATTGATAGAACCACACAGAGTTCAAAAATTAACCGATAATGATAATCAAGATGGTGTCAAGTCAATGGAACCTCACAGGGTTCAACAATATTGAATAAACTTTCACAAAACAAATACTAATTAGTAGACCCTCACAAGAGTTTTCAAAAATAGAGCATGGAAACCTTACAAGGCTTCAACAATTAACGAGTAGGCTTATACAAAACAGTAACCTAGAGCAGGAGACACCTTACAGGGATTCAAAATTAACAAGTGAGCTATAAGTTAAGTACCAGATTGGTGGAACCCCACAAGGTATACAACAATTAATGAAAAGCTTATACAAGTCAATAACTAAAGCAGAGGCTCTCACAGGGGTTCGATCATAGACAGATGACTATAATCAAAATAATTATCAAGTTAGAGGACCCTCACAAGGTGTAACAATTTATGAGTAAACTTAACTAAAGCAAGTACTGATTGGTAGAACCTCACCTTGAAATAAAAAAATTTGAGAGCTACTCTAAGCTACTAGTTGGCAAAATCCTATTCCTTATCACTTAATCAGAAGAAGGGGATTTCTGTCAAAATTCCATTGTCCTCACAATCATAATCATATGAATAATAGTCCAAAATTAGACATTATACTATCAGTACTATTCCTCAATGATTAGCCTAAACATGATCAATAGGTGTTATTTCCAATTATGCCGTTATTACAAAAAATATTCTTGGATTGCATCAATTTTGATAAAAAAATACAATTGGGTCCTTAATTATAGAATTAATCTTATAATATTACACAACGCCAATTATATTAACATGACTATTATTAATAGCCTAAATTCATCACTTAGTACTCATTTATACAAAATTAGAACCTAGTTATCTAATTGACTTTAATTACCTAAGATTGTCATATAAAATTTCAAAATCAGCTTTACTAACTTATATAATTATATGCTTGTCCTAATTTTCCAGGTCAAATCATGTGTATTCTTCATTTATACAATACATCGTAAGATTTGGAGGCATATACACATACATGCATACAACTAATGCAAGTTTCTTGTTTTTACCCAATATCTTTTAATCAAAACTCTGAATGTATGATCAACTTGCGTGTATGTAATCAACGTGACGAGGTAAAGATTCTATCCCATCGCCGCCTCCACTGGAGTTGGTCACAGTCACCACCAGAACATGCTTCTCTACTCCATGAATCAAACCCCTCAAACAATTTCACATTTCACCACCGTTTGGCCAGTAAATTGGCCAAAAATTTAAAATCCCACCACCAATGCTGCTGCTTGATTTTTTTCAAATTACTTTACCGTCGATGGTCTATTTTGGACACAAAACTTAGTAGTTAAACTCAGGCTTCTATTGCCAAAACAGAGAAACCCATCACCATCACCACAGTTGTAACTTTGAGCTAAATGTTTGGCTACTACACTAATTAGTTTTACAAGATGTTCATATATTTGAGTTCCTTGAGCTGAGAGAAGCAAAATAGTATATAATATGTTAGGTTTTGTCATTCGCCAAAAAACATGGTTAGTGGAGGAAGACACGGTGGTGTTGGTGAAGAAGAAGATGAAAAAGGGACTAAATTGAAAAATTCACTATTTATAGATTAAATCTCTTCTTAATTACAAATTGACCCCCAATAGTTTTGGTTAGATTTTGATTAGGTCCAAAAGTTCTAATTTAATTCTATTAATCCCTAATTTTGTTGGTCTTCCACATTACCCCCTAAATTGTAAAGAATGACCAAATTGGGTCTTTCCTAATCGCACATTAACCTACAAAACTTCCAAAATTCTTACAATCAAGTGCTTTTATTTATTTTTTGAGCCCTAAAATCTAATCAACCAATATCTTGATTTCCAAATTTTTATTTTTTAAAATACCAAATTTTAGGGGTGTTACACTCCTTCCTCCTTAAGAGAATTTGGTCCCTAGATTCTTATCTAAGTACTGTTCCAATTGGCAAAAAATAAGTTGACTCAGTCAGTCGATCTACATTTTCTCAATCATGCCTCTTGAACACATCATATTCTTAACTTATGTGCCTTACTAATAATCTCTCTTCCACTTCTTCTGGCACACATAATGTCTTGCAAAAATAAAAGAATATCTTGAATATCGGTATTGAACTCTAACTCCTTAGAATCTCCAACTTTTTCATTTTGCTTCAGCATCCATATATCCTTGGTTTGGGTTTATCGCATTTCATCCTATAATTCAGACTATAGTTATCTATACAATCCTACTCCCAGTTTTCCCCACCATATCCATTCTTACTAAAGCGCATGGTGCCACCTTATTTCTCTAGGGTTGTCTAGAATCTTGAAATCATGGTTTCATTATTTGTTGTCACTTAAAGTTTTCTTCTGATTTTCACAGTCGAACTTATAAGAAGTAAGTTAAACTATCCTAATAATAAGTTTTAAACTTACTTGGTGATCCCATAAAAACACTAAGCAACTCGTGCTTCTTTTCAATAAGGTAATCTTTATGCACATTATCACATCTCATTTCTATATCCAAAAATCTCCAATTTCACCATGATTGAGAACATACCATTATTTAATAGACACAAAACCATTAGCAATAAGTGATTAATAACATCATAAGTTCATGCTTACATAACATTTACATCAAAAAGTAGTCTAGTTGAAACTCAACACACTAAACTTCATAATAAGTCATACATTCCAAATAACTAGCTACAGGTTCACTACACTAAATATACTAGATATAGTCATGAATGATACTTCTGCTGCTCTTTAGATTCCATCTAGGTATTAAGTCAAAATATGTGATATCAGACTCTCACCCCACCTTCAAGAACTTTAATAAAACCTTAAGTAACATATTTTCCTTCTCTTGCTGGTTTTGGACCTTTCATCTTGGAGCAATCTTTCAAGAAGTGTTGGTTACTACCACAACCTATGCAATTGACTTACTTCTTCTAGCATCTAGACTCCTCATGGTTAAATCCCTTGTAAAATCCATATTATTTTCAGGTCATCCATTGAGCCAAATTTGTAGTCCAGCTAGGCTGGAGTGTTCATTGATTAGGACCTCATAAATACAATTTTGGTTGTTTCTTTTTGTGGTTATCTTATCAATCAAAATGCATTTTTCCTTCCTGACTCTTGTCTTTAATCTTTCAAATCTCTTGCAGTTCTGGCTCCCACTACAATACTTTGCTTATCGCTTGATTGAAATTCAGCATATCATAATTGGCCAGACCATATCTAAGTTCTGATCGTAATTCTTATGCTAATTATTGAGCTTTTCAACTTTTATTTTTCAATATGTAAGGAACAAACTGATTGAGTCGATTGAAACAGTCTCATATTGACTAACAGATTGATTCCCTTGAATCAAATTCATGAACTCTCTTTCCCTTGCCTACTTAACCAACAGAGGTATATACTTGTCCATAAATTCCCTGGTGAAATTTTCCCAAGTCCTGTGGGTACCTACAGTGATCAATTATTTTCCACTAATTATATGTAGAACCCTTAAGTAGAAAAGTAGTATATTGGATCTTCTACTCATCTAGGTACCATAGGGTCCCAAATATTTTTTCCAGGCTTTCAATCCATATCTCAGCCTTTCTATCATTCAGCTCTCCTAGAAACTTTGGGGATTGCAAGTGGAGAAATTGTTCTAGTGCTCGATCTTTATCAACCACATTTTCCACTCTCACTCTACCATCTGGTTGATGGCCATGCTGTCTGAACCTTTGTTTTACATCATGAACAAGTTTTGCCAATAGGTCTATAGTTGGTTTATCAGTCGAAGAAGTTTGTGAAACTTTCTCATCTAGTAAAGGTTATTGGTTGGTAGGTATTTCCCACCTAGGAGTTCATGGTGCATTGGCCTACTGACCAAGTGGTCTTTCTCTATGGTTAGCACAGGCTGGCCCAGGTGCATTAGCACTTCGACATGAAGCCATCACATTTTCAACATTTCCTAAATATCCCTATGCCTGTAATTATGAATTGAAATAATACCTCAATCCTTAACCCTTTCAAATTTCTTGAAGTTTACGAAGAGTAAAAAATGAGAAAAGAAAGTTTAATGAAATTCAATAAACTCATAGTAGTAAATAAGGGGAATTTGTGTCAAATATTTGAGGATAGAATTCATGTATATATATCAGGTTAATGTTATGCAGTAATATATATACAGGTTCAAGGTTCTCAAAACTAGCTGAGCTAACTATTCGTCTAATCGCAACCAAAATGTTGAGGTAAGTATAAGGGTATTGCCCTACACGTCTAGATAACCCAACTAACACTATGCATCCTAGTGGTCAGAAGCTACTACTACCCTATATACATATGTACAAACATATCTACAAATACCAAATCATCTAGCTCTAATTTCTTCACATCAATGATAACGAATTTGGTATCCTTATCAACCTCAATCATTCCCATGTCCCTATCATCAAATTTAACCTTCATAGATATTATCTGCGTAATACCAAAATTCTTTAATAGAATCCTCTTTTACTGTCACTATACGTTCATATACCTGACATAACAGAAATAAGAGGTCATACACTGATTAGCTACTCAAGTTATAACCTTTCAGTTCCTTAATGTTGAGCTTAAGCCCAAAAGTTCACATCTTATTCAATTCCACGTTCAAACTTTATGTTTCTTGCCTAAATTTTCACATCTCAGAATCATACCTTGACATAACTCAAGTATTCTTTAACTTAAGTACACACACCCGAAGTGTTTCTATAATCAAGCTTATTCTTATAATCCAAGAATCATACCATAGTATCGGATCTTATAATAGCTCAGGGTATCTTTATCATGAGTGCTTACATTCTAAGTGATTCCTAATTCTAATTTATTCTTTAGTATCCTTGAATTTCCCAAAGATAATAATCCTAATGTAGCTCAAGTATTCTTTAGCTCATTTGTATCATAAGCAATTCCAAAGTCTAGTATAACTATGCTATCCAAGAGTTCCAAATCCAAGGATTATGTGCAAGCTAGCTCAGGCATTCCAAACCCAAGCTTTGATATGAACTGTAGCACCCTGTCTTGAGATGGCACCTAAGTTGAGACAGCACTCCAGTTCATTTCTTAAGCTTGCAACAACATAATCGATAGGCCCATGAAATTTTTCTCAATCTTTAAAGATAGCCACATGCTTACGACTTAAATTGGTACCACTAAGATACCATACTCACAACATATATAAACTATAATTTATACATGTTGCTAATCTTCAACTCAATTTATCATTCCATAATCTCTCTAAGTGAAGACCTAATGTTCAGGTAATCCTAAAAGCATATTCAAGAACTTATCCCACTTCCAAATATATCCTCTAGTTCAAACCTGAAGTTCCAGTCCATCATCAAATCCTATCTAAGAAAAACAACAAACACATAGGAGGGTGAGTCTTAAAGACTCAATGAGGGATGATAAGTAATAGTACACAAATCTATTGAAGAATCAGTAATTCAACAGAGTACTCTTGGCATGAATAAATAAGAAAAACATAAATGCCATAATAAGAACATTAACATTTCAAACTATTAGTCATTGCTAGTATAGAACTGTAATCATCAGTTTATCAACCTGGTCAACTTAATCAATCCAGTTCGGGAGGTATAGGGGCATCTCAACTGATCATAATCGGGAGACATTACCGTTGGCTCATATGGCCTGAGATATTAGCCCGATCTTGACTGGAAAACTACTCTAACCTTATTATTCCTTGAGTATAGTATAATTAAGAATAACAATCCTAATAGTATATGTATTTCAATTAAATCAAAAAAATCATACATATTTGATTCTCTTTATTCCAAACAATTGATTAAAAGTTCAATGGCTCAAGCATAATAGTTGGTAATGTCGATTTAATAATAGAATAGTCAAATAATAGAGCAGTTAAATAACAAGACAATCAATAACAGTATATTAGATAATAGAACAATCAGATAACAGAATAGTTGATAATAGTATAATCAACAATAGTACAATCTATAATAGTTTAGTCGATAATAATTTTCAATTAAATTGATCATAACAACACATCCTAAGCTCAATGGCTGGGATCAACATAATAGCACATCCCAAGCCCAATGGTTGGGCTTAACATATCAAGCTTACCATTCCAGCATATCCTAAGTATAATAGTTGGGATCAATATATTAGGCTTATCAATTTTCCTTATTTTCTTCATTTCAAATTATTAGCACGTCTTCAACAGTTGGGAACAACTTAATAGGTTTAACATCATAATTCAAATAAGTCGACAGAGCTAGTCAAATGATATACAAATCAATAATTTACTTAATAGGACATCCTAAGCTTAACTGTTGGGAACAACTTATCTGTATGATTTAAATATACTGACATGGAAAATCAACGTTATAAAGAACAATTCATATAAGTCAACAAGGCCAAACGTATGATAGTTGAATGAAGTCAATTCGATCAATATCGAATATGACAATGAGATGTTACAAGAATTATAACAGAAATGAACAATTCAAATCAAGGTACGATTAACTGAACAAACCCTTAAAGGGGTTTACAAAATGATTAATTGATACCAATTATAAGTTCAAACGAGATTAACCCCACAAGGGTGCACAAACGATTATCAAAATGGTAGAACCTTATAGGGTATTCACAATAATCAAATCAATAGAACCACATAGGGTTAAAAAATTAACCGATAACGATAATCAAGATGGTGTCAAGTCAATTGAGTCTCACCTGGCTTCAACAATTAACGAGTAGGCATATACAAAACAGTAACCTAAAGCGGAAGACCTCTTACAGGGATTCACAATTAACAAGTAAGCTATAAATTAAGTACTAGATTGGTGGAACCCCACAAGGCACACAACAATTAATGAAAAGTTTTTACAAGTCAATAACCAAAGCGGTAAGCCTTCAAAAGGGTTCAATATTAGATTGATGGCTGTAATCAAAATAATTATCAGGTTGGAGGATCCTCATAGGGTGCAACAATTTATGGGTAAGTTTAAACAAAGCAAGTACTGGTTGGTAGACCCTCACCTTAAAATCATAAAAAACGAGAGATACTCTAAGCTACTAGTCAGCAAAATCCTATTTCTTATCACCTAATCAGAAGAAAAGGGTTTTTATCAAAATCCCCATTGTCCTCACAATCATAATCATACGAATAATAGTCTAAAACTAGACACTATATTATCAGCACTACTCCTCAGTGATTAGCCTCAACATGATTAATATGTATTATTTCTAATTATGTCATTATTACAAAAAATATTCTTGGGTTGCATCGATTCTGATAAAGAAATACAATTGGGTCCCTAATAATAAAATTAATCTTGTAACGTTACACAAAGCCAATTATATTAACACAACTATTATCAATAGCCCAAATTCATCACTTAGTACTCATTTATATAAAATTAGAACCTAATTACCTATTTGACTTTAATACCAAAGATTATCATATAATATTTCAAATTTAGGTTCACTAACTTATGTAATTATATACACATGCTAATTTTCCAGATCAAATCAAGCGTATTCATCATTTATATAGTACATCATAAGATTTGGAGGCATATACATACAATGTATACAACTAACAAATGTTTCTTGTTTTTAACTAATATCTTTTTATTGAAGCTCCAAATGCATGATTAGCTTACGTGTATGTAATTAATGTGATAAGGTAAAGATTCTATACTATCATTGTCGTTAGTCGTCGATCGCCGCCGTCTACCACTACTAGAGTTGGTCACCATTACCACTAGAAGATGCTCCTCAACTCCATGAATCAAACCCATCAAATAATTTCAGATTTTGTCGAAGTTTAGTAGCTCAATTCGCCAAAAAATTAAAATCCTGCTATTAATGCCACCGCTCAATTTTCTTCAAATTACTTCATGATTGATGGTTCATTTTAGTCATTCAAGCTACCATTGTGATCCTTGAGTCGAGCTTAACAAAACTCAATAGTTAAACTCGGGCTTTCATCCTCAAAATAGAGAAATCTATCACCACCATTGTGGCTGTAACTTTGAGCTAAATTTTTGGTTGCTGCATAGGTTATTTCTACAAGATGTTGGTATATTTGAGTTCCTTGAGCTGAGAGGAACGAAATAGTATATAATATATTAGGTTTTTCCATCCGTCGAAAAAAATGGTTGGTGGGGGAAGACACGGTGGTGTTGGTGAAGAAGAAGATGAAAATAGGACTAAATTGAAAAATTCACTATCTATGGATCAAATCTCTTCTTAATTACAAATTGACCCCTAATAATTTTGGTTAGATTTCAATTAGGTCCAAAATTTCTAATTAAATTCAATTGAACCCCAAGTTTGTTGGTCTTCCGCGTTAGCCCCTTAAATTATAAAGAATGACCAAATTAAGTCTTTCCTAATCGCACATTAACCCACAAAACTTCCAAAATTCTTGCAATAAAGTCCTTTTATTTATTTTTCGAGCCCTAAAATTCAATCAATCATTATCTTGATTTCCAAATCTTTAGTTTTTTAAATATCGAATTTTAGGGGTGTTACAGTAATGAACCAAACAACATAACAATATGAAGAGAATTAAGATAATGCTCAAAGTTTTTATTGTGCTTACAGTTCTTTAAATGTATGTTGGGATTGAAGGACTCCATGGATGAGCTTGACTTGCTTTGAAATGATGTAACAATTTTTGTAGCAGATAGCTATATGTAATACATACCTAGAAGGGTTGGCAACAAACACCTGAGGAAGAAGGTTTCCATAATTTTGAGATATGGTGAGAAGTGCGGATGCAACCATCTTCTTTTGGTTTTCTTTTTCATAATGGGATAGAATCGCCAAGGAAGATTAAGTAAAAAGTGAGTTTTAGAGTTTTGATCGACTCCAATTTGTCAAGGTTAGAAAATATTTTGAGAGAACAATTTCTCACCACACAATTTAATAACTAATTTTTGACCAAATAATATTCACAAACAAGCTAGATTTATCTTTTAAATCCCAGAAAAATGGAAGAAAAAAGAAAAGAAAACATTTGTTTTCTTGTTTGTAGGATCCAAAAAAACACAAAATTTCAAAATAAAGCACAACAAAAGAACTTAAAGTACAAATTGATCAAGCACCCAACCGAAAAAACGATGTCATTTTCTAGGCAGGAAATGGATCTTTCAAAGCTAGAAGTGAGAAAAGCCAAAATGAAAAAGAATAAAAGAAAAAAAGAAAAATCGTTTTTCTTCTAACCATTCTTCGTGGGACCTAGAAAAAAGCACAAAACTCCAAAATAATGTCCAAGAAAGAAAGCCGAAACTACAAATTGAACAAGTAGCCAATCTATTAAACATTGCGGGTTTTGTACATAGGAAAATGATAAAAAAAAAATGAAAAACAAAGCTCACGCACGAAAGTACTGTAGGCACGCACATTCACACACACATATATATATATTAGTAGTAATACACATATTTTCCACTTGACAAATCATCAAATTAAATGCAATTGATTTCTAAAAACTTTAAAGCTTACACATTAGAATTTAAAGTATCAAATATCCTTCAAATTTGTATGATTTTATTTGATATGAATTTATCATCTAAAATTTTTTAAAAATCTAATTTATCGCTTTAGGTCATATAATTTTAATAATTTTAAGTTACATATTTAACAATGTTAAAATAGTAAACATATCTAAAAATTTATTGAATTTATTTATTAATTAAAAATGAAATAAAAATTGAACAATAAAAATTTAAGTCTATCCTCTTAATATAATTCTAAATTACATAATAATATTAAAATCATAAATATATCTAAAATATTTCAATTAAATTCAAATAAATTTTAGCTATGAATTCAAATGATAATAATAATAATAATAGTAATAAAAAAATAGAAAATCACAATCCCAAGGTGCCCCCACTCTACTCCACCTTTCTTGCCCCTACCCCTCTTTCCCCTCGATTTGGCCGCCTCCCAGGAGCTGCTTAGGTTTGACAGTGCTTAAGCCTGAGTTTAGTGGTCGCATGGTTGACAGCTAGCATGCACCGAGGTCGCAGTCGCTTATGCCCAGTAGATCTAGGCTATACATATCTACCATCCAATCACCTACCTATGGCTGCTATAGCTACGGGCATGGCAACCATGGGTTTTGGTTGGGGTGGGGCGTTTATACATATTATATATATATATATATATATGAATACATGTATATATGTGTACATGTGTGTTTGTATGGATGACATATTTGCTTAGAGCTACAAGCATGATAAGGGAAGATTGAGTGAGATATACAAGAAAATGGTACAAAGTGGTGTGGATCCAAGGAGCAAGGAGCCTTTGAATGGATCCCACAAAATAAATGGTAGGGATTACATGATGTATTTGGAGATGCTAAGTTTCAGGTATTTGGTTACACATCAACTAATGTTGGCAATATTAGGGTTTTTATTTATTTCAGGTCAATGAAAAAAAATTACCTTTTCTTTTTAGTTGCTTAGTTTTCACTATTTTTCTTTTATTGGATGTTGATGCATTTCATTTTTACAAGTAGATGGGAAAAATGTTTGAATTCTAAATATATGTAGGTTTGGTTTTGGTTGTTATTTGATGTATTTTTTTGTTGCAATTTTTTGTTAATTTTCCTTTATTAGATGCTGGTGTATTTTATTTTTTTGTAAGTAGATGTGATAAATGTTAGTTTGCTTTTGTTAGTTATTTGATGTAATTATTTATTGCAAAGTATTTATTATTTTTCTCTAATTGGATGCTGATGCATTTTATTTTTGTAAGTAGATGAAACAAATGTTGGGATTCTAAATGTTGGATTGATTTTGTTGGTTATTTCATATAATTATTTGTTGCATGTAATTAAGACCAATTTTAGCCCTCTTTCACCATGAAACTAATCTTAGTTTTAGCTTGAAACTAGGCTCAAACTCTATATAATGTCACCTCAGTTTCAGGATGAAATTAAAGTGTAAGTTCAAGGTGAAATTGAACCTAAACTAGTTAGATTTTCAACGCAACCTAAAGCTGAAAGAGAGGGTAATTTTAAGCTGAAACTAACCTAAGTGTGGTCAGTTTCAACTTGAAATTGAGATTCAGTTTTCAATTTCAAGCTGAAATTTGCTATGTTTGGGCTTTAAGCTGAGACACACTTTAAAATATATCAAGTTAAAATTGATAGAAGTTTGTTGTTCTACATCTTCACATAATTATATGTAAATTCAGAAAAGGTCAAAGATCAATGCAGGAAATAGAGCACGTATGCTACACTCCCATACATCCAATTCTAAATCATTCACTGTATGTAACACTTCGAATTTTTTTAAAAAGAGATAATAATTAGGAAGATGGAATAATATGATATTTGAAATTAGGATTTAAATAAATAAAATTTAAGTTAGGGGGTTAATAAAATTATGGAAACTAGGAGTATTGAAAATTTAATTTAGTTGGACTTAACTGTTAAAAATTTAAAATTTTTGAGGGTTAAAATATAATAAACAAAAGTTTGGGGGCTGAAATGAGAGGTGTGGGCTTAAATGTAAGACGATTTAAAGTTTTGGAGAGAAAATATAGGCGGTCGAAAGTTTTGGGTTGCCAGTGCAAATAGACCAAATTTTGGTTATATTTATAGTTAAGGACAAAAGTTTGTCAAATTCTCACTTCATACCCACACCCTCCAACTCTCGATTTAGCTTTGATAATGCTCAAAATTGCAACTTGAGCATACCATCGTGTTTCTTACATCACAAGGAACTCAACCATACCAAAATTTACCAAAAATAACCAAACAATAAAGGAGAAAGTTTGGCCGGCGGAGGAAGGTGGTCAACAGATATGGCTTAGCTAAAACATCAGTGGAAGCTCAAAAGTTTTAGCTAGGTTATGTAGAGTTCATCTCAAGGAGCATTTTGATACCTTCCGTTCAGAGATTGGATGTTAGAGGAAAGAGAATTTTGAAGAAGAAGGGGCGGTGCAGAGCAGTAGCATTTGGTAGTTTTGGGATGAATTGACAGGCAGAGAGGTGGCAAAAGCAAAACTTCACCTAGGGATTTGGTCAGGCTCGGCGAGGTGCAACTCCAGGTGGTGGCAAGCAAGCTCTGGTGGTGGTCAACGACAGTCAACGATGGTCAGCGATGATCAATGGGCAAAATCTTTACCTCTTTATCCTAAATGTGTTTAGGCTAAAATTAAACTTTAAATCTAATGAGATTTAGTTCAATTGGGTAAATTTCAATTTTATCAAATTAAATTTACCTTGAATTGATTTAAATTGGATTGAGTTGACTTGAGCTTGAGATTTGATCGTTGACCTGAATAGCATGAATGTAATTTTTGAACGATTAAACCTCCAATTGTAGACTCTAGTCAAGTCCTATTTGGAATGAACTAAAATAAAATAAAATAGATTAAACAGATGCCATTGAGGAAGATTAGAAGTGATATGCCAACTTTAGGACTTGATTATGAGAGTTAAGTAATTTATCGTACTAATGCTAGAAGCTACAATGAAGTTATACATATAGTTGAGAGTTACCCATCCTTGGGAGTCAACCACATGAATAGGACCTACATAAACCTTTTTAGGAACAGCAACATGTAACAACTTAACAAGTAATTTGATAATGTTGGAATTAGGTTTTAACACCCCGTTTAATGAATTAGGTAATCGGGATGCAGATATTGAGGAGCGTTAAGAGGGCAACGTTTGACAAGAATTGTCAGGTGAGCTCACATTAGCTTTTATTGCTGGGAAAAGAAAATTGTTAGTTGTTAATGTATTGCTATTACTTGATTCTGTTGGTGTTGATATCAATTGTTGCTGCTGCTATTCTATATTATTCATCGACTCTTAGCTACTATGATAATCTTAATTTTGCCTCTTGTCTTTTCCTCGGTGGTCATTAACTATGCTCATATGAGATTTATTCCTGTCCAAGATTATTGAATCTTATGTGTGTGAACAAGTTTTGAGTAAATAACCGATTGTGAAAATAATACTCTACATCACCTATTCTCATTGAACAATTCTTGTTGATTTTGTTCAATATTGCTTTATCTAAAATTGGCAATTGTGTTGAGGAAGCTGAAAAGTAATTTTGAAGTATTTGTTGTGTTGTCATGTCTCCCTAGAAACCAGCAAAGTGCTGGATTTATTTGTAATGATGTTAACACAGTATTTTAATTTGTGCTATGAATTATTGTTTGGTATATTCTGTGTTATCAGTGAATATGACTAATACCATTGGGGTGGGCTTTAGGATCAGTACCAAAATACAGTCAGACGGTATGGATCAATGGTGGCTAGTCTATGATCGATACCCTATTACAGTTATTCTGTCTCCTAGCCGGTTGGAGGTAACTATCTACAAGTGGGATAAAGCATGTAGTTAGCCATACAATCTGTTTGTGTGTTTTTGAGCCGATCACTCGAGTAAGAGGAACAAGGGTTTATGTGTTTTTGAAAGTGGAAAGACAAGGTAGGAGAACTACCAACATCATGTTTTGTAAAAGTATTATGGATATCATCTTTATTGTGATTTAATCTTATTTTATGTTTCTTGCCTGTATTCGCTATTCAATTTCCTACCATTGCTATTATATTTCCTACTAGTTTTAGAAGTTGTGACTGCACTACTTTGAAATTTTATGTAATATGTTCACCAAAACAAGTCTGGTTGTCAATGCCTGCAATCCGTTGTTGCTACATCAAATTACTAATTCAGTTGATGGCTATTCTGTATAACTGTACAACTTGTGTTGTTTTACAACTCACTAAGTCATTTGGACTTATCGTTTGTCTTGTTCATTTTGTTCACCTCCTAAATAAGATCATGCAAGCCTCATGTGGTTAGGTATACTTGTAAATTTTGTATGTAATTTTGGCGATTGTAGCTAGATAGCATGGAAGTGTTAAAACCCATTTTGTGATATAGTATGCCTTGAAGGCATTATTTTGTATGTGATATTGCTGTATAGGTTTGACTACTAGTAATCAATGTGAAGTTTAGAACTTTTCCCTTCATTATGATGTCTTCTTTCACATACTCACTTTGAGGAATGATTTTTAGGCTACTAATGCCCTAACTAGGGGCTCTTACCTTTGGATAAGGGCGTTACATGTGGTATCAGAGCCTAGGGTTACGAGGGCTTAGGTAACTATAGGTTTATGTAGACCTTTCAGGACTTTATATATTGGTGAATATTTTTCTAGGATACATGATGTGTTTTGTTATGTTTATGGTTGAGAATGTTAGCAAGTATAACAGAGGCATGACATTTATTTGGAATAGTGTTGATAGATTGGAAATTACATGCCTGCAGGATGGATAGAGACCCCAGGAAAAGGAAAAAGCCTGCAGAGGATGAGAAGGAAGAAGAGAAAGATGATAAGCTTGGAAAAATGGAACTGAAGCTTTGGAGTTGTACAGGAGCTAGGAGGCTCATATATACAACCTGTTATGGGACATAGAATGAAAAAACTTTGAGCTTTTTTGGAGAGAAAGAATGTTAGCTGCTAGTGAAAATGAGATTGGCAGGCTTAAAGGGGAAATGGAGTCAAGGAAGATTACTATAATGGAAAGTAAATTGGAAAAATTGTAATAGTGTAAAAGATATGTGGAAAGCTCGTAGGGACACCTCGAGTAACTGCACCATAGGGCGATCGATCAAGTTGGAGATATATGGAAAGCCTTATAAGTATGATTGATGATCTGATAGATGTTATAGGGGACCTAGGAGTAGGAACTTTAAGGCTCTAACTCCTCATGATGTTAAAGAGACTGCTCCGGAAAGGATTGTGAGGGTGCAGAAAGAGGAAGGTAATGAGGAGGACATCAACGAAGCAGCACCAGAAGAGGACCATAAGGAAAGAGAAAAGTAGTAGCAGTAATGGGACGTAGTGGAGAAAAAAGAAAGAAGAAGAGGAAGTCGAAGTGGGGACAGATGTGCACCAGGATCAGGAAGAAACTGAGTCAACTATTACAGTTGCTGAAGACTAAAGAAAGAAATACTTATATGTATGTAAATGTATGTGCAGTAGCATAACTATGGTAATAGCTTTATGAACATCAATTGAGGGCATAATAAACTAGCCATCGCCTTAGGCTTAGCTAATTTTGCATGTTACGGACTAAGTGAATAGTTAGCATAGCCAATTTTTTTTGTAAATTTGGATGTATATAACCTTGCTAGTACTAACTTGGCAATCAATGAAATATCTTTTTGGTTTCATGTTTTGAATGTGCCTCATTTATGGAAATGTTATTATGTGAAAATACATGTGTAATGAAATATCTACCTAACTTTCATGCAAATGTAAAAGAACAGATAGTATTCCCCAATTCTAAAGAGAATTTGAATCCTTTTATAGCCTCACTCGAAGAGTTACAAGCATGCCCTAGACCATTTGTAGGTCGTAGAAGACGACCCTTGGGTAGTAGATCAAATGGTCGTGATGGTCAAAGGAGTGGTGCACCAAGCTAGGAACTGCCCTAAATCAAGAAAAAAGTGGGTCAGAACCTATCTGTTAATCTTTCAACCTTAGAACAATCGGCAAAATCGATACAGGCTATGTGGTGATAGTTCATGCAGTTCTACTAACAGTAGGGGTAGGCCACTTAGGACTAAAATAAAAAGGAGCAGATAGAGGATCGAGGTTTAGAATGATTTCTCTGATTTCATCCCCTGACATTCCTAAGCAAGCCAGATGACCAGAAGGCAGAGTCTTAGATTGAGAAACTTGAAAAGATCTTTTGGGCATCCCATTACTCTAAACAATAAAAAGTCAATTATGCTAACTTTTTGTTAAAGAAAGCCGCATATCAATAGTGGAGAATAATTGAGAGACCTTGGGAACGAGACGGTGTTTCTCAAACTTGGGAAAGCTTTACCCAAGAACTTATGAATAAATTTGTACCACAGGTTGTGAGAAGCACCTGAGAGTGAGAGTTCATAGATTTTATTCAGGGGAAAATGATGGTGGCATAGTATGAGGCAAAATTTAATAGATTGATTCAGTATGTGCCATACGTACTTGGGGATGCGGAGCAAAGAGCAAAGAGATTTATTAACAGAATCTGGCTTGATATTCAATAGGTCCTTATTTCTTGGAATATATCAGACTATGATAGTGTTGTCGAAAAGGCCATGCAGATAGAATTAGAATCTCGAGAATTGTGAAATATTGAGGAAAAGGTCAAATGAGGGAAAGCTTTGGGATTCCAAGCTCCCAGTACTAGCAGAGAAAATTTAGAAGGGAGATAAAGTAAACCCTAAACTAGAGCACTGAGGCCTTACCCATATGGAATTGGGAGCGCAACGTATCCTACCTGAAATACTAACAAAGAAAATTATAGATTTTATAGGCTACCAAACCATGGTGAAACAAATTGTTATAGAAAATAAGAAAGGTGTGTGCATTATGGCAATGATCAACATCTGATTTGAAACTGTCCTCACACCAACAAGGTGCCTACTGAAATTGAAAAGAGAAGGGTAAACAAGTTAGAGGTTTAAATGTCAAACCAAAAGTTTAGGCTCAGGCATATGCCCTTACTAGTGAAGAGGGACCCAACCCAAATGACGTGGTTGAAGATACAATTTTTATTTATGATATTATTGGTAAGACTCACTATGATCTGAGTGCTATTCATTCTTTTATATCTATACATTTTACACCTAAACTGAGGATACCTCTTGAATGTATGTCGTACTAGCTAGAAGTTTATACACCTATGGGTCTGGGGATGAGAACTGACATTGTGTATAACGCTTGTCCCATCAAAATTGAGGATCAAGAATATATGGCCGATTTAGTAGAATTATTAATCCAAAATTATGATTTAATTTTAGTGATGGATTGGTTATATCATCATCAGGCCCAAGTGTATTGCTATACTAAGTAGATTAATCTTGGAGAAGCGGTGCAAATTCCAACGAATCAACCTGATGACCCTACTCCATTGGTGCCGCTATTATCAGTAGTGGAGTCAAAAAGAATCCTAAGAGAAATAGATCTTAGATGTTTGGTGTATCTTATAAATAAACCACAAGACCAAGCCAAGTTAAAAGAAGTGGAGGTGGTGAGTGAGTTTCCTAATGTATTTCCAGAAGAACTACAAGCCCTACCCCCTAATTGAGAGATAGAGTTTGCTATTCATACACTTTTGGGAACAAAACAAACTTGAAGGCCCTATACCGGATGGCCCCTGTGGAGTTGAAGGAGTAAAAGAAATAATTACAAGAGTTAATAGAAAAGAAATTCATTTGATCTAGTGTCTCCCCTTAGAGAGCCCCCCTATGCTTTTTGTCAAGAAGAAGAATGGAACACTTTAGATATGTGTCAACTACTGGGAGTTAAATTAGGTCACCATAAAGAACAAATATCCCTTGCCCCATATAAAGGAATTATTTGATTTACTACAGTGATCCACAATTTTCTCGAAATTAGACCTGAGATAAGCGTACCAACAGCTGAAAATTCAAGAAGAAGATATTCCAAAGAAAGCATTTAACTCTTGGTATGGTCATTATGAATTTGTGGTGATGCTATTCGGACTGACATATACCCCGACGACATTTATGGATATGATGCATCAGATGTTTCATCTATACTTAGATCAATTCATAGTGATCTTCATTAATGACATCCTAGTTTATTCTAAGATAGAAGAAGAACATGCTTCTCACTTGCGTTTGGTTCTAGAGACCCTTCGGAGACACCAATTGTATGCTAAGTTTAGTAAATGTGAACTTTGGTTAGAACGAGTAACTTTCTTAGAGCACATTATATT
The DNA here is from genome assembly GCA_014898725.1 of Jacaranda copaia. Lineage (NCBI taxonomy): Eukaryota > Viridiplantae > Streptophyta > Magnoliopsida > Lamiales > Bignoniaceae > Jacaranda > Jacaranda copaia. Next base: position 517,240 of record JACGDI010004478.1, read on the forward strand.
TGAAGATAGGATAGAAGTTAACGCAATGAAGGTTGAGGCAATAGTCAACTGGAAACAACCAAAAAACATAATTGAGGTACAAAGTTTCTTTAGGCTTATGGGGTATTATCGAAGATTTGCACAAAATTTTCCAAGGTGGAAAATCTACTAACCAAACTCACTTAAAAAGACCAATGATTTGAATGGAACGAGGCATGTGAGCAAAGCTTTCAAGAATTAAAAAGGCAATTAACCTCAGCCCCAATTCTGGCTCTTCTTGAAGGGTTAAAAGGATTTGTGATATACACTGATGCATCCAAGGATTTGGCTACGTATTGATGCAAAGAGGACGTGTAATTACATATGCTTTGGGAAAACTTAAAGTACATGAACAAAATTATCCTACACATGATTTAGAACTCGATGTGGTGATTTTCACTCTAGCTAAATAGAGGCATTACTTGTATGGTTCAATTTTTGAGGTTTACACAGATTATAAAAGCTTGAAATATTTGTGCTCCCAAAAGGACTTAAATATGTGTCAACGCCAGTGGATGGAATTTCTTGAGGATTATGACTATATCATAACCTATCATCCAGGCAGAGCTAACATAGTAGCAAATGCATTAAGTCATAAAGGAAAGTTAACCTATATGCAAGAAAGGAATGCACAAGGGGGGTAAGATGAGCAAACTATTGTAAAGATGAGTAACTATGCATGGCTTGTAGAACTTAGTATTCATCTTGAATTATACAATAAACTACGGAGAGCTCAAGTAAAGGACGAAGAGATTCTAAAACAAAAGGAAACCAACTCTAGCCTTAAGGATTCTAAGTTTAAGGTTGATGATCACAACTTACTATTATTACATCAGCGCTTTGTGTACCTAAGAAATTCAGACGAAGACTTTTAGAAAAAGCACATCGGGCTCAATATACAAAAAACCTAATCGGCACCAAAATGTACCATCACGTTAAGAAACACTTTTTGTTGAATGGAATGAAGAGAGATATTGCCAAATATGTGTAAAACTACGTGACGTGCCAGCTGGTGAAAGTTAAACATCAACAACCATCAAGGGTTTTGCAACTACTTTCAATCCCTGATTAGAAATGGGAACATATCACTATAGATTTCATAATTAATCTATCTGCCATGTGGGGTGGATATAGTAGCATATCGGTGATAGTAGACAGGCTAACTAAGTTGCGCAATTTCTACTAGTAAATTCTTAATATCAAGTGGAAAACTTGGTAAAGCTCTATGTCAAGGAGATTATTCAACTGCATGGAATCTTAGGAAGTATCATATTCGATCGAGATCCCAAGTTCATCTCACAATTATCGAAAAGTCTATAAGAGCATCTTAGAATGGAATTACATTTCAGTACTACCGAACATCCACAAATTGATGGTCAATCAGAGCGAGTTTTTTGAATTTTAGAAGATATGTTTCAAGCGTGCGCTTTAGATTTTAAAGGAAGTTGGGATAGGCATCTTCAATTGATAGAATTTTCCTACAATAATAGTTATCAAGCTACTATACAAATGGCACCCTATGAAGCTCTTTACGGTCAAAGGTGTCGATCTCCTTTACATTGAGATCTTGACAAGCTAAAAACGTCAAGCCATAAAGCATCAACAGGTATACCACTAAAGCTCATTCGAGAAGCCATCAACAAGGTTAGACAATAAAGCAATAGATGAAAGCTGCACAAGATCGTCAAAAAAGTTATACTGATAAGCGAAGGAAAGATTTAGAATTTAACACAGGAGATGAAGTGTTCTACAGATGTCTCATCGCAACGGTATCAACGAATTGAAAAAGAAGGAAAATTTAACCCATGGTACATTGGACCTTTCAAGATCTATGAGAAAATCATGCCAGTAGCTTATCAACTGATATTACCACCTAATGTGACCGAGATACACGATATATTCCATGCTACAAAGTGAACTCTCATATGAAGAATGTCCCATTGCCATTCTGGATCAAATGTTTCAGGAGCTTAGAAATTGGAAAATTCCTCAAGTGAAGGTGTTATGGAAAAATAAATAGGTAGAAGAAGCAACCTAGGAACGAGAAGATTTTATGCGGTAGCATTACCCAAAACTCTTCCAATCTTCATGTATGAATCTGGGGACCAAATTCTCTTAAAGGGGGAGGAATTGTAACACCCCAAATTTTTTTAAAAGAGATAATAATTAGGAAGATGGAATAATATGATGTTTGAAATTAGGTTTTAAATAAATAAAATTTAAGTTGGGAGGTTAATAAAATTATGGACACTAAGAGGATTGAAAATTTAATTTAATTTGACTTAATTGTAAAAAATTTAACAGTTTTGGGGGTTAAAATACAATAAACAGAAGTATGGGGGCTAAATGAGAGGTGTGGGCTTAAATGTAAGGCGGTTAAAAGTTTTGGAAAGGAAATATAGGTAATGGAAAGTTTTGGGTTGCCAGTGCAAATAGACCAAATTTTGGTTATATTTATAGTTAAGGACGAAAGTTTATAAAATTCTCACCTTCATACCCTTGCCCTCTAACTCTCGATTTAGCTTGGATAATGCTCAAAATTGCAACCTGAACATACCATTGTGTTTCTTACCTCACAAAGAACTCAACCATACCAAAATTTACCAAAAACAATCAAACAACAGAAGACAAACTTTTCCAGTGGAGAAAAGTGGTTAGTGGATGTGGGTTAGCTGAAACACCAGTGAAAGTTTGAAATGTTTAGTGGGGTTGTGTATAGTTCATCTCAATGAGCATTTTGATACCTTCGGTTCAGAGATTGGACGCTGGAGAAGGGAAAATTTTGAAGAAAAAGGCGTGGAAATAAGCAGCAGCATTGTGGTGGTTTTGGGATGAATTGATCGACAGGGAGGTGAAAAAAGTGAAAATTGACCTAAGGGTTTGGTCAGGCTCAGTGAGGTGCAGCTCTAGGTGGTGGCAGGCAAGCTCCGATGGTGGTCAACGACAGTCAATTGGCAAAATCTTCAGCTATTCATCTTGAACATGTTCAAGCTAAAATTAAACCTCAAATCAAAATAGATTTAGTTCAATTGGGTAAATTTTAATTTTATCAGATTAAATTTACTTTGAATCAATTTGAATTAGGTTAAGTTGACTTGAGCTTGAGATTTGATTGTTAACCTGAATAGCATGAATGTGGTTTTTTAATGATTAAACCTCCAATTGTAGACTCTAGCCAAGTGCTATTTGGAATGAACTTAAATAAAATAAAATAGATTAAATAGATGTTATTGAGAAAGATTAGAAGTGATATGCCAACTTTAGGACTTGATTATGAGAGTTAAGTGATTTATCGTACTAATGCTAGAAGCTATAATGAAATTATATACATAGGTGAGAGTTACCCATCCTTGGGAGTCAACCACATGAATAGGACCTACACAAACGTTTTTAGGAACAACAACATGTAACAACTTAACAAGTAATGTGATAACATTAGAATTGGGTTCTAACACCCTGTTTAATGAATTAGGTAACGGGGTCATGGATATTGAGGAAAGTCAAGAGGGCGATGTCTAACAAGAATTGTCAGGTGAGCTTCCATTTACTTTTATTGCTGGGAAAAGAATATAGGTAGTTATTAGTGTATCACTATTACCTGATTCTGTTGGTGTTGACATCGATTGTTGTTGTTGTTATTCTATATTACTTATCGATTTTTAGCTACTACAATAATCTTGATTTTGTCTCTTGTCTCTTCCTCAGTGGTTAGTGACCACACTCACATAAGATTCATTCATGTCCAAGATTATTGAATTTTGCGTGTGTGCACAAGTTTTGAGCAAATAACTGCTTGTGAAAATAGTACTCCACATTTCCCTTTCTTACTAAGCACTTCTTGGTGATTTTGTTCGATATTGCTTTATCTAAAATTGGTAATTGTGTTATGGAAGTTAAAAAGTAATTTTGAAGTATTTGTTGTATCACCATCTCTCTAGAACTAGCATAGTGTTGGATTTGTTTGTAATGATGTTAACATGGCATTTTGATTTGTGCTATAAATTATTGTTGGGTGTATTCTGTGTTATCCATGAATATGATTAATACCTTTGGGGCTGGGCCCTAGAATTGATACTGAAAGATAACCATGTAGTATAGACCGACGGTTGCTGGTCTCTAGTCAATACCCTATTACAATTATCCTGTCTTCTAGTCGGTTGGAGATAACTATCTACAATCAGGATAAGGTATGTAGCTGGCCATGCCATCTGTATGTGTATTTTTGAGCCGATCGCTCGGACTAGAGGAACAAGAGTATCTATGTTTTTGAAAGTGGAGAGACAAAGTCGAAGAACTACCAATAGTATGTTTTGTAAAAGTATTATGGATTTCATCTATAGTGTGATTTAATATTGTTTTGTGTTTCCTTGCCTATATTTGCTATTTAATTTCTTACCGATACTATTGTATTTCCTATTAGTTCTAGAAGTTGTAACCACACTACTCTAAAATCTTATGTAATATGTTCACCAAAATGAGTTTGGTTGTTAGTGCCTATAGTCCGTTGCTACATAAAATTACTAATTCAGTTGGTGGCTACTCTATATAACTGTACAACTTGTGTTGTTTTATAGCTCACTAAGTCATTCGAACTTACAGTTTTTCTTGTTCATTTTGTTCTCCTCCTAGATAAGATCACGCAAGCCTCATGGTGTTAGGTATACTTATACATGTTGAATGTAATTTTGGTGGTTGTAGCTAGACAGTGTGGAAGCGCTAAAACCCTTTTTGTAATATAGTATGCCTTGAAAGCATTGTTTTGTATGTGATATTGCTATAGAAGTTTGATTACTAGTGATCAATATGAAGCTTAGAACCTTTTCCTTTATTATGATATCTTTTTTCACATACTCTCTTTGAGGAATGATTGTGGGGTTATTAGTGCCCTAACTAGGGGCTCCCACCTATGGGCAGGGGTGTTACACTGTATGATTAATGGAAATGGTAATATATTATTTTAACTTTCTTTTATTTATATTTTCTCTTGTTATTGTATAAGGTTCTATACTAAAACTTCTCCTTACAATTGCAAAGGAAAATCAAAATGCAGTGGACAATTTTGGAGTCACTCATATGAAAAAAAGAAGCAGAGAGTATGTGAATGCTACAACTGCGAACAAGCATATGAGTTCATGTTCTATAATAAAATGTCCCTTATATTTAAATATGTACTTATATATAAATATATTTATTTATTTATGCTCATCACATAATGAAATGAAAAGGAGGATGGATGAAGCACTAGAACAAGGACTCGAGGAAGTTTCTGAAAGGGAATTATTAAGCAGCTATTCGGCACACAAACAAGATATGAGCAAAGCATGGGTTATGGAGTTGTGCTATCTAAAGGCAATAAGAAGATGAGGCTTCAAGTTATACAACTTAAAGCAATAAAGGAGAAATTGAGCAAAGCTGAAAATGACCTACAAAGTGCAATGGATCTCATTAAAACTCAACAAGAGCAATGTTAAAAGCAAGCTGCAGAAATAGCAAGCCTTCAAGATGGATAGACCAAGCTGAAGCAAGTCTTGGTGGCATTGCAAGACAAACTCAATTGAAGGTAAGTATGTCATTATGATGTAATATGATTTTACCTGAATTTTGCGTACATGGAATTTTGTGATATATGATGATGAAAATTAAGAATAATAAATTTCGAGTTATGAACATTGGGGTCTTATATTGTTGTTTTATTTAATTATTTGTCACTTGTCATGAGTACAATGATTAACTGAGTTGAATTAAGTTACAAGGATTATAATTTTCAAAACTCTAACATGCTTTATTTCAACATGTGAGTTCTCATATATGTAAATAATTCGAAGAACTTTAAATTTGGAGATTATTATGGGTTTTTCCAATTAAAGTCGTGTTATTAGAAAACATATGATATGATACATACTGTTTAAACTCATTTGGTAATATAGCTAACGAATTAGGTGAAATGTATACATGTTCAGGTCTTAGCTTTCTAGTTAAATCAAGAACTATCATAAAACAACCTAAGTTATCATTTTATCAATCATATGAATCTTAAGTATAAATATAGTTAATGTCTTTATCAAACTTAACATTATTTTGACACACCACTAATAATATTGGTTTCATAGCTAAATACTTAAGACATTTAAATGTAGTAATTCTTGAGTGACTATCCCCGACAAGCTTCATTCATTACTTCATTTATTTTACAGTATGTGATGACGTCTAGGTTCCTAAACCAATTGGGTTTTATGAGTTTATTAGATCCAAGTTGGGTAATCCATTTTCATTCTAACATTCATATAATTTAATCTTTAGATTAAGCTTAACTATATTTCATTCACAACATATTACATTATCCAACCTAAGAATATAATTTTAAATCAATCTTTCTAAATTTACTAAACTCATAATCAATGTTGTTTAATGCTTACATATCAATCATCATCTTGAGTGAAAATTACATTTCAATAATCCTAATTTGGTTTCAATAATCCTAATTTGGTAAACATTGAATTAGAATTGTAAAAATCAATCAAATTAATATTTGATATGAAATTTATGCAAATTGGATCGAATTGAGATCCAATTTCAAGACATGATTAGTACAAATGAGTCTAGAATTCAAAACTATGCTGACTGCCCCGAAGTCATTACCATGCGCTGTTGCTAAAGATAGAGAGCACTTCCACCATCTTGTGCACCTCATTGAGACAAGCAAAAGCCTAAAACAATTTCTAGATTGGAAGCTATTTTCTTGGCTAATTTGGCCATAAACCACCCTAAAACCCTAATTCACCACTGCCTTAATTCCTTCACCACCATCACTTTGGCCAAATTGGTGACACTACTACCTTACCCATGAGATTCTGACCAAAACCTACTAAAACCCTACTACTATCGGCTTTAATTTTTGGCAATATACTAAGTTGTTTTGTGATGTTTTTTATATGGTTTTGTTTGCCTTGATTAGAGAAAACTAAATATGGTATTAGTTCTAAGTTTTGTGGCCATTTTCCAGTGATTTGCAGTTATGGTAGATTGGGTTGATTTTGAAAATTTGAAGAAATTTTGTCCTCAATCTTATTTTGTAGAAATAGTTTTTCAAGCTTTTCACTTTGGTCCCCAAATTTCGATTAAGTCTTCTAATTTTTTTATTTCTTACACTTTGACACCCTAACATTTCTATTTCTAGGCAATTAAGTTTAAATTTAATTATTTTACAGTCCCTGAAATTTTTACTTTCCCACATTGACATTTAAATTTTATAATTTAATACAATTAAGTCATTCTCTCATTTACAATTTAATCCCTTAATTGTCAATATTTAATTCTAGATTTTAATTTGATCTAATCTAAAATTAGTCTAGCCAAACTTATTGATTTTGAATTTTACTTTATTTTAGGAACTCAAAATTTAGGCTGTTGCACACCCTAAGGAGACACAAGGAGAAATAGAGAGAACTTAACCTCAACTCAGAAGGTTTACAAGACAAAGAAGGCCAAATTCTAAATATGCTAATGCAGTAGTGCTAGGAGTTGATAAGGTGAAAAAACTTCTCTCATTCAATGTAGCCTCCTTGAAAAAAGAATGGAAGAAAGCTATGGAAGAAGAAATATAAGCTTTGAAGCAAAACAAGACTTGGGAATTAGCATTAAGGCTCAAAGACATAAAATCGATATCATGCAAATAAGTCTGTAAGATAAAGAGTAAACCAGATGGCTTAATCGAGAGATATAAAGCACGGTTGATGGCTAGAGATGACCCTCTAGCCATCAAGTTGAAAATATGGGTTGGATTATGATAAGACATTCAGTCTAGTGGCGAGGATTACTAAATTACTTATTATTTTATCCTTAACAGCAAGCAAGGATTGGAAAATCTGGTAGATGGATATGAAGAATACATTCTTGCATGGAGAACTAGACAGTTGCATGGTTATGACAACAAGACACATCCAGCCTATGTATACAAGTTGAAAAAGATGCTTATTCATGAAAACTCAAAATGGCAAGATTGTAGTCGTTCTTGTCTATGTATATAATCTAATCATCATAGGATCTGATGAAAAGAGATACATCAAATTAGAGCCACCTTATCAATTTGTGTCCATATGAAATGACTTGGGAGTTAAGGCACTTCCTTGAGCTCGAAGTAGAAAGAGTTGAAGAAGGGATATTCTTATATCAGCAGAGCATGCTAAAGAACTACTTGAGAAGTAAAAAATGTCAAAATGCAAGCGCATCTCAACTCTAATAGAGGCTAATGCATAGTTATGCTTTATCAAATGAAAAGACCTTCAAGATGCCACAATGTACAAGCAAATAGTTGTAGCTTCATCTATCTCACCATGACACAATCATATATAGCATATGTAGTACGAATGGCGAGTTGATATATGTAAAATTTGAAAAAGCCTCATTTAGAAGCCACACAAAGAATTCTATGTCATGTGAGACGTACGATACTATGGCATACTATACTAGAAAGAAGATAAAAGTGAAGTAGTTGGACATTGTGATGCCGACTATGTTGGAGATTGTGACTTAAGATGCTTGACCACTAGTTATGTGTTTAGCCTTCAGGTGGGATCAATTTCTTAGAGTAGCAAAAGATAATCAATAGTCCCATTATCAAGTACTGATGCAGAATATCGAACAATAGCTTTGGTGGCTCAAGAGTGTATATGGTTGATGCAACTTATGAAGGATCTTAGGCAATCAAATAATTGCTCTATGTAGATATATTACAACAACCAATTGGTGATACATCTCGTAGAAAACTCTATAATTCATGCAAAAACTAAGGATGTGGAAGTACATTATCACTTTTTGCAAGAAAAAGTGTTGTGAGGTGAAATTGAGATAATGCATGTGAAGACAGAAGATCAAGTTGCAAATATTTTTACCAAGGGAGTCATCACAACAAAATTTGAAAATTTTAGAAAATAATTTTACATGGTAAAAAGAAGCAGCATAAGGAAAAGTAGTTGTTGAGGGGGAGCATTAATAAAAATGTACCGACTCTCTCTCTCTCTCTACTTTGTCGCATAGCGGATGACTTCCATTGCTAGAAGCTTCCACACGTTTGGCACATGATTGTTTATATTAAATAATAGCTTAATGTCAGTTCATTAGCTGACTTAGTAAATTATAAATAGGCCCTGGGTTACTTGTATATTAGTGATAGAAAGAGAAAGCTTAGTTATAGTGTGTGAGTGCTTGTAAGGATTGCTTATATATGCAAATATATACTTTGTTACCTTATTATAATAATATATATTTTTTATGCCTTGCATTTTATTTTAATATACTTGGTATCCATTTATTTCTCTACATACAAAGGGGGTTATCATTAAATACTCAACAAAACTATTAACTTGATCATTGCAGATAGTAGTGAAAAATGGGTGGGTTGGGATGGTTATATGTTGGGTCATTATGGTTTGGGTTGAAAATGGGTTGGGTCATTATGGGTTGAAAATAGGTTGGATTGAAATTGGGTTGGGTTAGATTTGGGTGGGTCCAATACAACAAAGAAAAAAAATGTAAACTTTTTACTAAATTTATTTTTATATTATTTTATTAAACTATAATCTTTTTATCATTATTTGGTGTATGTTAATTAATTATTATCAAATTCTTGTTAATCATGTAAAATCAAACCAAATTATGTAAACACATAATTTACTTATTATTTTATAATATTTACATTTTTTCTTTTAATACAAAATAACAATCTTGCTTAATGAATAAAAAATAACTATTTAAAATATTTTAAATTTTTAGTGCAAAATATTTAAATTGTACCCAACAAAATGTTTAATATACTAATTATATTTGTTTTCTATTTTTTACTTTTATATTTAGTCAATATTTGCAAAAGTATTACTTATTTTATTTTTAATTTTTTCAATCTAGTTCATTATCGTTTATCACAACGATTAAATTCAAATTTAATTCGACATAAAAGTATTACTATCAATTTAAAATAATTAAAATATGCATATATCTTGAAAAATATCTTTTTCAAGATATAGAAAATATAAAAATTTAAATTTAAATTCTTATATCTACCTAAATTATTATTTTTAAATAAAACACTCAAAAATTATTGAAATATAGTTAATTTTTTAATTTTTGAAACTATTATAACTAAAATGAAAATAAAGTTGGGCCCTTTCTTCATATGGAGGCATAGGAAATGAAATGGATGACCGCTGTCTGTCCTCTCACATGCTACTACTACACAATAAATTTATTGTGTTTACATATTTATATTTTGGCAATTCGCAAAAATTAATAAAAAAAAATTATTAATTTTCATATTTCAAGATTGAAAATAATATTAGGGCTACAAAATTAACTAGTTAAATTTTTTTATAAAAAATTGGAGTTTATAAATAAAATAATGATATCATCAATTTTTAGATCATAATCTCAAGTAAAAAGCTACTTGATTAATTCATTCGAATTAGGTCAATAAATTAATATTTTAAAATTAAATGAGATGGAGAAATGATAAATGATTAATCGATGATATATAATATATCTAATTTTTAATTCATTTTTTTTATTTTTAGAGTGTTATAGAAATAAAAATAAAGTGGGATATGATCTTGGAAGAACGAGAGAATGGAAGGATTATTTTGGGATTAAAATTGGGTTGAATTATTTAGAAACCATATTAAACCCATTTGAATTTAAAATTCATTTCAACCCATATTTAACCCACAAAAATCCAACCCAATGCAAACTTAATTAAATTATTTTAAACCCAACCCAACTCAAAGTGAATTAGGTTGGAACCATAGATTTGGAACCCCTCTAATTGCAGAGACCAAATAACATATAAATGCTTTTCTTGTTTAAAATACATGGAAGTTGTTAACTTTGTTAAAGCCTTCCTTTAATATTCCTTCAGCCACCCACGCAGTTCTCCTACGTATAATTGTTTCATATTAAAAAAGTAGAATTCTTAAAAATATGCATTGTCAAATCATAAAAATTCATATTGATTCGAAAAAAAAGATAATGATAATCAAAGAATTCAATTAAAGAATTAGTAAATGTTAGCATGTTACATAATGTTAATTAATTAAAAAGAACAAAAAGTGTATTACTAAATTTACTTGCGAAATGATTCATAATATTTATTTTTCTCAACAATCATTTCATAAATTTGGATCCAAATAATGACCAAAATAATCCAATGCAAAAGCATTGCTTGTAAGTATCTGAAAAGACTGAAATACTACCCAAAAAATTATCAAAAGTATTATTTTTAAGAAACATTAGAAACATGGTTGTAAATGTCGTAATAGAAAATTAATATTTTTAATAACTTTTTGGTAATATTTATGATAGTTATAGTTAAGATCCTTCTCAATATTGTATTTAAATGCGGTTGTAAGACTAAATTTGGAGTATAAAATTTGGTACCACAACTATCTAAAATATACACATTTTTCAATTTTACCCTCTACATCACATTGTATTTTTAAATTTTTGAATGGATTGAATGTCAATTTGGTAAAATGAGCCGAAAAGCTTATATTTTACACACAAATTGGGCTTTCTTTTTTAGAATAGTATATAAAATTTAGAAGGCAGTTCTCTTAAATTTTTAAGGGAAAAGTGAATTATTGAGTTCAAGAAAATATTTTGAAATAAAAACCAACCGAATGCATTTTTCATGAAATCAACCTCACAGCCGTTTTTCTTCCAAATATATATACATATATATATAAAGTGTAAGAGTGAGTGTATGTGTAATAATCCATTAAATCGTAGCCTTGGTGCATGAGTTCCACTTGAATTATTGTACCCCTCCAAACTTTGAATGTTCATAATTTAATTAATATGGAAATTTAGATAAATTTGAAAAACTGAAATCACCGAAAGAAGTTTAAATATTTTCAACTATAACGTGTTGGAAATGTGAAAATGAACTCGGAAATGTATTCAAAAAGCTTTTAAGCATCTAACATTAAAAATAATAGTTGAGACTTATTGCTAATAAAAATATAATATTTTTATAAATTAAATTTTAGTATAACATGGTGGGCAAGGAAGTTAAGATAAGACTTTGCATTGTGTTTAAGAGATCAGTTCCACAACTTTGCACCTTATAATGAGCAATAGATTGCCACCTCTCATTCTTATTCAGACATAAATTGTTTGGACAATAATGTAAAGAGTGCCCATGTTTCCTTTGGGGGGCCTATGGTTCTAAACATCGTATCATAATAATTTCAATTAAAAAGTGAGCCTATAAAAAAAATAATAATAATGAAAATATATTATGTGATAATATAAAAATTATTTATAATTTATTTTATATATATGTAATAAATAACAAAAAAAATTATTTTATTATAAATAATAATTTTCTCAAGTTTGATAGTGATAAAAATTATGTTTATATTGTCACTAGCTATAAAAAGTCACAATCAATTGATAATGAAAATTTTGTTAAAAATCATGATAAATATTTTTATTATGATTGAGTTGTTATACATGTCTATCATTAATTATTAGTTGTGGCAACTTAAAATACTAGTTTTGTCATTATTAAAACAAATTTTGATAAAATAAAAAGCATTAACTTAAAAAATATCATCATCAACTTAATATATATAACTAGTGATAATTCACTACAAGAAGAAGGAAGAATTATAAAGTGACAAAATAATAAAACAAAAATTTAAAGTTGTCACTAATTACATATATTAAGTGATAAAAGATTTTGTGTCATTGCCTTAATGATTTTTTTAAACTCAATAGTCACAAGAACAATGTTCAATTTGTCACAATCAACAAGCAGCGATATACCTATTTTATTGTTACCAAGTATAATTGATAATGATGATAATTTAAACTATTAGTTCTTGTCATTATTAAGCCAATTGAGACCAAATAATAACTCTTGTCATTTAAAAAATATCATTAGTGACAAAATAAAAGTTATTTTCATTTAATGTATATTATTAATAACTATTTTCATATTGTCACATTTGTTTTCGCTAATATCATATTTTTTGCTTGTAATTTTTATATTGTTACATAATTTTTAATCATTAATATTTTATTTTATTTTTTTTGTTGTTTTGGGTAGTGGACAATATCATTTCTCAATCTTATGATCTGAAATAGTGGAAAGGATTAGTGTTTTTAAGTTGTCACTATCGACGATTATAAGTAATACATTAAAATATTGACCTAATAATAATTATTATTATGACTGTGATAAAATTTTCATTACCACTAGCTCGTCACTATAAATATATTATTAATTGTCAATAATAATAATTTAAAAATAATTCAACATAAATGAATTGTAATCTTAGACAAATTGTGAAATTAAGATCATAAAGTTAAATACGCATGTCAATTAGATCATAAAGTAAAACTCGATCTAATTTCCAACAGTTACAAAACTCGTGTTTATTATTTTTCTAACTAAGACCAATATTCCATTTTGCGTAATATATAGTAATTAAGCCGTGCTTCCCTTACTTGGCCATTTTCTTCGACTTCTGTAGTTACATCACGGTTTTCTTCCTTATTATGCATCTATTAGACCTTTTGTCCCAAACAATTTTTTTTTTTTAATTTTCAACATCATGTCTTCTCAATTACAATAATAAAGTGACATTTCTAACTCTCAATCATTGTAAATATATATGTATACATATCTATAAGAAATCATTATTAATGAATCAATAGTATAAAGATATAAATCCAACGAATTTATACTTTTTGTACCTCTCATCTAAAATGTAATTGCGAGCCAAAATAGCTAGATGATTAGATTTAAATTGAATTTTTTGTGCGCATATGGTTGTGTATTCTAAACATTTTGGCTCAAGCAGTTTTATCATAGACATTTATTTTAGATGGGAGCTAAAAAGAGTATAAATTTCGTTGGATTTATATATTTAGACTATTAATTCATTAATAATGATTTCTTATATATATTTACATATTTACAATAATTAAGAGTTAGAAGCGTGACTTGATTTATTTCTTATATATTTTCTGTGCGCATTTGGAAAATCAAGATTTAAATTTAACAAATAGGTGGACTTGATTAGAAGCCAAGATAGATGTGCTCAAACAAAGTTATTGAAGTATCTACTAAAAGATCAATATATAGTATGAATGCTGGGCTAAAAAACACAATTTTTTTCTATCTTTTTTTTTTTTATAGTAATATCATCCCCAATCGAGGGTTAGAATTGGTGCAACCGAAATTGTTTCGGCTCCCATCGCATGTTGTTCCCACTAAAGTCATAGGCAGCTCGACGAGGGCTAATAAAACACATTAATAAAACATATGGTAATAGGGAATATACATATATATATATATATATCTATTTATAGTCACTCTCTTTCCCTCTTTCTCCTTTTAGAAAAAAGTTGTATGGGCATGAATGGAAATTGGGTAACCTTGTTTTCGCTGGGGACCCTATGGCGTCGTGTCGTAACAACTTCTATTAAAAAATGGGGTTCCGAATATTGATAATAGCAGTAAGACTTCGGAGACTGCAGTTTGACATTATACTGTCATGTCGTAACAATCATGTTTCCGCATTATTTATACATATATTGTCAAATTCCTAGAAGTATTTGTATAGTGACTTTTTATATGATTTTGGATAATTCTGATTTCTAAAATTAGTTTTTGAGTTAAGTTACGTTTAAAATCTATTTTAATATGATATCAAAGTCAATCATTCATACTATCGGGCTATGTAATGCTGTTGAATAACTCATTTCATTTTATTTCATGAATTAACTTTTATGGTGAGTTGAATTCAAGTTTCATTTTAATATATATGATATATTAAAAATGGGGTCAAAAAGTTAAATATGCATTGTTTCATAATTATTAGTTATGCACATTACGCGGACCGTTTATAAACTTGATCGATCCAGCTAGAGTTGTCCAACCTCAATTCATTATTTACCGCAGATATTTGATCTTATCACATTCTTTGTCGGATACGGTCCAATAGTTAAGTGCAATGCTGAACTCAACAAAAAGGTCCAAACGTTTGTGCTTAATTTGTTAACCTATAGTCAATAGGTGCTGTAAATGTGATTTAAATTCTCTATTTTTGATGAAGGTAAACATTGCTTTGGGGATGTAATGGACTGAAAATCCAAGGCAGGTCAAGTGGAGTATTTGTGGTGATATCGGAATCGAGTCCTGCAATCAATTAGCAAATGTTAGGCTAGTCGAAGAGCCCTTGGCTAAGGCACTCCGATACCCAAGTTAGTAACTCGACTAAACGATAGAGCAATAGAGTGAGAACTTTGAATGAAATGTGCATACCTTGTGAGAGCTTGGCAATAGGGCATTTATAGCCTTTTCTAGGTAATGAATATGCCTATGTTGCCCTTGTCTTGAAAAAAGGGCTCTTGTCCTTGAGGGAGGTCCTTTAAGTCTTTTCCTATTTGTGTATTATTCCTAGTGGCACCATCTCCCACTTTCTAGAACAAAGCGGTACATAGGGGGCACGCCTTGGTCAGACAAGGCAAAAGAAGTAGTACCGAGGGCAGTAATGTTAGAGCGCCGATTCGACCTCTTTGGTTGACAAATATTCACTTGTGAGCCATTCTTGGGCTTTGGTCAAAGATTGATACTCTTAGGCATTTAAGTCCCCCTAGTGGGATGCCTTTGACCATCTATATCGGGGAAATCGACTGTACTATCTTGGAATAAACGCTGGTGGTTGTAATAAGGAGTAAAGTTAAGGGTGTCAAATGATATCATATCGTTATTAGGTTGCCTGATATCGTATCTTTATTCCTGGTCTAGAGTTGTTGGGTTGGGCCTATTGGGTTACTCTATACCATAAATCCCCTCCAATTCTAAATTCTAATCAAGATTTTCGATGAGAAGGATTCAAAAGTAGCAGATTTGTGAAAATTGACGTGTAGTCAACCAAGGTTTAGTGTATTTAATGCATCTATTTCATTGGGTGACGCAAAGCATCAGGTAACAACAGCACAGTTATTGCAATTTCTTGGGTTCCCATGTGTTGGTGTCTATAAATAAGCACTGTAAAAATTATCAATTTCACTTTTTACCATTTCTTGTGAGGTCGAGTCAATCAATAACTATGCTCTTTGCAAATTACTTCCTGATTTAGCCTCCAAAACACATAAGTTTTTTGAATCCTTTTCTCAATCATATGGCTTTAATAATCATGTGGAGTATATTTAGTGGTACTATTGTCAGAAGAGTGATAGTGAGGCCACTAGGTCTAATCAGGTTCCGATCAGGATGGAGGGTGACTAGACTAACAAGTCCAATGGTAGCTCAACTTCCAGCAGCTTGAGCGAAGACCATACTATTATGGGGGATGGTGCTGGGCCAAGTAATGTACCAGTATCTCATGATTGATTATTCACTCTAGATCATTACAGTGAAATAGTATACAAAATTACTTCTATCAACCCCACATACATCAGATAGCTCTATCAAGTTCCTCTGGAGTACAAGTTGATCATGCCTGGGCCTTCCGACATGATGCATCGACCACTAATTGGGTACATTACTAAGTTCAAAGAAGCTTTTAGGTGCGAGCTTAGGTTCATCATTGCGTGATCGGTAATCAACCTGTTGACAAGTCTGGAAGTCTATATAACCCAACCTTTTCCTAATTACTTTCAATCATATACAATTTCATTATGTTGATGCATATAAATAGTTATCATGCCAGCTTTGCCAACTTGTCTAATGTTTTTCATCTATCCATGTCCAGTAAGTTAGGTAGCACCAACGAGTTATGATTCTGTTATCTTATTACGTAACCTCATCAAATATTTCTTACTGCCCCTTCATCATCTCATGGTCAGGAGTGGAAAAAGCATGACCATTATGTTCGAGCTGTTGAGAGTTTCAACATTCTTTGAGGATGGTGAAGGGTCATGTTGAGATTTCTAAGAACCTAACCTCAACTTGGTCGAATACTTTCATTTATGATTTAGTTGAGATTGGTTAGATGAAAGCCTCTGGGTGTATCAAGAAGAGAAATTTAGTGCTAGTGGGCTTGTCACTGGCCCAGCTGGATTTACCAGCAAATGCTTAACTAGGTAGGTGTCATTGTCTAATTTTATTCAAATTATTTTTTGCCACAAGTTTCTAATTGATATTGATGAATTTTGTTGTTGATGCAGACCAACTCAAGATCATAAACCAAATGCTAGCACAAGCCTTAATGCATGCACAAAGGAATAAAGAGCACTATCAAAGTATGTCTGCTTGTCGAGAAGCTGTTGTGGTGGTGGCAGCATCAATGTTAATGTCGTAGTCGCATGTGGTGCTGCCAGCTCCCATCACTTCACTAGCTCAACTTGTGGCAACTTTGATGAGCAGTCCTGGTCCTTGACCAAAAAAGGCATCGACGAGCAGGTGGGACCTGCTACCAAGAATAGCTTAAGTGATCATGATTGACTATAGGAGGGAAAAGGGAATGTCTAGATGTCAAATGCATAGCTCAAGTCCACACAGTCGTGAATCGAGAAGCTAAACATGAAGCTCCAGTAGAGGAACTAGCAACTCAAATTGAAGGATACATAGCTCGTGGCCGCTATTACTGAGAAAAGAAAAATGGATGAGTTGCTATTGAAAGCTAGGCTAAATGTGCAACATAGGTATGATTTTTGTCAAATGCATGGGTATAATGTAGCATTATAATATGCTCGAGATAAGCTTTTTAAAATGCTACTGCTAATGCGATAAGAGGCCATGCAGTAGTTCATGCAATGCTCGACGTTCTAAGATGCCATCATCATATTTTCTCTTAATAATGCTGAAGATGCTTTCAACAAAATGGTTCAGAAATTGGAGTACTTAAGCTACCAATTCCATCTCAAGAATAAGAAGCGTCCTAGCCCTATGTTGGACGAGCAACTCAGAATATATCCCAACCCTAACTAGGGTGCTCCTGAAGAGAGGGCTGCTATAGCTACAGCAGTCGAGCTTATTTTGGACACCTAAAGGAGGCTCACCGAGGTGACCAAAGAATTTGCATTCGTCAATAACTTTGCATTTGACATCTGTGATGGCAAAGTCAACATAATTGATTACTTCTCTATAGTGAGAAATATTTTTTTAGTTGATAAGGCAGGGCTTTCCCCATTAGCCCCTCCATTCACCACTACCAT
The DNA here is from genome assembly GCA_014898725.1 of Jacaranda copaia. Classification (NCBI taxonomy): domain Eukaryota; kingdom Viridiplantae; phylum Streptophyta; class Magnoliopsida; order Lamiales; family Bignoniaceae; genus Jacaranda; species Jacaranda copaia. Next base: position 535,420 of record JACGDI010004478.1, read on the forward strand.
TCTTGAATAGAAAGTGGAGAGTCAAGCAATTGTTTCTATCCCCTCAAGCGACAAGCTTAACTAGGTTATCAACGAAGGTGCCCGAGCTGTACGAGCTGAGCAAACTGAATTTAGCTAACTATTTTAGGTTTAGATTTGTAGTTGCTTTGTGAGGCATTTATTTTGTTGATACTTTCCTATTTTTTACTTTTTAGTTTTTATTTGTAATAAATGGTTCCAGAATTAATGAAATTTCAATTTTCGCTCATCAGTGTGCACTTAATTCACCTTTCTTTTTTTGTTTTTTGCACTTCAAACTTGTCGAGTATCGAGTGTTAAAAATTGATCACAGAAGCAACTTAATTTCATGTAAGTGATCACGGGATATAGTTCAACAAGTATATGGTTGATTTAGGGACTAATCCAATATGCTCATCATGATCAAATGAATATTCTTGGTAAACTTACTATATTAACATAGCATTTAGAATTACGTTAGCTTGATGTTTTTCAAACAATTGTCTTCAACCATGGTGTCAAAACTCACAGTTGAGGGTGTTTGTCTTTGATTTACTAATCAACTATAAATGATAAAATCATTTATTTAATTGGGTTAAAGCGCTTCAATTTTTTGGCTTGAAATCGGGTAAATTTTTGGATCAACAGCGAATGACGTATTCGTTTATTATTTAATCGGGCTAAAATACCTTATGTTATGGCTTAAAGCTATTGTTTTAGTTAACTGCATGGTCGATTGTAAATGAAAAGCTAGTTATTCATTTAATTGGGTTGAAATGCCTTGTATCATGGCTTGAGGCCACTATTATGATTGACTCCGGGGTCGACAATAAATGATCGCATTACTTATTTTCAATTGCAAATACTTGACCTACAGCTTGAGGCTACCATTGTGATTGACTATGGGGTAAATCATAAATGATCAAGTCATTTATTGGTTTGGGTTGGGGAGCTTTGATTTAATGGTACCAGTAGGCAGTTGTGGAAATGCAAGCAATTTTATTAATGTGAAATGATACAGTGGAGACCTTGAGTCTTTTTTTTTAACACATAGAATTTACTACATTCCACAATTGAGGGAGTTTGCTGTCGGCCATGTCTGCAAGTCAGTACATATTATGCTTCGTTACCTAGACCACAAAATATGAGCCATCCTACTTTGGATCAATTTTACTTATATTTTTTGAGACTTCAACTTTTCTAAAGACAAGGTCACCAACTTTAAAGGTCCATGGATGGATTCCTTGTTTTAATGTTGTGCTACTTTCAACCTATAGCGTTGTATTGTGGTATACGCTTGCTGGTGCAGCTCGTCAATAGTCTTCAAATTGGATTTCCTTTCAGAGTTGTTCTTGATAAGGTTGTAGTGGATCACTCGAGTGGTGTGATGTATTAGTTCTATTGGGACAATTACCTTAGATCCATAGACCAAATTGTATGGACTGTGACCAGTAACTATTCAGGGAGTTGTCCTATATACCTAAAGTACCTTAGGTAGGTTGTTTGCCTAGCTTGCTCCAATCCCTTCAAGTCAAACCTTGAAATGATCGAGGATTATTTAATTCGTGACCTCTGTTTGGCCATTAGCTTGAGGGTTCTCGACTGAGGTGAAATGCTTAAATTCCTAGGCTTTTACCCCAGCTTTTGCTATTTTTAGTTTGAAATTACATCCCATTATTAGATATTCTCACTTTAGGAAGACAATGTTTTTCTATATAAAAGTTTTTCCTTAACCCACGTCGGATATCTTAGGGTCTAGTTTTGCCTTAACCCACTTTGTAAAATACTCAATAGTAACTATCATGAACCTTCTCTTATTTGTGGTCTTCGAAAAGAAGCTAATTATGTCTATTCCCTATTGGTTGAATGGCCATATGATCATTATAGGCACTAAGGTTGCTACAGATAAGTAGGAATGTTTAAGTAGACTTGACAGAATGGGTATTTCTTGGCAAAGTCAACCATATTCTTCAACAATATTAGCCAAAAATACCTATATCGGATGATTTTGTAGGCCAAAGATCGTCCTCTTGAATGGTTACCATAAAGACATGAATAAACTTCGCGTAAGACCTCGTGGGCCTATTGTAGTTGTAGACACCTAAGTGATAGTCTAAAAGTCAACCACTTGTAAAGTTGACCATGGTCATCGAGGGCGAATTTTATTGTCTAGCCTATAAGTTGACATGATTGAGCCTTGTCCTCTGGGGCTATTCCATCTCTTAAGTAGGCTTTTATCTCATCCTGTCAAGAAAAGATACATCTTCGATCTACCCCACCAAGTTCTAGTCCAGGATATCTATGGAAGGTTTGTTGATGACCAAAAATGTGATTATTCTATCTTTGGTCCTTTTTGTCAAGCTAGTAAATTTTGTCAATGCATTAGTCAGCTTATTCTCTGCTTAAGGAACTTAGCTAAGGGTGAATTTTTTGAATTGGTGATGTATCCATTTCACTTCAGCTTGATACCTGGTCATTGTGGACTACTTGACTTTAAAATTCACTTCACTTATTCTACAACTAACTAGGAGTCAATAATAGATGCCATATGCTCAACTCCTCTGTCTATAGCCATTCGATGACTGCAAGCAGGGCTTCATATTCTGATTTGTTGTTTGTGATAGGGTAGTCAAGTTCGACTGCAAAGTCATATTCTTTTGCTTGCAGAGATCACAAAGAGATGCTAATTCCTTCCCCTAACAAAGTTGCGAATTCATCGACATGTAAGGTCTACACCTAAAGGGTTTCATCAACAAAATTTAGGAAGTTGAGTCTTTCCACAATGAAGTTAGCTAATACTTAGGCCTTGATGGCTGCTCGAGGTTGGAAAGTAATGTCGAATTCTCATAATTCGATGGCCTATTTTATCAATCTTCCTAAGGTGTCAGGTTTTGATAACACCTATTTAAACGATTGATTGGTTAAGATAATAGTGGAGTGGGATTGGAATTAAGGCCTTAATTCCTTACTACAGTGATGAGGGTGAGAATGAATTTTTTAATTTTCAAGTAGTTGTGCTTTGGACCTTGCAAAGTTTTGCTATTATAGTTCATAGGTTGATGGGAACCTTTTGTGGTTGATACCAAGATTGAGCTAATCGCCATGGATAAGACTGTTAGGTAAATATAGAGAACTTCCCTGATCTCCAGCTTGGCTAACATTGGTGGTGCGGAAAGGTATTATTTTAAGTCATCGAGGGCCTAATTGCATTCATGGTCCTACTGGAAGCCTGATTTTCTCAGATTCTTGAGGATCTTGAAGAAAAGTAATCTCTTGTCGGCTAATCATGCAATGAATCATCCAAGTGTTTTGATTTTACCGACTAGGTACTGAACATCCCCAATAGTTCGAGGAGGCATAACATCCAAAATAGCTTGTAATTTTTATGGGTTCTCTTTGTTCCCCCCTCTGGCTAACCATGTAACCCAAGAATTTACCTTTCTAACCCCGAATGTGCACATGTTAAGATTGAGCTTTATGCCAAATATTTGTAATATTGAGAATGTAGGGTTGAGGTTAGCTAAATAGTTTTCAATTTTTTCAGTTCTAGCAATCATATCATCGACATAGACCTCTATAGTCTTTCCAATCTCATTTTTGCACATAAAGTTCTTAAGCCTCTGATAAGTTGCTCCTATATTTTTAAGCTCAAATGGCATGACCAAAAAGTATTACATCCTATTGGGGACGACAAATGAGGTCTTATCCTTTTCTTCAAGTGCCATAAAAATTTGGTAGTAACCTTGAAATGCATCCATCATACTTAGTAAATCACAACTAATAGTAGATTTACTAATAAATCTATATGAAGCAGGGGATAAGGATCCTTGGGGCAAGTTCTATTCAGATTAGTGAAATCTTTATACATTCACCACTTGCCCTCATTTTTAGAGACAAGTACTATGTTACAAAGCTAAGATGGATATTGAATTTCTACAATATAGTCTACATCTAAAAGTTTGTTGACCTCCTCTTTGATGATCAGACATCACTCAGCATTAAAGATCCTTATTTTCTATTTCAGTGGCTTAAAGGTCCATGTTCAAGCAGTATACAATGACACTTAGGTCGATTCCTTGGAGGTTGAAAGCCTTCAAGTAAAGACATCAACATTTCTCCTAAGAAAGTCGACCATGAGGTACTCTATGCGGCTACTCAAGTCTGTCTCAATCCTGGTCATTTTATTTAGGTTGCGCGGCTCTAGCTCGATTATCTTGAATTCCTTAATGGGCTCGACCCTGGTCTTTTCTAACTTTAGCTTCTTGCTCAAAGTTTTTCTATTGGGGCATCCTTTGAGAGTTTTGATTTGGGTTGAGCCTTTTGCTCACTTGCTTCGATTGAGATGGCATAACAGTGCCAAGCTTCTTTCATGTTATAGAGTAGTTCACTTATCCCAATGGCAGTTGGAAATTTGACCTTCATTTAGTAGGTTAAAACAACAGCTTGGAAGTTATTTAGGGTTGGTTGCCCAATGATAGCATTGTAATCAACTGGTGCATCAACAACTAAGTAATTTAGCATAAGAGTTTTTCACTTAGGGCCTTCATCGAATGATGTAAAGAGACTCATGGATCCTGTAGGTATGATCTCTCCCTAAAATCGATGAGAGGGGTGCGTATAAGCCTGAACTTTAGCTTGCCCATGTTCATTCTCTTTAAGGTTGACAAGAAGATGACATTTGCTAAACTGCTATTGTCAACTAATATCTTTCTAACCCCAAAGTTTGCTATTTCCACTTATACGATTAGGGGGCAATCCAAATTGCTATTAGCCCAATGGTTGGAGACATAAAATAGCTAAGCTTTTGAGAAGGAGATTGGTTCTAAGCTGGTCAAAAGTTGATAGATTATTTTGATTGGAGAGAATTTTATAGATTCTAGTCTGTGCCGATTCTGCCTTTTGGCTAATTTTGAGTCCCCCCCAATTGGGCCTTCTATAATGGTGTCTATAACGCCTCAGATGAGTAGACGGGTTCTCCTTTTGTCTTTTTTTCTCGAGCTAGCTGAATTTTCTCTATAGAGAACCTAGTCGACATTGCCGATTACCTACATCACTTGCTTATCCACAAACTTCTTCAAATAGCCTTGTTGAATGAGCCTTTCAATCTCATCGTGGAGATTAAAACAGTCCTCCAGGTCATGGTCTTTTTGCCTGTGGAATTGGCAGCACGTTTTTTAACTCTTCATGGACTTAGTCTCGATTAGTGTTTTGTGTTTTTTGAGGAGGTTATCATATTGGATAATGAACAGGACTTCCATTCTCACAATATTAAGGGGTGTGTAGTCATGGAAGTGCTTGATCGAAGATGGATGATATTCTTTGTGTTGATGATCATCGTTCTCCCTTTTTTTTCTTATTGACCTCTAGATAACCGTACTTTAGCTTGTTTATACCCTCATACACTATGTATCTCTCAGCAAGGTCGAGAAGCTCTTCCATCATTCTAGGTTGTTCTTTAACCAACACATTGGCGCACTCCTTATGACGCAGGCCTAAAAAGAGCATGTTGATCAAAAACTCAATTCTAGGATTGTTCATCTTTAGGACCTTTGTGTTAAACCTGCTAAAGAAATCGCAAAGCGATTCTCTCTTATTCTATTTCACTGTATGCAAATAAGTGTGAAGGAGCTTCACTTTTCTCCAGCTAGCAAATTGGTGGAGGAACTTGTCACAAAGCCAATCATATGAATATATCAATGTTGGTTCCAACTTCACAAACTAATTAAATATAATGCTTTGGAAGGTGGTGACCAACATCTTTGCATGTATCTACTCATTGTGCCCATGTAACTGCATCATATGCTCGAATTGTAGTAGGTGCTTATTTAGGTCTAATGAGCCATCATACCTTGGCCGTCTATTGGAGACCTTGGCGTCGATAGCAATGCACTCGTCAATAATCTCTTGGACAAATATCAACTCCCACTCTCAACAAAACCTCTATACTTCTTCATAGCAAGGGTTCTTTTTAGAGTTTTTTGTCGAGGTCTCTTTGAGTCATTGACTTAGTTTTTAGACCTAATAAGATACTTCTTCCTATTATTATTAGTTAGCCTGGGACTTGTTCCTATTTACTTGGGGCATTTGTCACTTGACCCTATCTTGCCACGCAGCTTGAACAATTACGTGCAATGGTCTATTGAGTCGGCTACCTCTTCCCTAGAAGTTGATTGTGATTCTTCCTTGGGAAACCATCTAAGATTGTCCTCTCACCTAGTGGGCAGTTGTCTAGAGTTTGGTTAACCATGGCTCTCTCTAATAGGCCTCTTTTCGAGAGAGATAGGCCGAAGGGTGGCACTGGTAGTTGGTCCAGAAAGGTTATAGTGTTAGTTGAGGGCTACTGTAAGCTTAGTAGAGATTTAAGTGGATATTTGTTCATTTATCAATTGCATAAATTGGAGCATGGTTAAAATGATTATTTGCTTAGGCTGGGCACTGGGTCTAGTGAGGTCAGGTTCTTAAGGTCAAAGCAGAGGAGATGGAGATCTTTAGTCTTCACCTTTCTTAGATGTAACTCGCTTGGTGTTAATCATTTCTCAAAGCTATGGACTTTAGTTTCCCACAAATAGTGCTAGACCAATGAGGGTAAAAACTATTTTGGGGATATAATAGGCTAAAAATCCAAGGTGATTAACCACGAGACAGGTTGAGTGGAGTATTTGTGGTGATATTGGGCCAAGTCCTACAACCAGTCAAAAAATGTTAGGCTAGCTGAGGAGCCCTCAACTAAGGCATGCTTAAGTCTGTAATTTGACTAGAAGATTGCAATAGAGTGAGCGTTTTGAATGAAATATGCATTCCTTATGAAAATCTAGCAATGGGGTATATATAGCCTTCTCTAGGTAGTAGATATGCCTATGTTGCCCTTGCCATGAAGAAAGGGCTCATGTACTTAAGGGAGGTCCTTTAAGTCTTTTCCTATTTATATACTATTCCAGGTTGTATCATCTCTGGCTTTCCAAGACAAGGCAGTACATAAGGGGTACGCCTAGGTTAGGCATGATAAAAAAAGTGGTATTGAGGGTAGCATGCCACCTTTTAGAGTAATCATTGTGACAATATGGTTAAGGCATCAATTCAACATCTCTGGTCCACAAATATTTGCTTATGAGCCATCCCCAAGCTCTGGTCAAAGATTGATACTCTCGTGCATTTAAGTCGTCCTGGTGGGATGCCTTTGACCATCCACATTGGGGTAATCGACCGTACTATCTTTAACCATACTTTAGTTGAAGAATCCAAAAAGTAATAGCTGTAATGAGGAGTGAGGTCAAGGGTGTCAAATTAGGTCGATGATACAGTTGGCCCACTATCAATTGGCCTAAGGGGTAATTAGGCCACTTGATATCGTGTCTTTATTCTTAGTTGAGAGTTGTTAGGCTAGGCCTATTAGGCTACCCCATACTAATTTCATTTCTTGTTGCATCACTTTTTTCTTTTCATAAATATATGGCACATGCATATTAAATATTTTCTTATAAAAGAATTGATTAAGAATCAAATACATTTGGTATAAATATAACAAGTTAGAGAATAGGATAGGAATAGGGAATGGAATAGAGGATTAAAAGTATAATCAAGGATATCCAAAACTATTTATTTTTTGGATTCAATCAAAATAAATCTCTAACACATTTACAAAAAAAGTGCAATGTGATTAAAGCTTCAAATTTATTTGAACACGGTTGGAGTGGCCTATGTGCATGTTTACAAGGATACACATTCATGGATTTCTAGAGAAAATCTAAGCTTCTTCACTAATATATTGCCACCAAGATCAAAAGTTTGGCAAATGTTAAAATATACAACAGTCATTAACTTGCAACAAGGGCTAACCTCTTACCCTCTCCATTTCTGGAACTAAAATATACTATTCAACACATGTCCTAAAAGGCATATATTACAGCCGAGGAGGAATTTATGGCATAACTACACAGCCTTCCAACACCATGGTTATCCAAGTTCGTGTAATCTTTCAACTCGTGAGTTATGAAATAATTTTGACTCAATCTCAAATAAAAGTAACATCATAGAGAATGTGTTGATCCTTAATAGTTAATGTAAAAATATATCTCAAACTTCTATTTTCAAGACAAAATTATATTATAAAACTCATGTCATTTCAAATTGCTTCTCCATTGTACACTTACTTGGATCCTCTTAGATTTGTTGTACATGTATTTGTCTTTTCCTTGTGCTTCCCCGTAAATTGTCATGTCCTAAAATTAACAAATGAAAATCCAACTCATAGTGAGATCATATGAAATTCAAATAAAAAGATGTGATTTTGTTTACTTAATTAATAAACTTTAGTAATGGAGATACTCTTGTCCTTTTGTAGCATTTACACATTTGCCTTTAGTAATATCTATATAGCGTGTGCCCATGCCAAATGATGCAAATCGCAGCTGCTATCTTGAAGATTACAATCAAATATATCAAATAGCATGATGAGGCTACTAGAGGTCCTTCGTAGATATTTTCATTTCCATTTTATTGAACAAGAAGATATTTTCATTTTCTTTCATTTCCCAGAAGCTATTGGCTGAAGTGATAAACAACCTTAGACATAACCTAAAGAGAGGAAATTTTATTAAACGAGAAGATCAACTTATCATCAATCTCCATCATTTACTAATTCATTTACAAGCATGTTTTGTTATATTATATTTTTGACCTTTTTAGATAGTTCAATAACCATTTAGTTGCTTACCAAAACTATGTTCTATCTATCATCTTCTCAATTTTCAGCTAATAAAAAGGAAAAAGGAACATAAGGAGATATAATAGTCTAATTATCATCAGAATGGCCATTAGAAGATGACCATAAATTGATTCATTAATTTCATGATATTTTGCATGCATATGAATTTATAGCTACTACTAGGGGACAAAAGGTGCATATAAAGGCAAGATTTCTTGAGTAAATTTAGTATAATATAGAGCATATTTAAATATTTTCATTTCTAATCTCAAGATTACTATCTATATAATTATTTATTGCTAACAACCACAACCTTTTGTCTTGTTGGGTGAAAAATCTAATAAATATTTTCAAGTATTCATTGCTCAAATTCATAAATCTCCAAAAGCCTTTTGGCGGTAAAAACCAAATCAACAACTTCATAACCCTTTCATGAGTAAATAAATTCAACTTTGTAATTCATGCCAATATAGGTAATAGAATCATAATATGCAATCAAAAATTACAAGCTAGTATAGAGAATGAAGGTTTAAAATTGCATAAAAAAAATTTAGTGGGTGCCTTAGATATTTTGATTTATTTAATTGAGCCATCGTAATATTTAATTTTAAATAAAATGAATAAACTAATTACTAGCTAATAATATTTAATTTTAAGTAAAATGAGGAAACTAATTACGAGCTAATAATTTTTTGCTAGATGAACTGCACCCCATTTTCTCTCAACCTTTTTTTTTTTTCTTTTTTAATAAAAAAATTTGTTTAATGCAAATAATGTTGAGAAGATATGGGATGAGCATATTGTAATTATTTTACACACAACTCTCATACATACATATGATCAAAGGTTAGTGAGTGAGATAAAAATGCTTTGGGTCCCATTTTTCACTAACCCATTTTCATGACTTAATTAAGACTATCCATTATCAATCAAACTAACAAAGCCAAGTGCATCAATTTAACCACCATATCATGACTTCATTAGTCCTATCCATTTAATCTAATTAGATGCATTCTGCATCTACAGGATATGGTTTCTACATTTCTTACATAAGTAGTCTTTAGTGAACATTGAAAGAATGCTTAGCTTTTTTATGCCTACAAAATAAGCCAGTATGTTTCGCAATGTTCATAAGTAATTAAACTTGCACCAACACTACAGTTTCACACTCATTGCATGTGACACCCTACTCAAGGTAACCTTAAGCTGAGATCTGAAAATAATTCAGACCTAACTGTGAACCTGCCTTAAAAGCATAGACCCATAAAATTCTTTCCAAAAATATCAATAAGCTTATTAGAACATTTCCAAACTTATAAAACACACATATAGCAACGGAATTCAAGCTTATCAACACCTCAAAAACATTAAATACAATTCATAGTTCAAATTCTTAACACTTAATGGGATAGATACATACTCCAAAACATCATGTCAATCTTGACATATAATGGTACTAAAACCAGTTATGTCCTTCACGTGAACCCATTCTGTTACTAGAAGAAATTCTTCACTCCCAGTTTGAACTTTACGTCTTTCACTATAACCTGTCTGAGAGATAAAGAGCAGGGATAGGTTCGAAGGACCTAGTGAGGGATATAATAAAAATGATTATAGAACCTGTCGAGGAAAAAGCATCTCAATAGTTTACAATTCAATAACAATACAAATGCAAGTATGAGTCAAGTAAGAACCATCATTATCCTTCGCGATACAAATACAATCAAGTAACTCATGTAACAGATACATTTCATTAGATTCAGACAAGATAAGCTTATTAGAACAAATCTTATACAAATCAATCAATCATATTCAAGTGTGACAACTTGATACACATTATAGCCTAGGAATAATCCTAGCACATCATAGACACAAAAGATACCTAGGAGTAGCCTTGGCATATCATAGACAGACAGACGATAGATGCCCAGGAATAGTCCTAGCAAATTGCTAATAGATATATGGAAGATGGATGCTCAGGAATAGCCCTAGCACATCACAAACAAATGGAATATAGATGCCTAAGAATAGCCTTAGTACATCATTGATACTTAGGAATAGCCTTGACACATCGCCTATACCTAGGAATAACCCTTGCACGTCATTAATACTCAGGAATAGCCCTTACATATAGCTTATACCTATGAAAAGCCCTAGCATATGGCTGACAAACTAAATACCTAGGGAATAGCTCTTAGCGTACATAATCTTACAAAATGAATACCCAGGGAATAGCCCCTAGTGTACATAGTCTTACAAAATGAATACCCAGGGAATGATCCCTAGCGCATTAGACTTATAGAACATATACCTAGTGAATTGCCCCTAGCGTACATAGAACAAAATACTCAAGGAATGGCCCTTGACATATCTTACTTACAAGCAAGTACAAGAACCAAGTACAATTGACATAAATACCTATGTAGAAATAAACAAGTATGCCGGCAAAGCATACGATGATAAGATAGTACAAAAGTAAGTACTGATTAGGAGCAAATAAAAGATAAGACAAACAAGAGTTCTAGGCACCAGAATGAACAAGTACGACTTATGACATAGCAAAAATGAGTACTACCCTGCACAGGGGCTTACAAGTTAATTAATAGATCAAGAACAAGTATGCAATCAAGTACAGAGTTCAAGCAATTGCGAGTGAGTACAATCAAGTAAATTAAATCCACATAGGGATTTTTTCACAAAAACAAATAGATATAACAAAGCTAATATGCCAGACCCTCATCTCTTGTAGTCTCAAAGAAAACTACCACAATCTACCATTTACTATTCCTCAAAACTCACTTCCATTTCACCTAACCAAAATAGCATAATTATAGTCGACATCTATGTCTGACTCTCAATGCATCATGGTCATGCTTAACATTAACCCCAAATTCACTAATTAACCATGTTATCATGATAGTTTAAAGCTTAAATGGCACTATCGATCTAATAACAACCAACAAGATTGATTATTTCCAAATTAATCTCAATTTCATATCAAATCAAATATCTAAGAAATAATTAATTCCTAATTACATAACCATTCTTGTCATACCATGCCAAATTCATAATAATGGTCCAAACTATTATCACTCGATTCTAAATCCATAAATCTACAAATAAGAGTTCGAATTCTTTAATAAACTTAATTAATTCCAATTATCATAAATCATAAATATATCTAGGTCCACTAACTTATATATATATATATATATATTCCTTGCTTAGGATCTCAACCGTAATTAATTACCAACATCCTCACAGCATAAAACAAGCTTCAAATAACAAGGTACAACATATACATGTATATATATATCAAGGTACAATCAATTAAAGCATAATTCATCATTCTCTATTACTCAAAAATGCTTAACGAGGCCTTAAAATCATAAACCAAGAGCCCCACTATGATCATTGAAATAAGGAGAAAAAACTGTTCAGAAGTCGCCGAAGCATCGCCGCCAGTTGCCGAAGCACTGCCACCACCACCAAGATGTTTTTTTTTACTCTTGATTCTAAATATCTACTCCATTCCAAGTTCTACAGCTTGTAACTGCTGAAGTCAAGCCCAATAGTCAAGAAAACTAATTTTCACCACCAAGCTCTGATTATCTCCTCCCATCGCCGTCGTCATGAAAAACCCACATGCAATAGCTTAAGTGAGGTCTCCAAGCTGAGAGTTTTTCAAAAACTCACCCAAGACGCCGATCAACCCATTGAACCACCAACCACCATGAAACCTGCAAAGTGGGTCTCTTTTTAGCCTTTACTCTTGACGGGTTGCCGCCTGTAGCGGTGAGGAAAGGTGTGATGTGGTGAAATAAGGCACCGATGATGGTCGCCGGAGAGAGGGGTATTGGCATAGGGAAGAGAAGAAAAAAGAAGAGTGAAGGTGATGATGAATAGTGAAGAAATGGAGGAAATGAAAATGTTGCCAGCTATTCAAAAAATTGAACTTTCCAATTTTGCAATTCAGCCGAAAAATTATCTCCTTCTTTAATTAAGTCCTCCAAGCAATTTGCACCTTTCAATTCAACCTCAAAAATAATTAGTGCGTGATTTGACCCCCTTTCACCCAAAATATTTATCATGCAACCCTAAAAGTTTTCAAGAAACAATTAATCAAGTCTTCCAAATTTATAAATCTGACCCCAAAACTTCTCATTTTCTTGCAATTGAGTCCTAAAATTCGATCAATAAATTGATTAATTTCAAAATTATTATTTCCGAAAATACTGAATTTTAGGGGGGTTACACTCCACACACACACACACGCACGCACACACACACATATGCATATATAGATATATCTGTGATCGAAATTAGTCTTTTTTTAATTTATTCAAAAATCTTTTAGTTTCAATAGTGAATGATAGTAGAGAATCACAAGTGTAGGACAATAGATGCTCATTCAAAAATGCCAAGATAAAATAATTTCAAGAAATTCACTTGGAAAGCAAATTAAAAAATGTGTTTTACTACCTGAGACTCTTCCATTTGTTGCAAAAAAACTTTTTTCTTCTTTCTTGGATTGCAACTCAGGTGGTAAAAATTCTGAAGGTAGCCTTCAATACTATGTTTAGTAAACTATAAAGAAAATTATTAACCAAATTTATATGACAGTTTAAGTTCAATTGTAATCAAATGAATAAAATTCCAAATTTGAATAGCATTGGGAAACAGAACCATTACATAACAAAGACATTTGAGGGGTAGTTCTCATCAAATAGAATCAGGCCATACTATTTAGCAAGATGCATTACTAACTATGATATTATAAATAACAGTGAACTTGATCTAATTTAGGCAAAGAAAAAAGAATTATTACAAGATAAAGCTGAATATACACTTGGATTGTTGTACATGTGTAAGGAAACATAATAAATAAATATTGACTACATCATTCATAAACAAAATTCATATAATTACAATTTAACATTAAAATAATTTATCTTTTACAATGCTCCAAAATGCAAAATTTCAAACCTGCACAACTAAATAAAAAATGACAATAATTATAAAAAATTCAAAAACAAAGAGAGGTAAAGAGGCCAATAGCTGTTAGCCCCTTCCATCGTTGATGATGGAAAAGGTAATAGTAGTTGGGTCTCATGTCTTGAGACCCAACATCAACCAAACTCACAAGTCTAGCTGCTACAAGGCCTCATGAGTGGGGAGGCTAGTAGCAACTGGCTTCTTGAGACCCAATAGTAGCTGGACTCCAATTGTTACTGTGTCTCTCAAGTGGGGAGGCTAGAAGTAGCTAGCCTCCCGGCAAGGGCCAATAGATCTACTAGCCACGTGAGTCGTGGGGCCAGCATTTGCTGGCTCCCCATTTTAGCATCACGAAGGCTAGCAAGCCTCCATGACGAGCATCTTGTCGGCAAAAGTGCCAAGGAGAATGTTACAAGAGATGGAAATTTAAAAACAAAAAACGAAAAAAAAAAAAAAAAGAAGGAGAAAGGAAGAAGAGAGAGTACCTATAAATGGGGGAGAGGGAATTGAAAATTGAATGTAAATGGGAGCAAAGGTTTAGTAATTTTTTACTTTTGTCTTTTGCATCTTTTATTGTTTTACATTTTATTTTGATACTATTTATTTAATTATAATAATTAATTTTTTTAAATTTTAAAATTTTAAAATTCAAAATTTAATTATTCACTAGTTTGTTATATATGACTCTAATTCATATCTCGATACTTAATATTTTTACATATTATATTTTATTATAATATTTAAAAAAATTAGATTTTATGATGGCTATTGAATATTGACATTTAGTTTTAGATATGTAGATATAATAATGCTAATAAATAAAAATATTCTCTATTATTAATATTTTAGGGTTCAAAATTTATAGAGTTGTGAGAATTTAGGATTTGGAGTTTAAGTTTTATATTTAGATAAATTTTATTAGTTTTTTTAAATTAATAATAGTACAAATCTACAAAATAAAATTATGAATCATCTTATATTATATGTATACGGTATAGTTGGATATTGTAAAATATTTAAAAGTTGTTTGGGTGAGTTTATCATCTTCTCAAAACATTTTATAAGATTTTGGTAGCTTAAAGATGTCAAAAAGTATTTCATAATCTTTTTAAGAAACAAGCTTATAAAAATTCTAAAATAAGATGTTAGAAACTTATAAACTCTTTTTAAAAAAGTAAGGAGTTCTTAACTTATTTTTAAGATATTAACAAGCTTCTTGAATTTTAATCATATTAAGTATAAAATTGTCATTACTAATACCTTATAAGTTCCAACATCTTATTATCCAAATACTTTGACAAGCTATTTTTAAAAAAAGATCTGGTATCTTATAAGATTGAAAAATATCTTATAAGATGCAAGAGCTCCAAAAATATCTTATAAGATATAAGAACTTATGAGACCTTTTAAATATGTTTAGCCAAACACCTTCTTATTGTCACTTTAGCCAGTTAATAATTTTAGTATTTTAATATTTTATTTTAGAATTAAAAATTTAATTATTCTTGGTTTAGTTAATTTTTTCTAATTATTGAATGACTTTAAGATTAATTATATTAATAAAATAACACCAATATAAATTAATTATAAAGTAAAGCAACAATAACTTTATATTGATTTTTCTTGATTTAGTATTGTTTAAGTATCATCATCACCATCTATCAATTCTTCATAATCCTCATTTACTAATTCTTTAATTACTAATTTATACTTATATTCATTTGTATATAAATTATGAGATTTCATATGGGAAAAATAAAAACAATTTATTATGTAAAATAATATATTATAATTCTTTATTGATGTCGTAGGTTTGATTTCTGCTTATTCCAAATTTTTTCAAAGTTTATTTAAGAATTTGTAATGGATTTATGACTACTTTGTACATGATCACTAATCAGTGATCTAGGTTAAAGAAATTGGAGGATTTAATGACTGTTTTTGTGACCCAAGAAAAATCTATCACTAATTTAATAACCAAGTGGTTACCACCAAGTTTGGGGTCACTAATTTCATCACAAATTTATTACAATTTGTTTTTTTAAGTTTCAAATAAAATCAGTCTCAAATTGGTCACTGATTAGTAAC